>CM062231.1:28584894-28960203 GCA_031216185.1 Syzygium aqueum
TGTAACCACTTACCTCTAGTATCGATTCACGCAATAACTTCTCATTTTGATTGTATAGTTGAACCATAATGCCAAGAAAACTATTCTTTTGTATTTTTTTAGCTTGTTAGGTATTATTGCACTCATTTTCATTTTGCTTAACTAAAAATGAAATTAAAAAAGAAACTGTTGGACCCTAAAACCCGTGACGGGTAGGTTTCAAGTTTCAACTTCTAACATGTAGGTTTCAGGTTTCCAAAAAATGAGGAACCTGTAAGGAATCTAGAACCATTCATCCTTACGTGTAACGAGACGGATCGCCCTGAAAACCGGTCCGGTTCTTAGTCCCAATTAACATAATCCCATCGTTTTTCCATTTTCCTCTTTTTTCTCCTGCCGTGGAAGTTCCATGGGGCAAGAAGGAGAAGAGGAGTTCTCCTGTTGTGACGCTGACCCAAATGGTGGTGAGTAATGTACTGTCCCGTATGCTGGGTCAATGCTCGCAGCACGAAGCTGGTCTCGAAAATGGAAGCTTTTATCAAGCTGAAATGATCGCCTGTTTTCTGTTGGACAGGAGGAAGAATTTATATGCAACCGGATGATTCCCTCCTCGCTGCTCGCGCACGGGTGAAGATATTTCCCTGTCTAACTTCTACTGCGCAACCCAATCCAAGTTCTCGTCCTAAATCCTCAAATTTCTCGAACGACGGTTGTCATAATTCGCATGATTGTTATGCGAAAAATTCCAATTAAGGATCTCAAATGGGATCAAATTCTCAAAAAAAAGCTCAAAGTAAATATTGTGTTAAATAAGGGCTTGAAGTACCCAAAAAGTCTCAAATAAAGATCTAGGTCTCCAGCCGGCCAAAATAGTTGCCGGCCGGCGAGAAAGTTACTATTCTGGCACCGGAACAATAACTTTTAATTTTTTTAAATTTTTTATTTTTATTTTTTTGTTTTTTTATTTTCATTTTTCTTTTCTTTTTTTCCTCCGCCGGCCATAGCCGGGACCGGACTCGCCTGACGCCAGCGAGGGCTCGACCTCGCCGGCGTCGAGCGAGACTGGCCTCACCAATTGCAGGCGAGGTTGAGCCTCGCCAGCGGCCGGTGAGGCTACTGGAGAGGCTCGACCTCGCCCAACGCCGACGAGGGCGGCCTCGCCTGAGGCTGGTGACCTCCGCTGGGCCCGGCGAAGGAAGAAAAGAAAAAAAAATAAAAAAGGAAAAAGTTACTATTCCGGTATCGGAACGGTAACTTTCTCGCTGGCCGGCAGCTATTTTGGCCGGCTAGGGACCCAGGTCCTTATTTGAGATTTTTTTGATACTTCGGGTTCTTATTTTAGACTGATTATGCACTTCATGCCCTTATTTAACACAATATTCACTTTGAGCCTTTTTTGGAGAATTTAGCCTCATTTGAGGTCCTTAATTAAAATTTTCCCGGTTGTTCTGTTTTGCTTCCACCGTTGCTGTAGCCGATCGTGACCCGTCTTTGTGCAATCGAATTCATATTCAGACATGCTTGTTGATCTGTTGTTCAAGACAGACAGTGACTGCTCTATGTTGTCACCACCAGCCACTATTTATTTCTCCAGTTTTTCAGTTTGTGGACGTCATATTTCAGTGTGTTATATTTTTAGCTTTTTAACAGGTTGGTCCGGTTGTTTGTTCACCTAGGGAACGACCATTGTGCCAGCCACTGTGTCAGTGGCAGCTGAAACGGTATGGGTTCCGAGTTGATTGGTTGGTAGGCAGATATGTATATTGACTTCATAAATTCAAGATCAAACTGGGAATTCATTAATGATGGGATTCCTTAATGCAAAAAGAGATTTCTCTGTTGTTAGTGCTTATTGCTTGTGGATTCTAATGGATAACATCACAAATAAAAGATTTTCCCTCATGCTCCCCTGGTGATGTCATGTTATGCTCACTACATTCTTCATTGTTTGGCTTGAGGTTCCATTGCCTGAATCATAAGTCCACGCAAAGTTCGATGATATATGCACTTGTAACATGGAAGGTTAGGTGACTTAATAAATACGTGGCATTCTACGCTTTAAGTTTAGTATACACCGTTTGCTCTTCGTAAAAGACGAGATGACACAGCATTAATCATTTTCTAATTTGACATTGTCATTGTTGAGGGAACAAAGGTGCAGGCAACTAGATATGGCTGCTATCCACACGATTGCCTGATCCTCATTGCGGAACAACAGCTTGATATCGCCTCCTTCGGTTTGTAAGCTGAGCAAGAAGTAGCCACGGGCTTCATGAACTTCTTCCGACATATCCAAAATTCTGTCTGTAAAATCCAAGAGCATCAGGGGACAAAGTTACTGTTAGTTCTGTAATTGCCAGGAATTCCAAGGTAAACTGTTGAACTGAATACTTAATCATACACTCTTTTGATGTGAGAACCGCTCCAAAATACTTTCTTGTGAGAGGCAATAACGGCTGCCTGTGTTTCAGATGGACTGATACTAATCTTTGCCTCTTTTGCCCTGAGTGAACGGTTGGACATTGGTCACTTTACTACATATATGGCACAATATACAAATAATAGGGAGTCACAGTACAGGCAATCTACCAGAAGGTGTGACTACTGGCATTGCAGTCCCGGAATTCAGCAGCTCTTCAGTCTCTTCCAGATAGGAATTTACAATGGTTCTTGATCTGAGTGTTGAAGCTCCTCTTAAACCTGGAAAAGATCGATTGCATAAATACATCTGTTGCTGGCTTTCAAAGGAGCTGAACATGTTTCCATGTAATAACATTTTTGAGGATATGGTAGTTATGGAATCATTACACGTTGCAGCTGTGGCTGTTAGTGTGATCATGTCAGCTGGTGTTTGGTTCGCAAAACCAGAGTTGATGGCAGAGGCAACCTGGTCTCTGGGTGCACCTGCTGACTCCGCAGCTTCTGCACAGACAGCAGCCACCAGACTTGCGGCAAAAGAAAGGACATTTCCCATGCTATTGTCATAAGCCACCATGCTACTACTATTGTGGCAGTTGATATCATCTACGCCTACGATGCTGTTGCCTGTGATGCCAGCGATTGCTGCAGCCAAGCGTGCAACAGATAGGGCGGCATCTACTTTTGCTCTGTGCAATCGAAGCTCCTCTTTCTTCCTGTCCTTGTACCACTTGAGTAGGCTAGCTAAAGGTTTGCCTTTTAACCATCCCTTTACGCCCTTCAAGTTTAGCTGAATTAGAAGCAAACTGTTTAGAAACCTATTATTACTCCAAAAAGATATATAAGTGCTTCACCATCATTACCCTACTCAGATCAAATGTCGGATGCTTCTTATAGACAGCTGGGTGGGGCCTCTCAATTGCAAATAACATCTGTGAAAGATTCGTGCGCAACAAAAGAGAAAAAAAAAGGAACATTAGTTGTTCACTTCAATTTCCTATCAACCAACATGAACATTTAATGTCTCTCAAGCCTATCATTGTAGTCTACCCAAGACCATAGGATTAACATTTGAAAATGAACAAAGGACCGTAAAAGGCTCAAACTAATCAGTTGATTTTTTATATTATCGGCTAGAGTCTGACGATTTCCCAAAACTGCTGCTTGGAGGCTTGTTCATGTCCTAGTGAAGATTTCTTATCAGGAAATCTGACACCTTGAGTCCCTGGTTGGTGCTAACCATAGTTGAGGCCAGCCAAATATTAGCAATATGTCGTGGTAGGGTTTTGCCATTGTGGTCGCGTGCAAAAAAAAAAAAGTGTTCCAAGTGTGTAAAAGTTCATTACTGTTAGAGATAATGAACCCATACACCACGCCGTAAATTTTTGGTGTATTTGAAGTTGTTCAGGATTCTGAATAGAATATATTGAAGGGGTTTCGTGATAAAAATGAACTGACTAAGGATTAGATGTTACCCGTAGGCTATCCGCTCTACTAACAGTACTCTGCTTGCTTTGACTCCGACTGTTTCTGTTGCTTTCAGAGTTTTGTGCGAGCTTCCTTGTAGTATGAACATCGCAGAGCAAGGTGCTTTCTTTTGTTTCTGCGGTTTCTGATTCTCCATCGTGATCTCCTGTTTTATAAGCCTCATTTAGCTCCTCATCAGGCTTTCCTTGAAAGCAGCTATCCTCTAAAGGAATTAACAGATTCTGTGAAAAGAAATCAGTGAAATCATATACGTGATAAGGACTGTATTTTGAATTTTTTCCCCGCTGGATGCGAAAAGAGTAGAGCAATTCTGAGACGTTTTTTGAATGAGAAGGACCAGCCCCACCCAGAATGATTTGGGTGCTCTCTTTCATGTATCTATTACTCATTTCTCATTGGAAATGTCTGAGATTTGTTTCAAATGAGTGAATCATGGGGAGTATTCTCACATTTGATGAGAAAATGCTTAGGAAGTCAGAGGCTGCTGGGCTCCATGAGCGAGACAGATACTCCATTGCACTAATTGGGCTGCCAAGGACGTCCAGAGACTGGCAACACAATGAAGGTGGCTCTCTTCTCGTGCATCCATTTCTTCCTGTCCAGAATGCATCTGGCAACTCCTGTTGCTGACAAAATTTATGGAAGAGAAAGAAAAATAAGGAAATGTCGAAATAACTATGATGTCTGAGAGAAACAAGTAGTCATAAAATTGCAATCTTTGCACTTAACCTTACCGTATAAGTTGGCAATTGGTGCTGAGTTTTGAGTTTAACTCTTCCAAGTCTATTGCTTCCTCGTACTTCCTCCATTTCAAGGTTAAATTCTACCATCAATAAGATTCTGTCAGTCTTTGCTTATTAACCTTTCAGGTTTACAACAGGCCATGTGTACCACTTTTTAATGATCCGTGAAGGTCTATGCAAGAGGAATTCCATTTCCACCATGCCCAATAGTTGCATCACCATCAGGGAAAAATATAAGGAAACCCACAAAAAAGAAAATGATAGGTGCTGTACCAGATGAGGACTGTATGTGAATTCTACAGTGTTGGGCATGCCATCATTTTGTCGAGGGATTGATGTAGAGTATGGGCAAGCAGCAAAAGATGTACTCTGCACCAGTTGAACTTCGGTAGAACTAATTATGGCACAGGGTAAGGTGCAGCTCAACTCTCAGCAGCCCAGAGATATTCTGCAGAACCAGTTTTCGCCTGATAAATTAGGCTATTTCCAAGTTTAAAATGTTGCCATTAAGGAGGAGGATTTGCTATAATATATTATTACATCCACTGGAGCCTATTCCCACTTTACAGTTGGCATAAAAAATTGGTCTGATGCTGACTAGTCTACCTGCTGCTGATTTCAGATTTAGTCACATAGAGTATTAATGAAATCAAAAATATATTAATGAAAGTGTCGTGTGATCACTTGAACTCTATGCTACAGAATTGGAAGTAAAGAAATAAAGGATCGAACAACTGAGGATAAACTGCTCACAGTGACAGAGCTGAAAAATGCCAGGTGAAGAACTCTGAAGCTAGGCACTATTCCTCAGGAGTCGTCAAGTTGGAGAAGTGCAACGGAGATATCATGTAAGTGGAATGTCTTGTGCCTAGAAATGCTGCATAAAGCTTCAGCTGTCTTTTTAACCGTGTTTAGGCATTCTAAATGGGGAAGGCATGTGGAAGGCACTGGCTATTAATAAACACATGGCTGCAGTAGGGCTTCTCCACCTCCCCCAAATCAAACCAGCATCCCATTGACATTTAAAACCCAACCATGAAAAGATAAATAAATGGTAAGTGAGGATTAGCATTTGTAAAAGAAGATCATGACATTTTTAGAAAGACTCGCGATGTCAACATGGCACAGTTTTCCATCTGAGAGAGAACTTCAGCTTAAAGTGGAAAGTGTCATTTCCTGCTTCCAGAAATGCTTGGGACCACCTCAAGAATGGGGATTTTGCACACTAAACAGACGGCCACTTTGTCAATAATATTGTTTTGGCTATTTTGTCTATTTTAGTGACTACTACCGATCTCCGAAGTTATACGTGATCGACAGGCCAACTTGTGCAAGCATTGGGATCCATCCAATACACATTGAACGGGGATTCGTGCACTGGCTTTTGCAGCAGTTTTCCCGCGACTGATTAGCTTCTTCTGGCTCTCCAATGCCCAGCATCATCCTCCATCGAGGTTTAGACTATTAAATGCTCTTTTATGAAGTGCAATCAAACCACGTGCCGTAAAGATTGGAGAGAATTGGCACGGCCGAGCTCTCATCCCTTGGCACGAAGAAAACAAGATTGATCGATATCAAAATGTGTATCGAGTATGAAATGGAATGGTTGACATGGTCCCTAATTGGTTAGCTTGTGAATCATCTTTAGTAGGGGATAATATGATCGCGTTAGTAAGACTTGATAGAGAGCAAATATGTCCTTCTGGGGACCACGACATAAACTCTTCGTGGGTCTCTCTCTCTCTCTCTTTCTGGCCATGTGCATAATCCCACGTTTTCTTCTAAAAGAAAATGGGCTAATATGTGGTGGAGGAGAGATTAGCATAGGCCAAGTACTGGACATGTCTCCCACACCCAACGGAAGATTGCCCTCTTTGGTCAACCTTAAACCCATAAACCTATGTCTGCAAATTGTACTTCTGCAAGATGAATTGTCTCCTTCTGCATAGAAAGCATTCCAAATTGCCAGGGTCGCGATCTTGTGTTCCATCCACTGGGCCTTGGGGCGGATGCTCGCTCATGCCCTCATCATCTTCCTCCTCTCAACAGCTAGTTCTTTTCGTTTTTAATTTTTCTCCTGTTTTTCACTTGCTTAGCCTAATTACACATCCCATCACAAAAAAAAGACCGGGCAGATTGGCTCCGCTTCGACTAATAGAATTCCACTTCTAAGGTACTAGTTATTAAAAATTTGATCTTGCGTTTACAAGAGCTATATGTATGTATGCATGTATGTCTGTATGTGTATATCTGCGCATATGAAATATGGAAAACAGAGTGCAAACAAAAAGGAGAGGAAAAAAAGAGACATGACTTCTCTTCTTCGGATATCTGAAGTTGGGAAGGGAGAAGGATCATACTAAGTTGAACTGCATTGATTTGTCCATACTTTACGAAGATTATTGTTTTTTTCTATGTGATCAATTTAACAAAATCACATGACAACCTTACACATTATGTCCGGCTTAGTTTCCTGTCATATTCAACATTGAAGTATGGTGAAGTGAACACTTGGATAAAATGTCCAAGTGGTATCAAAGGGTATGTTCTCAAACTCACTGGTTAACTCAACAACTTCCGTCGGAGCAGCTTCACATTAGCAAATAACCAAACGATCAACTACAAAACTTATTTCATAGGAGATTCTCCATCATAAAAGTTCCAAATACGATCTTAGAGCATAAAGAACCAAGAATAGTACAAGGTGCAAACTACATAAAAGACTCGAAAATCAGTTCACTCTGATGAATGTCAGGGAATAAATCTACTTTTTCTATACATCTGCAGCTTTCCTCATTTTGAAATGAGCAAGAAGTTAATGTTCCCAGCTGCTTCAGAACTTACACTGCAAATCATGAACGCTATCAAAAGTTTCATTTACATCATCAGGGCTATACACCTGTGGACAGATCTTATGTCCATCGAGGCAAGAACACTACTCTTCGAGTTTTTCTTGCATTACATCAGAAGAGAGTCCCTTGGGCAAGATTAATGCACAACAAGTTCGCTTTCTTTAACACCCAGCAATTGCCAAGACCTTGACATCCAATCACATTTTTTCCTTCAGTTGTCCAAACTATTCCTCTGGAAAAAGAAGCCTTTCCAAGCACCTATTTGGCAAAATATGAACATTTCCAGATCTCTTGCACAAGAGATTGTTTCATCTGTTATCAGCACTGAAAACACTTCGTATATAGGAGATGCATGCCTAAAATAACTGGAATTGTGGGTTTTTTTCCCAGCCAGAGGCAACCAATTGTCCAAGGCTTGAGACATATACACAGATGAATGCTTCTTGACTTCAGAAGATAACTGGTCCTGATAGGATGGTGACTTAAGTCTCCTCCAGCAGTCGACTCTTCTTATGGAAAATAAGATAAAACATGTGTAAATATTGATGCTCAAACAAAAAATCACCTCAACCTGGTGCTTCTTTGATTTGATCACTCACATTTGGAGTTGTCCAACAAATTCATGAGAAAAAGAGGGCCCAAACATGCATAAATTCTTCGCCTTGCATACTCTATATCCTGATCTTATTGTCATATTAAAGATGTTCATTAACCTTAGTAGTAAGATGTCAGACATAGACAATGGAAGATCTCTCTCCAGCAGTCTGAAGTTAATAGAAAGAGTCCTGAGTAGCATGAGTCAGACAATGGAACTCATCCTCCAATAAGAGAACATGTCTAAATGATCCACTTTTCCCACGGAGATGAATCAGGAAAATGAGACCGGCTTTACATTTTCTCCTCAATCTTATGCATGACTTTCCTAACAATTTTTCTTTTGCAGCCTCTCGGCCTTTTCTGTCCTCCTAAGCTCAACCTTTTTCACCTTGTTTAGTTTCTCTTTTGCCCCTTCTATATCAGCTCGAATAGCTTTGTCCCTCCTGTCATCTGACAACAAAGCCAACCTAGAAAATTTCTTGGGGCTGATCACTCCAAGCCTCTCAGTTATGTCCTTAAATGCGGGAACGATGCCACGCCTTATGAAACATCCGTCAATAAGTTGCATAGAATTGAACTCAGGAAGAGAAGGGGCATCTCTTAACTCCAGGTCCAAGCAAAATGGGGATTCCTTCAACCACATCCTCAGAGAGTGGGCCTTGGCTACAAGAAGCCCGGTCCTGGTTTTACATGGCAGGAATGGAGATCCCATCTCCCACAGAAAAGCTTTCAGAGTGCTGTTAAGAGAAACCAGGTTGTACTCTGCTGTGCCTGTTATCAAAACTACAGATTTTGGGGATTCAGGGTATCCCTGCAGAGATGCATCCTGCGATAAAAAGCTCACAAAATATATATGAATAGACAAAGGAAACTTCATAAACACCATAGCAAAAATTGGCAATTGAAACTAGTCTATAACACTATCCCACATATTATTAGACAGCAACTTCATTGCAACAACAGATATAGCGAGTCTTCCACAGCCTTTAGAGGGGTCGAAGATAACAGAAACTCTCAAGCTACAAAAGAGAGAGAGTTTAGTTATTTTATGACTTTTGTTTTATGTGTATTTACAAATAGTTTTCTGTAGAGTGCAGTCTCGTGTCAGATCAGTTTCTGATACTTAAACATGAAAACAAGAAATGTCAGCAATAATGCAGGTACAGATAGGTATGCAAAACTCTATGTGACAAGTTTCGAGTATCTTTAACTATGTGAAGCTATATGCGATGAGTTTCAAGTATCATTAACTATCATTAACTATATTTCAAGCAGGTGTCAGCAATCTTCTGATTTTACAATCTCTATGCATCAAAGCAGGTACATATATATTTAGTATAAATAATAGTTATCTGGAAGAAGCAAAGAATGACACAGATTCATATTTGCATTGGCATACACTTTTCAATGTTGTAGATTGTGAGCTGTATAGCAAAAAGCAATAAAACAGAGAGAGAGAGAGAGAGAGAGAGAGAGAGAGAGAGAGAGTACCTGCATGTTGTCAAGCCATAAAGTAAGACCGACAAGAGCTGAACCAGCAGACAGCTTTCTAAAATCAGCCCCCCAATCCTTTTCAGCTACTCTGCATCAAATAGACAATACGGCAAAAACTCCTATCAGCAGAAAGAAATTTAACCAAGTCCAGACCTGTTGTTCACACAATATCTACTTATACAACATTGTAGAATATATTCAATAAATCAATCGAATCAGCCACAAGTTTTAACCCCCGTATCCAGTCACGTGTTAAAAGTTAAAAGTTAAAACTACATTAACCAAAATACTGGCAACACCTAGTAACCTAGTTTTATTCTCATGGATGAAACCTAACTATTCTAAGGACCTGAAAAACAATTCTGCTTGACCTATATGTTTGATGTTCATGGAAAAGGAGATTCTAGAAAAATTGATGACCATACAATGCACCTGAACACATCCTGGCGGTAGATACTTTTCTTTATTGCCAACTGAAAGACCCAGGAAGCAGTGGCACGAAGCTCAAATGCCCACAGAAGATCCTCTAAAGCATTGACAAAATTAAGAGCAGCATTGTCTTCCAAAGGATGCAACTTCTCCAGAAAAAGATCTACCTCTGAAACTAGGGACTTGCCCTTTCCTGTGAGAAGCCTATGAAACAAAAGCAGCCAAAGCATAACACTTTTAAGTTCATAAAAGGGACAGACCGAAAAAAAGAAGTTCATAAAAGGAGAGAGTGAAACCTAAAACTGTCATATCTCATATCCGAAGATAGATTAAGTAATGATTACCTGATGGGAAGATCGAATCCAGCACATTTCAATGCATTCAAGAGATTAATGGCTTCACATGCATGCTGGGACAAACTCGCAGCCCTCACAAAGCATGTCCATATCCTGTGATCGGGTTCCACACCCTCACTCTTCATTTTATCAAGCTTTTGAATGGCAATGCTGTAGTCACCATTTTTCAGGTAAGCATCGATAACTGAACTGTATGGTAATGTACTCAGACTTATTCCATTTACTTTCAAGTTGTCAAGGACTCTTTCAGATTCCTGAGGATGTCCAGAGCTTCCATAAGAAACCATAAGCAAGTGCATTGTGGCGATTGTCGGTTCTATCCCAGCCTCTTTCATCACTAACAGCAAATTTTCAGCTTTAGAATGATCTCCCAAGTCTCTATAGAGTTTCATCATAATGTGATAAAAGGAAAGATCTAATTTGTACCCTTTCGAATGCAGCTCCATGAAAAGTTCTTCAGCTTGTTCCAAGTGATGCTGCTTGGCAAAGGAAGATATCAAGCTCTTGTACGTGGATAGCTTAGGTTCCAAGCGGAGCCTTCTCATTTCATGCATCAACACCAAACCTTCTTCAGCCCGACGGTCTCTGCAGTACATTACGATCAAAGTATTATATGTCTCTTCATCTGGCTTAAGGCCAGCTTCTTGAATTTTCTGATACACTTGAACTGTCTTTTTGAAGTCCTCAATCCCTGTGTACAATTTAAGCATAGAATTCCATATCGAAAGATCAGGTTTAAATCCTGCATCTACCATCTCGGACACCATGGCTTCAACATCCCTTACTCTTCTCCCTTTGCATAACAATCCGATCATAATCCTGTAAAGATGCATGGTAGGAACATAACCCGCTGCCTTCATTCCGGCATATATCTTCTTCACTTCAAATATATTTCCAGATCGAGCAAAAGCATCAAGCATCAAAATAATAGAACTCTTGCTTATCTTGAAACCCATATCTTGCAACTCCTCGATCACTACGTAAAGTTCATCCAACCGCCCATCAGTGATCAAAGCTTGCAAGAGACCATTGATGGACTCCAGTGTAGGAGCAGGGCCATCTCTCATCAACGTATTGAAAATAGCCCTCGCGCGCTCGTAACAGCCACTGGCAGCGTAAGCATGTATCAATGCATTCCAAACCTTACGATCTACTGAACGTCTCATTCTAAGACCTCCCACCAAACTTTCTGCTTTCTGCCACAGCTTCACAACACCATATGCTTCAATGATACTAACGTGTATTGAGTTATCATCAAACAAAATACCTTTTCTTTCTGCCTCATCAATAAAACAATGGGCTGTCTCAGGGAAGCCCATTCTACAATATACAAGCGCCATGATCTCATACAGCCGCTTTGATGGTGCAACGCAATAGAACCTCATGTCTGTAATGACCTGAGAAGCTTCAATAAAAAGTTCATTGTCTAAACAGCATTGAACCAAGGACTCATAAAAGATATAACTTCCACTGAATGAACCATATGCACTGATTTCACTATACACTTTCAGGGCAGCATCTAGTTTGCCTGCCTTGCAAAGCATAACCACCAGTGCTTCACTAATCAGTGCGTTGGATCCAGCATGCTCCTTCAAAAATTCAAGCAAGTTTATACCCTCTGAATGCCTGCCTGATGAGCTATATGAACCCAATATAGATAATAGATCATTGCGATCCAATTCATGCCCATTACCGATTGCTAATCGTAACATAGTAGCAGCATGATCATAACATTCCCCCCTCACGAGAGCTGAACAAATGACTGATGGTTTCATGCAGCACAATTCTTCCATATCTTTGACCAACTTGTCAATATTGTCCACATCATTCTCTCGCCTAAGACTACGTAGCATGACCTCATACAGGGCAAGATCCGGCCTGAAATTACCGGATAGCATTTCCTGGTACAACACCATTGCCTTCTTTGTCTCATTGAACCTGAAGAGTATGTCCAACATAACCGAATAAGCAAGATGATCAGGTTTTATCCCAGCCCTACACATGCAGTTGAAGGTTTCTTCGGCCTCGACATGCTTCCCTGCCTTGGCATAGGCACAGATTAGGGCACTGTACGTGCGCAACGTGGGTTTCATACCGGCATCTAACATCTGCGTCATAATATTTGCAGCTTCCGTTATTTTATTTGCTTTTCCAAGTGAATCAATCAGAACAGTGAAAGTAACAGCATCGGGGTTCCGGCCAAGCAATTTCATGTCTTCATAGACTTGCAAGGCCAGATCAGTCTGGCCCTGCTTACCGTACATGTGGATGATTGTGTTGTACGTCATTTCATCTCTCCCAAACCCTTTCTTCACCATTTCCTCACAAATCTCCTTCACCTTCTCTACTTTCCCTTCTCTTGCAAATGCATACAACAAAGAGTTATATGTCACTGCATCAGGGAAGAACCCCTTGGACTCCAGTTCCTTAAACAGCTGCTCAGCCTTGCTCGATTGTCCACATCGACCGTACACTGATATAACGGCATTGTAAGTCCACAAATCAGGTTGACAATTATGCGCCTCCATGTCATCATACACTTTCATTGCCTCCTCCAGATTAGACCCATGAGAACACGAACTTATTAGAGTGTTGTAAGTTATTATGTCAGGCCTGAGACCCGACCTCCTCACCTCACCTAAAAGCTCAACAGCTAAACCAGGCACCATGGAATTAGACTTCAAGCGGGCGTTCACCAAAGTATTGAAGCTCACAAGATCCGGCTCACAACCTCGTTCGCGCATTAAATCGAGCATTTCTTGGACCTTACCAAACCTCCCGGTCCGAGCATACACACCCATCATTGCATTATAAACCTGAACGGTAGCACCCACAGAATTCTCGGCCCTGGTGAAAATCTCGACAGCTAATGCTTCTTGGTTAGCCTTCCCCAGCACCGACAAGATGGTGGCGAGCATTCGAGCGTTGGGCGAATACCCATGCCGCAAATTCAGCCATTCATAGACCTCCAACGCACGTTGCCAGCTGCATTGGCCGACCCATTTGACCACAAAGCAAAAGTCAGTTGGGGTCATCTGAACCGGCCGATCATCCAACACATCGGCCACGAACTCCTCGGGCTTCAAAGCAAGTATTCGATCAGTGTAGAATTTGACCCTCTCTCTCCAGTCTTTGGCCCTCTTGAGAGCCAACTTGTTCATCTTCTTGATCTTGTTCCTGCTGGGACGGCCTAACCCGTCCTCCGAGAGCGACTCTTCACTCACGTCCAACTGCTCCACCCCATCCAAACTTCGCCTCTCCTCCTCGCTCGCGCCACCTGGAACATGCTCGAAATTGGGTTTGTCAGTTGAACGAGAGAGCGAAGGTGGAGCGACCAAGAACTGAGAACGAGGAGTCAAGCACTCGGGGAGCTTAAGGTGGGGCCATCTCACGGACGGGGAAGCTCGGCTGTAGGTGAACTTGGGAGGGCTGTCGTCGGCTTGGTCAGGGTCAGTAGTAGTGAAGGAAGAGGTTGAACAAGAGCAAGAAACACATTGGGTCTTGGAAGCCGAATCGAAGTGGGTTGCTGAGGATGAAGGTGATGCGTAAATCAGAAGCCCGCTGCAAGCAGCAGCTGCAGTGCCCATCAATGGATGCTGCAACTGCTTTACAACCTGGGGTTGGCGAATTCAATTCCCCCGCTTCAGTTTCTTCTCAAAGTAGCGGGACGCCGCGTTATGTTATCCATCCAGAATCCCAGATGAAGACTGAGCAACACAGATAAATCGGGCAAATCTTTTGGGTTTTGACATCATGGGTTCGCAGGAATCTGTCCACATCTTGAGATATTTATGCCCAGACACTTTCAGGGTTACCCGAAGAGAAATCAGGCCCATTTGCTTATGGCCTGGTACTTTGGCCCATCATGGGTTCGCAGGAATCTGTCCACATCTTGAGATATTTATGCCCGGACACTTTCAGGGTTACCCGAAGAGAAATCAGGCCCATTTGCTTATGGCCTGGTACTTTGTCCTGTGAAGTGAAGTGAACTGAGCAACTGAATTAGCTCTGCAATTTGTCCTTACATCCTCTAAATAAGTATCTCTCATTGGTAGTCCTTCGAAAGACAACGCTATCCGAAACACGAAAACATTAGATGGTGAATGAAGTATGAAGTGGGCACGTCCAAACATTTCATACGGAACACCAGGGGAAATACAGCAATCCCATAGGTACAATATATAGCTCCTACTTCGACAGGGAAGTAGTAGCTCTCGCATGCTAACAAAGCTCAAATCCACAGCTTCGATACTTCACAACATATTACAGCTGCAACCAAGTTATTCTTCTTAAGGATGCCACCGAGGTCGCTGACACACGATAGATACCGGTTGAACTCGGGTTCGATGTTAATGGTGAGGAGGCTTCTCAAGATCCTCGAGGCTAGTGGGGCGGAACCAGGCCGTGTGCTCCAGCACAGAGCTCTCAGCATCCCCGGGCTTTGGAAGCTCGCCGTGGGCTCGGAGATGATGGTCAGTCGCAGGCCCAAACACCCCCGTCTTGGGGTGGGGAGCCCAGTACTTGTCGGATGGAGCCTCGATCACTTCATCGGGGACCACGTTCGGTGTAAATTGATCCTCGGGGTTCTTGTCATACACGGACGTGTGAACAGCTCTCCTACAATAAGTGCGCATCCACCCGTCGATCCCCATCGCTTATTGGCTTAATTAACATGCATCAATACTTACACCCCACACGACCACAAATGCAAGCTTTGAAGTGCACATAAAACTTTCAACCAAAAAAATAAAAAGGGCACGCAAAACAAGATTAACACCATGTCAAAATTAAATTTCAGGAGTGGCTCGCTAATATATGTAGCTGACTGACAGATTTTTCTAGTCGCCCGAAAAGTTTTGTCTGCTTTGATCATTAGGTAAAGACTTGCTTGTTTCTTCGGCGGGCTAGTTTTGTGGGTAAGAGGTTAGACCGAGAAAGAAGGCACATCAACATTTCAGGAGAACAAAAGTGGGACCAGAAGAGCCAATAGACAAGCCCAAAAGTGGCCAAAGCACGCGGAGCGCTCGAGGCAGGTCACATCACATTCGCCTTTAGAATTAGGATAAACCTATGTGTCCCCCCTCGATCCGTACTTTGCTCGCCTCCGCCATTTAAAGCTGTAACACGTAAAAAAAAATCTTCATCATCGAGCGTCTGTTTCTGTAACCGAGGACTGCACCCTCTTCAAATTTTCGTCGTTGTTTAGTGGGGACAGTGTGCCACACCGGTCGATTAGGATATCGATATTACGCGGTTGAAAATGGTCAAATGGCGAGTCACGACCAACCACTATCCTTTCTTAAGGATTTGGTTGAACTACAACAAAATAACAGGCCCTTTTCAAGGATCAAAGCCCAGAGGCGAAGCTCACTGTCGCTACATGTAGATAGATATTCCAGTCTCATCTAGGGATGCTGACATCGCCCACCTCCTATTGATTTCTTGCTTCTTTTTTGTTGGTGACATTTTTTGGTCTAGATTAACCCGTCTTTATCGGTTTCGAGAGAGCGACCTGCAGCAATACAATTACACTAAGTGGGGCATGCCAATTTTGACCCTCCGACACTATAAAATGATAGATTTGACCCCTCCATGGAACCAAGGGATACATCGCGCGCAGTAGCCGGAACATCTTAATTGACTTCCGTGGCGAGATTACCGAGAGGGGAGAATCGAATTAGCCAGGGGTGTCTCCACACAGGAATATGGGGATCGACTCCAAGCCAGGACAGTGGAAGAATGCGCACAATCGGAGTTGCTAAAAACAGCAAGCAATCACCTAGACCTCCTCTTTCATCTGTACGGGGCCAAACTGGTGCTTGAAGAACACAGAGGTCAACAAGCCATGCGTTTCTTACAGTAAGAATTTCTCTTTCTTTCGTTTTTTTTCTTTAACACGGAACGGGAAATAGAAAAATCGTCACCGGGAGATACTCAAAAATGAAGAGGCAATTTGATATGGTTGAGCAGACTCTTACCTAAAGACAAGACCTCTTTCCCCAGGTCAGTTAGAAATGATAAGCTAAGAGGTTTAGGCTCCATACAGTTTTTGTTTTGTTCCGGAATTTACACGATGAACAGGCTAAGGAGCAAGATGAAGGAAATATTTGTAAAGACCGCCACGAGAGAACAACACCCCGAATCTCCAGCAGAACTCGAAGCAACTCAACTAGTTACTACGATGGAAAATGAAAGAAGACGAAACGTTGCCTACGAGTTCACGACGGAGAGAAGCAGATATAGCCGTAGACAGAGAACATGAGAGAGAGAGAGAGAGAGAGACCTGAGCGGGAGAGAGGAAGGAGGCGGGAGGGGCTTGTTGGGGCTCCAGATCTGAGAGACGACTCGCCTGCCGATTCCCGCGATCCCGGAACTCCTCGAACTGGCAGCCATACAAAAGCTCTGCGCTTCTCTGCGTGCTCAAGAAGAAGAGGAGGAAGAAGAAGAAGAAGATGATGATGATGATGATGATGAGGATGGATGCAAGAAGAGGGGGAGATGGTGAGTGATGATGAGCTTGATAGCCCACTAGGGAAGCAGCCTTGACGGATCTCGCGGAGACAGAGAGAGAGAGAGGTGGATGAAAGCCTAAGAACCCTCCAACTGCCAATACAATAATAGCAAAGGTGGCCGCCAGGTCCACCTCCCCTGGTCCCCGTACTACGGCTATGTTTTCAACGGTACCGTCCGTCCCGCTTCCCCTTCTTTTACATCGCCTCCCCGTTACTTAACGGCAAATATGATATTATTTTCTTTTTTTGGTCAGCAGCAAATATGATATTAGAAAACAAGCACTGATTCGGTTTTCGTGTTTATTTTATGAATGTAAAAGAATCACTTGGGAAAGTGTCTTCTTTGTTAACATACCCATCTGCAGAATTTTCAACCATTGCCCCATCACTTTCTCTGTCCAAGAATGTCCCCTCTGTCGACGTTATTCTGATGCTCTCATTTTCAAGGCTCCTGATCTTTGACGATGCGGTGAGTTTTCTACTTCTATGAGCAAAGAGCATGTAATAAGTATGTCTGTGGGCATGTGTGTGCACATATCTAGAATGACAAATGCAGAAGAACAAAAACCTACAGTCTCCATATATCTGCTGTGGAAATGACGAATCTTTAAAACTTAATTACTGGTTGAAATGTCAAATTTTATCTCTAAAGGTTCAAAACGCAAATAATGGTTCCTTGCACATCTTGTCTTTGGTGTGATACACTTAATTCAGTGGTCTTTTTATCATATCACGGCTTCTGATAATAGAAACAATAATTACCCATCAGCAAATAATAAAACAAAAAAAACAATATAAACAACAATTACCCATCATATATACGGACTCGGTGTGGACATTTTGTTGAACATGTTGGGTGCACTACAAAGAACAAAGGTAAACACAAAAGTCTTCTCATCCGAAACTTATGCATCAAACAACAACAGCCCAAATCGTCAAAAATCAATTCCGGACACAAAACAAAGAAGAACACGGATGGTTTTGTACCCTCCTAAGACCCCACGGCTAACGACACCGGGTGAAGGTGAGCGAGATTCGAACGCAGTGAGGAAAAAGGACTTTTTTTTTTCTCAAGCGATTTTCCCTCTTAAGGATGCACAAAATCAAGGCAACTAATTGTCAACAAATTTCAAGCAATAGTCAACAGTAGCGGAAGATGCACAAGTCAAGAGCAGCGGGGCTCACCGATGGGTGGTGCTCAACTAATCACCTCAAAGGGAGGAGGCAGAGGAGGAGGAGGAAGAGGAGAGGATGAACGGGCAACTAAGAAGATGGTTAGTGTCAGTCAATGCGGACATGGCAACCAGGATGGCAAGGCGACGCCGTCGACAAGGAGTTCAACTTCGCCTATCTTCTGGGTCCTCCAGGTAGAACCACGGCTCGATCTCTCTCCGATGACCAGTTCTTCAAAGGGAGCCCTCCGACCCCGACTCAATTCCACCAAGCCTCCGTCCTTTTCCAGCAGTTGAGAGGGCGCGTCCGGTGGTGCTCGTCGGAGGTGGTCGGAGAATTTTCCAAGACTGAGGGAGGAGAGAGATGAGAGGTGTGAAATTTGAAATGAAGTAAGAGAGCGAGAGGGGATGAAGACGCAAAAAGGAGAGAGAGAGAGAGAGAGAGAGAGAGAGCGCGCGCGTAATTAAAGAGGAGAGAGAGAGAGAGAGCGGGAGAGTAAATGAGAGAGAAATCAGGAGGTGAAAAGTGAATATTTGAGCACTAACGGAGGAGAGTTAATGGAGGACGGGAGAGAGATGGAAAAGAGTGAGATTTTTTAATAAAACTGATCTGTGGGCCCGCTTGCCACGTGTCACTCGCTCAGTGGAGTTGTGTATTGCTGACGTGGACTATTCCACTCACGCAATATTTTCTCGCTGTTTTGAGAATATGCTGTGACGACGTCTCTCTCCAGGGGCGATGGCGTTACTTAGTGGAGGGCTTGGGTGTCTCCGTCCCCCTACTACAATTTGTTTTTACCGCACTTGATTTTAATTGCCATGTTTTTTGTTTTTTTTTTATTGTCGTGGTATCTTATTGACTCCGAGTCGGAGACACGTGTCGCGATCAAGAGATTGGTCGGCTTGATGATTGTCCAGTGTACTGTGAACTTGAAGATAGCATCTTCTTTCGTCTCTGTATATCTTGCTATGCAGGTATTGATTAATGTTAGTTCGGCAAAAAGATAGATTGTTTTTTCCGCCAACATATCACGGTAAGTGGTTCATTAGAAATCAAATGGAGAGAACTCGAGGAATTAAGGGAATGGCAAAGCGTGTGAAAAATGATTGGTCTTTTTCCTTTGGAAAATAGGACATCTTCAAATTCATCCCCAGTCAATCCTGAGACGAGTCAAGTATAGAAATCATTCTTTCATAAGTCTCCCAATCTTAATGTCAGCAACATAGCTTCAATTAATAAATTGATACGAATTTATTTTGATACGCGAAACTTGCTCAAGATAAGTGTTGAATACTTAAAAATAACAAAGACAATTATGCACATAACCTCGATGGCATTGATCAGAGTAGTAAAACTACCTGGCTCTACGTGCACCAAAATGCGATGATTAGAGTTACCATATAAATGACCCCTTCATCACAAGTCACGAAAGCAAACTTAGGATGAGTTTGGCATGATTTTGATAAAAACGATTTTGGACTGTCGAGAAAACCGTTGATTGAAAGAGTTGCTAGACTAGTAAAATTATTCTAAAGCGGTTATGAGCCCAAATCTTACCAACTCGAAATTCAAAATGGCTATGTAAATTTAATCTTAAATTCGTCCTTAACTTGCTAAAATGTTGGTCTAAAGATAATATATAAAATCTTACTCGAATAAAAAGTTGTGCGGGGAATGAGAATCACATCCCCTAAATGGAGAGATTAATGATTATTCCTTCCCTGAAGAGTTCCAACAATCCCCAGACACCAAAAACTGAAAAGAGTAACAAGAAAAAAGCAGTCAACGGAGCACATGCTGGCTTTCCCTATCCAAGGAAGTTCTTTCCACCAAAGTAATTGCATTTCAATTCCTCACAGAGACGAATCACTTCCACAGTTGCCTGATAAAATCACTTGATGTGGAGCGCAGCACCGCATAGCTGACAAGGGGCGGAGGGACAAGTCGAAGGCGTAATTTAATCAAGTTCTGAACTCACTACCACGGGATCGGTTTCTCAACTAGCCTAAGGCTTGAGAATCAGTAAGTCGCGTGTTCTCGCATGAAATGGGACTTGCTTTGTGCTAAAAAAGGTTTGATTCTGTAGTCCAGGGCGCAGGATGTCAAGATAAAAGGAATATAGATAATAGATCATCACGATCCAGTTCGTGCCCCTTGCTGATTGCTTATCGTAACATGGTAGCAGCAAGATCATAGCATTCCCCCCTCACGAGACCTGAACAAATGACCCGATGGGTTCATACAGCACAGTTCTCCCATGTCTTCGACCAACTTTGTCGATATTGTCCACATCGTTCTCTCTCCTAAGCTAAGACCACGCAGCATGTCCTCATAAAGGGCACGATCCAGCCTGAAATGACCGGATACCAATTTCCTGGTACAACGCCATTGCCTTTCGTCTCATTGAACCTGAAGAGAGTATGGCCAAGCAAATTTCATGTCCTCATAGACTTGCAAGGCCAGATCAGTCTGGCCCTGCTTACCTTACATGTTGGATAATCGTGTTGCACGTCATCTCATCTCTCCCAAACCCTTTCTTCACCATTTCCTCACAAATCTCCTTGACCTTCTTGGCTTTCCCTTTTCTTGCAAATGCATACGACAAAAACCTATACGTCACTGCATCAGGGAAAAGCCCCTTGGCCGCCAGTTCCTCAAATAGCTGTTCAGCCTTACTGGATTGTGCACACTGGCCATATACTGATATTATGGCATTGTAAGTCCACATTTGACAATTAAGTGCTTCCATGTCATCATACACTTTCATTACCTCCTCCAAACTAGATCTACGTGAACACGCACTTTTAAGATTGTTGTAAGTTATTATGTCAGGACAAAGACCGGACTTCCTCACCTCACCTAAAAATCAGGCACCGTGGAATTAGACATCAAGCGGGCATCCACCAAAGTGTCGAAGCTCGCAATACCCAGCTTGCATCCTGGTTCACGCTTTAAATTGAGCAGTTCTTGGACCTTACCAGACCTCCCGGTCCCGGCATCCACCCCCATCATTGCATTATAAACTTAAAACAGTATCACCCACAGAATTCTCGGCCTTTGCGAAAATATCGACAGCTAACGCCTCTTGGTTCGCCTTCCCCAGCACCGACAAGATGGTGGTGAGAAATTCAGCCATTCATGGACCTGCAACGCCCGTTGCCAGGTCCCTTGGCCGACCCATTTGACCACAAAGCAAAAGTCAGCGGGGTCATCTGAACCGGCTGATCGCCAACACATCGGCCACGAACTCCTCGGGCTCCAAAGCAAGTATTCCATCAGTGCAAAATTTGACCACCTCTCTCTCTCTCTCCAGTCTTTGGCCCTCTGGAGAGCCAACTTGCTCATCTTCCTGATAATGTTCCTGCTAAGACGGCCCAACCCGTCCTGCGAGAGCGACTCTTCATGCACGTCCAACGGCTCCACCATATCCGTACATCGCGTCTCCTCCTCACTCTCACCAACGGGAACGAGCTCGAAATTGGGTTTGTCAGTCGAACGAGAGAGCCAAGGTGGAGCGACCAAGAACTGAGAACGAGGAGTAAAACTCTCGGGGAGCTTAAGGTGGGGCCGTCTCGCTGGCGGGGAAGCTCGGCTGTAGGTGAACTTGGGAGCTTTGTCGTCGGCTTGGTCAGCATCAGTAGTGAAGGAAGAGGTTGAAGAAGAGCGAGAAACAGATTGGGTCTTGGAAGCTGAATCGAAGTGGGTTGTAGAGGATGAAGGTGATGTGAAAGTCAGAAGGCCAGTGCAAGCAACTGCTGCAGTGCCCACCAATGGATGCTGCAACCTCTAGTGCCCTTGGGTTGGTGAATTCAATTCAAACGCTTTAGTTTCTCCTGGCGTTATCCATCCAGATGAAGATTAAGCTAGGCAGCTAAATTGTGCAAAAATATCTGTCTGACATCTTGAGATATTTATGCCTAGGTACTTTTCGGGGACCCAAAGAGTAATCAGGCCCATTGTTTGTGGCCCGGTCTTTGTTTCAGTACAGTGAAGTAAACTAACAAAACTGTTTTGAATTAGCTTCGCAATTTGCAAATAAACAATCTCAATAGATGATACTCCCAAGTGATACAAAATGAAGCTATCTCTCCCTCCGACACACCACAGTCATTTATCCTCGCATCCTGTAAATGATCATGTCTTGATAGTCTTTCTTCCGAAGACAATGCTATAGGAAACACAAAAATATTAGACGGCAAATGAGACATAAAGTAGGCACATCCGAACATTTCATACAAAAGTCCAGGGTAATACAACAATACCATAGGTGCAATGCGTAGCTCCCACTTCGATAGGTAAGTAGTAGTGCTCGCATGCTAACAAAGCTCAAATCCATAGCTTCAGTACTTAACAATATATTACAGCTGCAAACAAGTTATTCTTCTTAAGGATGCCACCGAGTTGGCTAACATATGATAGCTAGTAGTCGAACTCGTGTTCGAATGCTAATGGTGGGAAGGCTTCTCGAGATCCTCGAGGCTAGTGGGGCGGAACCAGGCTGCGTGCTCCAGCACCGAGCTCTCAGCATTCCCGGGCTTGGGAAGCTCGCCGTGGGCTCGGAGGTGAAGGTCTGTCGCTGGCCCAAACACCCCGGTCTTGGGGTGTGGAGCCCAGTACTTGTCGGATGGAGCCTCGATCACTTCATCGGGGACCACGCTGGGTGCGACTTGATCGTCCAGGTTTTTGTCATACACGGACGAGTGAGTAGCTCTCCTGAAAACCACCACGCATTGATCCATCAATCCCAATCACTTATCGGATTAATTAACATGCACCGATATTACATACCATGGAAAACACAAATGCAAGCTTTGAATTGCACATAAACCTAGATTAACACCATCTCAAAATGAAAACTCAGGAATTGGTCGATAATATAGGTAGGTGACTGACTGAATCTTCTGGTTACAGGAAAAGTTTTATTTGCTTCCATTAATAGATAGATAAGATCTTGTTTCTTTGGTGGGTATAGTCTGGTAGGTATGAGATTAGACCGAGAAAGAAGGAAGGCACGTCGACATTCCAGGAAAACAAAAGGGGACCAGAAAAGGCAAAAGCAAAGTCCAAAAACTATCCAAGGCACGCGGAATTCTGGAGGCACGTCGCATTCGCCTTCCAAAAACAAAAGTGTCTCTCTGTAACCGGGAAACCCAACAACCCTCTTCCAATTTTTGTTGTTTAGTCACGACCAACCACTTATCCTTTTTAAGCATTGGTTGCTCCTCCTTCACGCTCTCCGATCTTCAGTAATCACTACAATAAGATAATGACTCCTCCTTTTTAAGGATCCAAGCCCCTAGGTGAAGCTCGCTGTCGCTACGTGTAGATAATTTCCGGACGTAGCTAAGGATGATGACATGGCCCACCCAATTTGATTTCTTGCTTTTGGTGATATTTGTGGGTACCCATCTTTCTTTATCGCTTCTGAGAGACTCGCTCTAGCAAAATGATTATAGCAAAAGGATAACTTCGCAATTCGGCAAGGACATTTTTGACCCTCCAACATTACAAAATGACTGGTTTGATGATCCTCACGGAATCAAGCCATTCATCACGCAATGGCCTGGACATCTTAATTTGACTTCTATGGTGAGATTATGAAAAAGGTTTAGGGTCTGTGGTTGAATTTGGGGGATAAGTTCTCGAGACAGGAAACAGGGGATTGGAATTTGTAACTCCAAAGCCAGGACAGAGACGATACCAAAATAATCATGCATCATTCTCATACCAGAGAAAGCTTCAGACGCTCGGGGTAACGGTCAAGTTGGTAGTTTTCCCTAAATCTCCCCCTCCCGGAGCCCAGGGATCATATACGCCTCCAAAATAAAGAGCCTTCAATACTAGAAGAAAAGCACCATAGCCATGGGGCGCGCCCCAGACCTTTTTAATCATACATTTGTAATTCGTGGGCTAGCTAGACAATCTTGCTTCGAATCCCCCCTCTTTCCCTCATCCTACTGTTTCGTGTTTACTTAAGCTTCCCTGGATTGGGGGGTTAATCAATTGGATAGCCGGGAACAGTAATTTTCCCTAGGAACAGCTTCAATAACGATAGATAGGGGTAAGGTTTGTTTGAAATCTAGGCCCCCTTGCCCTCCAAACAGTATCATGGGAGCCTTTCAGTTCGTCCTGCTCACACTCCTAGATCTTCACATAATCGTATTTTCTAAAAGAAAAATAAGCAATCACGAGAACCTCTCTTCCAACTGTACAGGGGCAAACTGGAAGAGAAGGGGAAAAAAAAGAAGAAGAAACCCTGAATGAAACCAATAGACATGGATTTTGATTGGTTATGTGCCTAAGGAACACTAAATCAACAAGCCATGCGTTTCTTACTTTAGAATTTCTTGCGTCTGAAAACAAAAGAAGATGAAACGTCGCCTACGAGTGTACGACGGAGAGAAGTAGACACGCGTCGAACGGAGAACATGAGAGAGAGAGAGAGAGAGAGAGGGAGAGGACCTGAGAGCAAGAGATGAAGGTGGCGGGAGGGGCTTGATGGGGCTCCAGATCTGAGAGACGACTCGCTTGCCGGTTGCCGCGATCCCAGAACTCCTCGAGCTGGCGGCCATACAAAAGCTCTCTGCTTCTCTGCGTGCTCAAGACGATGAAGAAGAAGAAGAAGAAGAAGAAGATGGCAGTTTGATCGCCCAAATGGGAAGCAGCCCCTCACTTTATACCGACGGATCGCGCACAGAAAGAGAGGCCAACCGCCACATACAAGGTCGTCGTCCAGGTTCACCTACCCCAGTCACCGTAGTACGGCTACATTTTCTACGGGTACTGTCCCAACTTTCCCTTTCCAGTTCCCACCGCCCCCGCCGTTACTTGACGGACCGTCCCCCCCACGGAGATGATTGGAATAAAATAAAGGGAAGAGACGATCCAAGGACAAATCAAAAAAATATAATTTAAAAAAAGGAATCACAGTGGAGAGCGAGAGCGATATCCCCCGTTCGATTTGGGGAATCGATTCGACCCCAAAATTAAAAAAAAAAAAAATATTAGGGAATCGGGGAATGTGGAACGGAATACGCTGTGACGACGTGTGTCTCTCCCTCTCTCTCTCCCTCGGCCTCGACGGCGTTACTTTTGGGGGGAGCGGGGTTGTCAATTGTTCCGTTCCGTTACCCTCCGTGGGGTCGTGCGAAAGCGTGCGTGTTGCCTCCCCCCTTCGCGTGCCGAATTTTTTTCTGCGTTTTGGTGAGGAGGCAGTAGTTGAAAGTCAGCATCGCCGTGCTGAACTTAAAATACGGCCTGACCGGGGGCGATGGAACGGTGATGGATACACTAGTTATATCGTAGGCAACAGGGCGTGCCACCTTTTTCATTATCATATCAAATTATCTCGTACCGTGTCAAATTATCAGTCGTTCTTATACGAAGCCTCTGGTATTTTTCCTTACAACTTTTGACGGCGACACTCCATTTTATATCTTATCATCCTGCTTTATTTTCTCCTTTCTTGATAATAGTAGCTTTTTGAATCCGGGACACGTATGATTGGCGAGAGGCAGGCATGCTTGACTTCATTTGATGGGGCACGTGAGATTGGCCAGCTTGAATTTGTCCAACTCCATTCTCGGTCAATCTTAACCCAAGTCAATACAAAAAATATATAATTCTTTCACGGATCTACCAAACTTGGTGTCGATGGCACATCTTCAATTAGAGCAGAGTGTTAAATTTGTTCAGATGTGCAGAACCTAGCTACTAAAGATAGTTGTAATAATACTTAAAATGATCAATGCAAAACTGCTTTACATTTATTTATTTTTTATATATTCAAACTCGCCCTTCCCTCGCTACGAACAAGAAGTAGCAAGTTTGTGAGAATCGCATCCACGGATGGGTACAGATCATTCCTTCCCCCGAAGACACCCAAAAGTGAAAAGGACGAAAAAAGAACAGCAGTTAACGGAATTCATGCTTGCTTTCCGTATTCAAGACAGATTTTCCCCGAATGGCGGTTGCGTTTCGAGTTCCTTTCACGGGCCGACCGACGACTTCCATAGCTGCCTGATGAAATCGCTTGCGGTGGAGTGCAGTGCCGCGAGGGTCCCAACCAGTGGAGGGACGGGTTGCAGACGTAATTCAATCAACTTCTGCAACGGAACCTGCTCTGTGCTAAAAAAAAAAAAAGGGTTGGATTCTGCAGTTCATAGGCACAGGATGTCCGCATCATAGGGATATCTGCTTGGTTTGGGCTTAGTTTTACGTTTGACTTTCGATACATGTTGCGCTTAATTGCTTGTTTTGAGGGAACGAGATTATGATGAGGAGGTTGGGCCAGATTCTGAGTCGCATGGACTCGGCTTAAGAAGCTGCTGATGGATTTACTTGGAAAGATTTGGGCCTCGTGATTAGGTTGCTTGGGGCTCAAACGAAAACCATTATCTTTTCCAGCCCAATTTCTGACAAGAAATAGAATTTCCTAATTCTATTCTCCGGACGAGTTTTTGAGCAGAAAATAGCATTTAACAACGACATAAATTTTATGTTCCCGAAATAGAAATTTATTTGATAGGTTATTCTTAAATTTCTGTTCCTAGCAGGCGGCCAGTAGCCGCCTGAGGGGGGCAGTGGGGGAGCAAGGGGGTGGCGGACGGTGAGAACGAGCAATAAGAAGAGATGTTATTTCTATTTTCGTTCCAGAAATAGAAACGTTTCAAATCTATTTCTAAGCTAAAACCATGCTCTGGAAATAAATAAAAAAAAATGAATATTGCATTGTCAAATGGATTTCCATTCCAAATCCAATCCCAAAAATAAAAAATAAAAAAATAGACAAACAAAAACATTATCATCGGCGCCCTTAAGTTCACACTCCCCGTATTGTACCCACCGACCCACTTCTTCCAACTTTTTTCATTGCATGCAACTCTCATCGAATCTGTCCGTTCCCCTTCATGGGCATTCGGCCCGAAGGGTCCAATATTTCTTATATTGTCCTATCTTAAATGCTACACGTTCATTTCCTCCATCGATATTTCCTCTTTCTGTCCACAACACCCACGTGTGTTTACCCTTTTTTTTGCTAATGATATCAAGAGAAGATCGCGCAGTCTCTTGTATAAATAACCCGATGGCAGAGTTTCATTCGCAGTGCGGCGAGAAACCCTCGATCCTTAAGATTGCGGGCAGACGTGGAAGATCAGATCAGCCATGTATAGCAATTAGTAGGGTAGTGCAATTAATTAGAAATCAATATCGCCAGATGTAAGGACATAGTTTTCCATACGTGTTTGATGGATAAATCTTAGATTCCTCATATTAATCCAAAACCACTTTTAAAGGAGTATATTCATTGAAATGTTCATATATGGAACAAAATCACCATTCTTTCCTTATATGGATATTGACGTTACATTACCACTTTATTAATTGGAGTCTCCTGAGAAAGAAGACTCTATTGTTAGACGACCAAACCGGACCTTCATTATTGTTATTTACAAAACTGAAGCAAAGTCCAATGGCAATGAAGAAGCTCACTTTCTCTTGCCTACTTCTCATCTCTTTCGCTCTACTCGTAACAAGCATTCGCGCCGCCACCGCAAGGTCACCATCGTCGAGACAGGGTTTCACTGCCCATCTGTTCCACCGAGACCACATGCGCCACCCCGGCAAAGCTCCTGCGCAACGCTATGCTGATGCATTCCGACGATCCTTTGCCAGGGTCCGAGGCCGTTTCCAAATGAACATTGCTGTCCCGCCTTCCTTCCATCCTGACACGGTTCAGTCCGATATCTTCCCGGACAATGGCGAATATGTCCTGAAGGTGTCGATAGGGACCCCGCCCCACGACGTCTACGCCATCGCCGACACCGGCAGCGACCTTTTCTGGACTCAGTGCCTCCCCTGCGATCAGTGTTACCCTCAGACGAGGGCCAAGTACGACCCGAAATCGTCTTCCACATACCGTGACGTCGCTTGCCCGTCCCAGCAGTGCCGACTCCTGGACACCACCTCGTGCGCTTCTCCCTCCAACACGTGCAACTACACCTACGGATACGCCAGTGCGTCCCTGACAAAGGGCGTCCTCGCGACGGAGACGCTGACCTTCGCATCCACTGAGGGGTCGCCGGTAACGCTACCAAACGTAGTGTTTGGCTGCGGCCACAACAATAGTGGCACCTTCAACGAAAACGAGATGGGACTCGTCGGGCTCGGGAAAGGCCCCGTCTCGCTTATCTCACAGATAGGCACGACGTTTGGGGCCAGGCAGTTCTCTCTGTGCCTCGTCCCCTTCCACACGCCACCGACCATCTCGAGCAAGATGAGCTTCGGCAGCGGCAGCACGGTCTCTGGGCCCGGCACCGTCACGACCAGCCTCGTGGCCCTGCAAGACCCGACCTACTATCTCGTGACCCTGAACGGGATCAGCGTTGGGAGCACCTACCTGCCATTTAGCTCTTCTGGGTCCATCGCGAAGGGGAACATGATCGTCGACACGGGGACGCCTCCAACTATCGTGCCGAGAGATTTCTACAACAGGTTGGAAGCGGAGGTGAAGAGAGTGGTTGAATTGACACCCATAGATGACCCTCAGCTGAGGCCACAGCTGTGCTATGGGAGTGACGTGCAGGCGAAGGGGCCATTGCTGACGGCGCATTTCGACGGCGAAGCCAATGTGGTGTTGAAGCAGACGAGCACGTTCATAGAGGCTAAGGACGGCATATTTTGCTTCGCCATGACTTCCACTGATAGTCCTGGGGGGATATTCGGCAACTTTGCTCAGACCGATCATTTGATCGGGTTCGACCTCGACAAGAGCACTGTTTCTTTCAAGCCAACCGACTGCACGAAGCAATGAACCCCCTCTTCTCTTCATTTTGTCATCCTCCGGATGAATAAATTTACATGAGTTTTTGTCTATCAACTTTAAATCTTTCGTGCGACAAGCATTGTGATATATGGTCAAACAATTGACAAACACCCTGACGTGGACACAGTCAGTGGTGAGCATACTCTCTCCTAATCCCTATCTAACCTGTTGCTTATCTTCTAAAAATTCGTACCCCGACTCAAAAATAGTAATTCCATGCAATTTACCTACGTAAATATCATAAAGCACGTGAGCAAAGCTAACTTATTTAGTCAAAATGAAATTTAGAGATGATCAGTGAATTCGGTCAAACAATTAAGACGGACCTCGATTCGGATTTCATTTATAGAGGACGATGCTGCTATGCCCAATGTTGCCATAAATAGTCGAGCTTGTCATGGCAAATTGGCAATTGACTATTATGTTTTGCATTTCAGGAGCCACAGGTTATAGCGCAGAAGTCACTTGAATTAAGGTACTAATCCGTCGCTCCTTGCTCTGAGCCTCTTCTCTGTTTTTCAACAGGGTTTTTGTTATGGATGCCAAAATACTCCTCTTCTTCAGCATCGTTATGATCACCACGTTATGCATTTTCGATGATACGTAAGCAAGGTATTTCTGATCCTCGATCAAAAAAATCTCAGGAGCAAGTGCCATGCACTCGAGAATTTTGAGATTATTAAGAGATTGTTGTTTCCAGGACAGTTTATCCGATATCTCACGCTTACACACGTTTAAGTGCTCAAAGGTTACAACTTTGGAATTCTATATGTTTGCTGATTTCTTTGTTTCTTAGGTTTTTTTTTCTTTGGCTTTACTCTTTTGTCATATAATAGGACTCCTTTCTGGGTTTGTTTCTCAATTCTGTTCTCCATGATTATTATTAGAGATAATTAGGATAATTCTTTAGGATATTTTCCTTTTTTAAAGATAACTTCCCTTGATTGTGCATAGCTTAATTGATATATGTTGCCTTAGATAGTCATCTCTTATGAATAAACTGATTTACTCTTCATTATGATATATTAAAATATATAGAAATTTCTCAAATATGTTTCCACATTTTTTTTAATTTATTAGGAACGGCTTAAGAAAAAGCATGTTAGAAGGTCTTGTTATCGATTAGTGCTATAAATGTACTATTTAACTACATATTGCTGTTTTTTGGTTTACGTCTTCACTGGAGTAGAACTCAAAAAAGGAAAATGCAGATGAAAGTACTATTGTCCTGTTCAGTTTCTTCAATCAATTACTGAAGTCTCCCAACTCTTTTGATCCAAGTAATTTCAGGTTTTAGGTCACATTCGGCCAGGATTAATTTTTGAGCAGTGCATTGCAACTGATGGAGTCATGATGAGACATTTTGACATTAAAAAATGAACATATATTCTGGAATACTTTGGTAGTTCTGCTTTAAATTTTGCAGAGCCATCTTTTGTCGTGAAAACAATGTTTCTGCTGTCAAGAAAATGCCTTTCTGGAAGCATAATTTTCCTGAAATGTTTCTGTTTGAGACAATACATTGTTAATTTGTTCATTCACTGAGCAAAAGGTAGCAATCCCGTGAAACAGCAGATGCTTTAATGTAATTAAAGGAGGTTGATCGGGGCAGAGGGAATGCTTACAGCTGCTAAATACGAGAGAAGTCCTACAACCTTCGACAGAATGCAGCAGCTAGATACAGCATGAATGTCCGTCCAAAAAACGAAAAATGCAGTATGACCATGTTTGGTCGTTTTTATCAGTGCTCTGTCGTTGGATTCATCCCGCAAAAGAAAGTTCTACTTGCTAACCTGTAAAGTTGCACACTGTCCATCCGCATCTTATGGCAACAACTGTCGTAAATAATTTATGGCACTCTTTAATTTGATCTAATGAGCTCTAGAAGGTTTTTATGTTTTTGGTTTGAAAGCTCTAGCTCTAGAAGTTGGAGAGACGTGAAATTGGCATAGTTTAAGATCTAAATGAACCTTGCAGCCCTGATCTTCACAAGAAACGGAACTGTAGTTTGTTGGTTAATCAAGGTCTGAAAATTTGAATTCCAGGCATTTTGAAGCACAGCCGTTAGATAAACTTCCTAGAGATCTTTAGCTTCACATGTGAGCCGAAGATTACCACTCGCTAAACCAAGATGAGAAGCCTAGAATAGTGTCAAAAGATAACAACAAAGAATCACCTACCTGTAGCCTTTACCTGTGGTGGGCGATGGAGGAAGAATATACCTTGTGGTTTCGATTGAATGGAATTTATGCTTCTCTCGAATATCATACCAATCGCTTCCGCATGTATTCTCTAGTAACTTTTCAGCGCTTGACAGCGTACAAGAATCCGAGACCCAATTAATGAAGCGCACCAGATTGGTCGGCTTAAAATTGTCCACAATATTGCGAAGATAACGTCTTTTTGTGTTTGTAAATGTTGCTGGAGATTGTTTACTTTTCCTACATATCACGGTATTACTTCATAAGGAATCAAACGAAAAACTCTAGGAATTAATCAAATGGGAAAGCACTAAACAAAGATTGGTCCTTTCCCCTTATAAAAGAGGAGATATGCAACTTCATTCTAAGTCAATCCTAAGCCAAGTTATAAAAAAAATAGTTCTTTCACGAATCTCCCAATCTTATTGTTGACCGCGAATCTTCAATTAAAACACAGCTGCAAAATTTATTCCGATACGTGAAACCTACTCAATATAATTGTCAAACACCTAAAACAACAAAACAATCACGTGCATAACCTCGATGGGATTGATCGAGATAGCAAAACTACTCGGCTTTATGTGCACTGAAATGCGATGAGTAAAGTTACCATTTAAATGATCGCTTCTTCACAAGTTACCAAACCGAGAAGGCTAACGTAGAGCGAGTTCGGTAAAATTTTGAAAAGCAATTTTGGCCTTCTTCTGCTTCTCCGTCAACAGCTGAACATTCAGAATGCACATCATCTACGGAGGTCCGGTCTTAGGCCCGACATAGTAACTCAAAACACTATTTTAAGCGTGTCTCGTGGATCTAATTTGGAAATATCAGGTTGGCAATTATGGCCTGATATTTTTTTCAGAACAGTGAAGTAAACTAACCAAAACTGTTTTGAATTAGCTTTGCAATTTGCAAATAAACCATCTCCATAGATGATGCTCCCGAGTGATACAAAATGAAGTTGTCTCTCCCTCCGACATATCAGTCATTTGTCCTCACATCCCTAAATGATCATGTCTTAATGATCGTCCATCCAAAGACAATGCTATAAGAAACACGGATATATTAGACGGCGAATGAAATATAAAGTAGGCACATCTGAACATTTCATACATAAGTCTAGGGGAGATACAACTCGTAGCTCCTACTTCGGCAGGTAAGTAGTAGTGCTCGCATGCTAACAAAGCTCAAATCCATAGCTTCAGTACTTAACAATATATTACGGCTGCAAACAAGTTATTCTTCTTAAGGATGCCACCGAGTTGGCTTACATATGATAGCTAGGAGTTGAACTCGTGTTCGAATGCTAATGGTGGGAAGGCTTCTCGAGATCCTCGAGGCTAGTGGGGCGGAACCAGGCTGCGTGCTCCAGCACCGAGCTCTCGGCATTCCCGGGCTTGGGAAGCTCGCCGTGGGCTCGGAGCTGATGATCAGTCGGAGGCCCAAACACCCCAGTCTTGGGGTGTGGAGCCCAGTACTTGTCGGATGGAGCCTCGATCACTTCATCGGGGACCACGCTAGGTGTGACTTGATCCTCGGGGTTCTTGTCATACACGGACGTGTGAGCAGCTCTCCTACAGCCGGCGCATGATGTCCATCAGTTATTAGCTTAATTAGCATGCACTGATATATATACAGACCATAGGCAACACAAATGCAAGCTTTGAATTGCACATAAACCTAGATTAACACCATCGTAAAATGAAATTTCAGGAATTGTTCGACTATACATGTAGGTGACTGGCTGAATTTTCTAGTTACCCTGAAAGGGTTATCTGCTTTGATCACTAGATAGAGACTTTCTTGTTTCTTTAGCGGGCTAGTCTGGTGGGTAAGAGATTAGACCGAGAAAGAAGGCACGTCAATATTCCAGGAAAACAGAAGGGGATCAGAAAAGCTAAGGTTGAAGTCCAAAAACTATCCTAAGCACGCGGAGGGCTTGAGGCAGGTCACATTCGCCTTTAGAATTAGGATAAACTTATATGTCCCCCTCGATCAGTACTTTGCTCGCCTCCTCCATTTAAAGCTGTATACTCTTCGATTTTCATTTTGTTGTTTAGTGGGGGAACAGTGTGCCACACCGGTGGATAAGGATGCCGATGTTACGTTATTGAAAATGATCGGATTGGGTGAGTCACGACCAACCACTATCCTTTCTTCACGCTCTCCGATCTTCGATTACCATCACATTAAAATAACGGATCCAAGCCTGTAGGTGTGGCTCACTGTCGCTACATGTAGATAGATAGATATCCAGTCTTATCTAAGGATGCTGACATTTCCCACCTCCAATTGGTTTCTTGCTTTCTGGTGATGTTTTTGGTCTAGATCACCCCACTTTCATCGGTTTTGAGAGAGTGAGCTGTAGCGATACGATTGTACTAAAGCGGGTATGCCAATTTTGACCCTCCCACATTAGAAAATGACAGATTTGACACCCCAACAGAATTAAGCCATCCCATCCCGCAATATGGCCAGATCATCTTCATTGACTTTCTATGGTGAGATTGCGAAGTGGTTTAGGGTCTGCAGTTGAATTTGGGGGAGAACCGACCGGGGTTCTCCACAGGAAACAGTGGATTGAAGTTTGGAACTCCAGGTCGGGACACGGGAAAAATGTCCATACCAATCCCACTAATGTTTCCATCGAAGCGAATTTAGCCAAAAGGCGTGCGTTCACGAGATCAACAGCAATCACGACACCGTCGCTATGACTATACAGGGGGCCAAATTGGAAGGGGAAAAAGAGGAACCCTTGAAATAAACCAATAAACCCCTTAGACGCACTTCCAACCACTTGATGTCCCGCAAGCAACCCAGCAGAAGAAGTACCTGAAGAACACTAAAATCAACGAGCCATGCGTTTCTTACTTTAGGAATTTCTCTCTTTATAGCTAGACTACACACCTCGCTCTTGCCGGGTCAGGCAGTAGTAATGAGCTAAAGATTTAGTCTCCATACAGTTATTTTTGTTTTATTCCGGATTTTTACACGATGATTTGGCGAAAGAGCAAAGATGAAGGAAAGATCTGCAAAGACCGCCATGAGAGAATAGCACCCCGAATCTCCAGCAGAACTCGAAGCTACTTACTGCGCTGGAAAATAAAAGAAGATGGGTCTAGTCTACGACGGAGAGAAATAGATACACGCGTCGACGGAGAACATGAGGCAGAGAGAGAGAGAGAGAGAGACCTGAGAGGGAGAGAGGAAGTAGGCGGGAGGGGCTTGATGGGGCTCCAGATCTGAGAGGCGACTCGTTTGCCGATTCCCGCGATCCCAGAACTCCTCGAGCTGGCGGCCATACAAAAAGCTCTGCGCTTCTGTGCGCGCTAAAGAAGAAGATGAAGAGGGAAGATGGGGAGATGATGAGCGACGACAGTTTGATCGCCCGCTCAGGCGTTTTTATATTGACGGATCTCGCAGAGAGGGAGAGAGAGAGAGAGAGGTGGATGAAGTTAAAGCCCAAAAACCCAACTGCCATACATAACAGTTCAGGGTCGGTAGCTACAACTACCCCGCGGTCATCGTAGTACGGCTAATGTTTTTCAACGGTACCGTCCCCTTTCCCTCTCCATCGCCGTCCGCCGTTACTTTAACGGCGAGAAAAGATATTACAAAACACGCGCACCGATTCGATTTGCGTGTTTCGAGAAAATGCTGTGACGACGTCTCTCTCCGGGGGAGTGACCGCGTTGCTTAGCGGGGGTGGGCTTGGGTGTTTCCGTCAATTTATCTCCGTCGCCCTGACTGCTTCTTCTTCGGCCACTCCGTGTCGTGTTGTGTCGTGATGGTGGGGCATGCAGAAGCGTGTTCTGTCGCCTCGAGAAATGACGGTTAAGCCCCTCTGCGTAACAAGTTCGTAGCACGAACGGTGATGGGTACACCTCCTCCTTGATCAGCGAATCAATCGCTTTTGCACGAGTCCTCTAGCATTTTCCCACGATCTAAGGCATGACAATTATTCTGTACCTAGAAACAGATTCTGATCAGAAATTATCGCGACCGAAAAAAATCAGATTTCGATCTTAGACTAATGGATTACTAGATCAATTAAATTAACTAACCTAACTCGAATTCTCTCAAACTCTACCAAATCGCAACTTAGGTCCAATTACGAACATGCAAATATTTTCAATAGGAGTCGCCACTAATCATTTAAGGTAGGTTGATTAGAAACCTAAATAAAATAGCGGGAGTACTATTTTATTCCTGCGAACGAGAAATTATAGATTCGGGGACTTGGTTAAGCTAAATTCCTTAACGCCCTTTCGGTGCCAATTTCAAGAAAAATACTCAACTTGACAATTTTGAAAAATTCTGACTTAGAGTTCAAAAGTACAGAAATTTTCTTTTTGATTTTCTTTTATTTAATGAAAGCTAACCTATATGTAATGACGTATAAAAATTGACATGCGATTAATGCAACCTAACATGCAAACTATATGTCATGCGACGACGTGACCTATTTCTAATGACGGACATATTATTTTTTGTATATATATTTTTTAATGAAATTCGGAATTAAAAATACCAATTATCTAAACATGCAATTTTAAACTAAAAAAATTAACCTATTCTAGAGCAATCTTTTTGGTATTTTTTTATGAAATTCGAAATTAAAATCAAGTAAGAAAATATAACCTCTAAATCCTTCGAATTAAGTTTCGATCTGAAGCCTAACAAATCGACCCTAAAATTCGAAATACCCGCTATGGAAATAATTTTATCTAAAGCCCAATAGATAGATTTATTTCCACGTGTGCGGTTGCAAATTAGAAAATTTTCCTAATCGATCACATCTTAAAAAATTAGATATCTTAAATATCTTGGATATATTCAAAGGATTTTGAAAATTCTAAATTCTATCCAAATTTGATAAATAATAGATATCTAAGATTTCAAAAACGAAATAAATCCTAATTGGAATAATGCTTATTATCTAAATATGCAAAATTAGATATCAATAAGCATAAATTAGGCAACAAAATATTTAAATTAAATCAGGATGAGATAATTACCTGATTTGCCAATTTCTTTCCTAATTTGAATTTGCAGCGGATCGGAATTACGGATCGGGAGCGTCGGGAGCGGCAACGCGGTGTCGAGAGTGCGGCAGCTAACAACGATGACACGACGGGAATGGCGGCGTCGGTGGTGTTCATCGGTGGTGGCACGGATCATGAGTAGCTCGTCTCGATGATGGCTCACGGCCAAGACTGGTTGGCAATGTAGACGCTCACGATGAGGGATGCCCACGGAGATCTCGGCGGAGTTAGGCACCGAGCTACTACTTCATGGCTTCGTCGTTGGAAGGGATCACAATAACCGGCAAGGAGATTTATGGGACTTTTCAGCAAGACCAAAGAAACCTACAAATAATTCAAGTTGGATCCAATGAAGTCTGTTGACTGCGTTGGACCCACTGAATGGAAACTCAATGGCAGAGAATCTATTGGTCTTGGCTGGAACTCGGCTGAGGAACTTTGGACGTGAAGTATCCGCTGTGGAGAGTGTTCAATTCGGTGGTCTCGGTCACAATAGCTGTGACGTTAACGTTGAGAAGTGAGGCAGTGTCGAAGCCGGGTGATGCAGCGACCAGAAGCAGTAGTGTGCAGCAGCGATATTGGGTTCGTTGGTGTGGGAACAGCAACGACAGTAGACAAAGATCAATGCGGGAGCAATGGCGGCAACCAACGATTCATAGCCACAAGTCTGGCCGTGAGCAAGCGGGCGAGTGCAATGGTGAGGCGGTGTGCGGCAGCGTGGGGCACGACGTGCGGCATTGACAATCGCCGGTCGCTCTCTCTCTTTCTCACTCTCGCTCTTTCGTGTTTCTCTCTAAAAAATCAGATCTGAAAAATTATGAGAGACCCTAGATTATGACACATAACGATGTATTTATAATGTAAACCTAGGTCAATTAGCCGGCCTTTCTAGTCCTAATGGGTTTAGGCTTTAATTATCATTTAATTTCAAGTGGGCTGAATTAATATGAGCTTTTATTTAATTGAGCATAATGGGCTAATTTAAGCTCAAATTAAGACAACCAAGCCATTCTGACTTGTAATTTTCGGCCCTTGCCTTCCGGGTGAGTCGAGTCTCATTCGATAACCGAGCTCGATTTACATGACGAATTTTAAGCTCGCTTGCCACTGCCAATCCGATACGGAATACAATTAATCTATATGAACCTAAACTATATGCTATGCAATTTTAATATTTTTGTTTAGGGGTTAAAATTTAATCCCTAATTTTTTATGTAATTAACCACTAAATGATGCGCTGAAATTTAGGTGTCAACAGCCGCCCCTCTTTGAGTGGAGGCTCGCAGAGATTTCGCTCAAAGACTGAGATCTAAATTTAAACTATGCAAAATGATGAATGATTTAAAAAAAAATGCAAAGATGCATGGTATGCAAACAATAAGGAACGTATGTTAAGGCTTCTCACTTCGTGTAGAGCGGTGAAAGAGCCTTACATACGGATCGCACAAAAAACGTCCAAGTGACGGAATGCTTTATAATACTTTGAATTCCCTAGATTTCCAAACTTTTGGTCCACTGGAAGTAGGGTTCTCGAGGTACTGGATTGCCTATCTATTACCTGTAGTTTCCTACAGATGTGAAATAACGCATGATATGAAGAAAGAATGGGATGTGTTGCCTATACCACTGGGCAATCACGAAAAGGATCATGTCACCTCTTCCATTAGGTGAGCATGAAATGGGGTGTGCTTCGTACTCCACTTAGCAACACCAAATGAGAAACTATGTCGCCTGGTCTACTAGGTGAACATGAAATGGGGTGTGCTTCGTACTCCACTTAGTAACACCAAGAGAGAAACTATGTCGTCTGTCTTACTGGGCGAACATGAAATAGGGTGTGCTTCGTACTCCACTTAGCATCACCAAATGAGAAACTATGCCGCCTAATTTACTAGGCGAACGTGAAATGGGGTGTGCTTCGTACTCCACTTAGTAAAACCAAATGAGAAATTATATCGCCTGTCCTACTGGGCGAACATGAAATGGGGTGTGCTTCGTACTCCACTTAGCAACACCAAGTGAAAAACTATGTCGCCTGTTCTGCTGGGCGAACATGAAATGGGGTGTGCTTCGTACTCCACTTAGAAACACCAAATGAGAAATTATGCTGCCGCGTACTCCACTTGGCAACATAAAATGGGGTGTGCCGCCTACTCCACTTGGCAACACCAAAAGGATATGTCACCTGTTCCACTTGATGAACATATGAGAGATAATTTCTCCTATTCTGGATAGAGAAACAATGAAGAATAATTAGCAGACGTACCTAAATTCTTCTTATAACAGAGCCTAATGGCATCGCTCCTGTTTTTACCTGAGAAAATGTTAAAATACCACATGCGCAGAGGCGGAGAAAACATCATTCATGAATCTGCTTGTATTACTAAGCTTCACCGGTGAATTTATCAATAAGAACAATCATCTCGTCCTTTTGACAATTTGATTACATTAGCATTACTAAGCTTCATTGGGGAATTTATCAATAAGAACAACCATTACGTCCTTTTGACAATTTGATCACATTAAATGAGAGACCTTTAATAAAAAAGGACTTTCTACTCACTCTTAATGAAAGGCTTTTGACCAGTCCTATGATGCGGGTATAAGAATCACTCAAACTCACTTCATCATGCTTGACAAGGGTTCGAATATTCTTAAAATTAGTATGATTTGGCCAATCTAAGAGGTCCTTATAAGGACTATAACGTGGGCTTGGTCAATGGCTTAGCAAAAGGGACTCTTCGAGTCGAGGCTATTGAAAAAATTGATATTACCAGCTGCTCCGGGTTTACAAGTCAGGAATGCTGCAAAAATGAGATAGAAAAATCTTGCTCGCACTTCTTTGAGCAACATTTATAAGCATTTGAAACTCTACGTTAACTCAAGTGCCCTATTTTGAAAAGACTTCGGTAAGGGTTGTAACGTAGGTTCGGGTAGGCTTGAAATGAATGGCCTATTTCCATCAAAGGGGTATTATAAACATGGAGATTATCCAATCATGCTACTGGTACCATTGATCTATCTATGGCAATTGCTCCATAAATAAACTTTCAATTGGTCTTTTTCTTGAAGACTGATCTTGCATATTGACTCAGTTTTTGCTGAAGCTTTTCTTTCTCTCATATATATATTTTTTGAGAGAGAGAGATTTTCCTTTCGAGAGATTTTTCCTTTTCTTTTTCGAGAGAACTTCGATTCATTGGAGTCCTTTTGTGTCATTTCTGATGAATTTTCTTTCGAGCTCCCATTTGCTTGAAGTCACCTTGAACTTGCTTTGAGATGATTTATCACAAGAATGATCACCAATCGGGTTGAAATGAATCCACCGCTCAAATTGGGTATGCAAAGGGTATAATGTGTAGGGATATAGAAAGAAATGCTCTTTGTCATATCTAAGGCACTCAAGCTAACACAAAATTTGCATGCAATAAATATACTTGAAGATTGATGCAAGTGAAAGCAAGAAAATTCTAACCATTTTAAACTTTATAAGAAATTGCCCTAGTATGGGGTTGTTCCTGACAGGGGTAAGAAATGAAACTCCGTTCAAAGGGGTTAAGCAAATGATAACCTGTAGTGTTTAAATAGAGGAAATGAATGCCTCTCATCATTTTGATCGTCATACTTTTCGTAAGATAATCGTTTACCTTGTCAGCACGGAATTTTCACTCAACTCGCACTAGGGATTATTATTCAGGACGTATATGGAAATGTCTTGCCTTTCGTCATCTTGAAGTCTCTCATGCAATATGATCACTTCATTAGGACAGAAACGGATTGCAAGATCAAGATTTTTCTTAAACAAAGCTTAGTAATATCAATTGATTCATGAAATTCAAGTTGAAACTTGATAAAAACAAAGTTTGAATGAGTACAAATCAAGTGTAATACTTCTTCACAGAATCAGAATTAACTGGACTGAAAAAAACACGACCATCCATCTCGGCCAAAATCAAAGCACCTCCTAAAAGGACTTTCTTCACAATGTACGGGCCGCCATAATTTGGGGCGAATTTTCCTTATGCAAGAGGAACTATCGGCAATAACTTCCGCAAGACAAGGTCACCTACCTGAAAATATCGAGACTTGACTTTTTTGTTGAAAGATTTAGCAACTCGTTGTTGGTAGCACTGGCCATGACATAGAGCTCTAAGCCTTTTCTTATCAACCATGTTCAACTGGTCCAACCTCTGTTGGATCCAATTTGCTTATGATAATTGCACCTATGAAAGAATAGGTAACGAAAGAATTTCAACCTCAACAGGTAGAACTGCTTCCATACTGTACACAAGAGAATATGGAGTTGCCCTTGTAGATGTCCGGATAGAAGTCCGGTATGCCATAAGCGCAAAAGGTAATCTCTCATGCCAATCACGATAGTTTTCAGCTATTTTAGCCAAAATGTTCTTGATATTCTTGTTGGCTGCTTTGACCGCTTCGTTCATCTGCGGACGATATGGAGAGGAATTCAAATGCTGATCTTGAACTCTTTGAACAGATCATCCACCAATTTGTTGTTTAGGTTTGACCCATTGTCAGTAATTATAGTCTCCAGTGCACTATATCGAGCAATGATGTCTCGACGGATGAACTTCACCACAACCCGGGCCATCACTGTCGTATAAGACATAGCTTCGATCCACTTCGAAAAGTAATCGATAGAGACCAGGATAAACCGATGCTCATTTGACACTTTAAGATTAATTGAGCCAATCATGTCAATGCCCCACATAGAAAATGGCCATGGTTCAGACATTTGATGCAATTCATTCGAAAGAGTTTTAATCTTGTCGCCATGGATCTGACATTTGTGACAACTCTGGACATGCTGAATGCAATCACTCTCTAAAGTGAGCCAGCAATAACCCATCCTCATTATCTTTCTCGCCAGCATATGACCATTTATGTGCAGACCACATACTCCCTCGTGTACTTCTAGCATCAAATGAACAACCTTGGTTGAATCAACACACCTTAACAAAATCGAATCATAGGACCGCTTGTATATGCATTCTCTACTCAAGAACAACTTCGACGCCATCTTCCTGATATACTTTTGATCAGATACGGTGTTTTTCTCAGGAAACTCATATGTTTGAAGATATGCGTTGATATCATGATACCACGGCTTGCCGTCAGGTTCTTCTGTCGTGGCCATGCAATAAGCCGATTTTTGTAAGACCTCTATCTTCAAAGGTTCAACTTTTAAACCACTTGTCACTCGTAGCATTGCCGATAACGTAGCCAGAGCATCGGCGAAACTGTTTTGAGTCCTTGGCAAGTATTCAAATGAAATATCTTCAAACTCTTCCACCAACTCCTCTAAATAGACATGATAGGGCTCTAACTTAGCATTTCTAGTTTGCCACTTATCAACGGTTCGAAGAATAATGAGGGTTGAATCCCTGAACATCTTAAGTCGAGCTACTCCCATCTCGATTGCAGCTTGCAACTCAAGGATGCATACTTCATAATCAGCGATATTGTTCGTGCAAGGAAATATCAGCTTCGCTACGACCGGATAATGTTGTCCGCCTAGGGATATTAGAACTGCCGCAATACCTGATCCCGACAGGTTTACGGCCCCATCAAAATACATAGTCCATACATACTTGTCAATTGGCATGACTCTATCCTCTAACGGATCCAGATAATCATTTTTCCCGGGATTTTCAGCCAAGACATCAGCAATTACTCGTCCTTTGACTGATTTCTGAGACATGAATCGAACATTAAATTCTGAGATAAGAATCTGCCATTTTGCCAGTTTTCCAACCAAAGCGGGTTGATTGAGCAATTATTTGATTGGATCACACTCTGTTATAAGCAATATCTGATAATGCAAGGCGTATTGCCTCAATCTGTGTAACACCCAGACCAGTACTGCGCACGTTCTTTCTGCTTAGGAATAGTTTATCTCAGAGGCGGTGAACTTCTTACTCAAATAATAAATCGCACGCTCCTTTCCATCCTCTTCACTTTTCTGAGCAAGCATGGCACCCAAGGATTCACTGTGGATTGTAACCGTCGGTGTTGTTCATCGGTGGTGGCACGGATCATGAGTAGCTCGTCTCGATGATGGCTCACGGCCAAGACTGGTTGGCAATGTAGACGCTCACGATGAGGGATGCTCACGGAGATCTCGGCGGAGTTAGGCACCAAGCTACTACTTCATGGCTTCGTCGTTGGAAGAGATCACAATAACCGGCAAGGAGATTTATGGGGCTTCTCAGCAAGACCAAAGAAACCTGCAAATAATTCAAGTTGGATCCAACGAAGTCTATTGATTGCGTTGGACCCACTGAATGGAAACTCAATGGCAGAGAATCTATTGGTCTTGTCTGGAACTCGGCTGAGGAACTTTGGACGTGAAGTATCCGCTGTGGAGAGTGTTCAATTCGGTGGTCTCGATCACAGTAGCTGTGACGTCAATGTTGAGGAGTGAGGCAGTGTCGAAGCCGGATATTGCAGCGACCAGAAGTAGCAGTGTGCAGCGGCGATATTGGGTTCGTTGGCGTGGGAACAGCAACGACAGTAGATAGAGATCAATGCGGGAGCAACGGCGGCAACCAACGATTGACAGCCATCGGTCTGGCCGTGAGCAAGCGGGCGAGCGTAATGGTGAGGCGGCATGCGGCGGCGCGGGGCATGGCGTGCGGCGATGACAATTGCCGGTCTCTCTCTCTCTTTCTCACTCTCGCTCTTTCGTGTTTCTCTCTAAAAAATCAGATCTGAAAAAATTATGAGAGACCCTAAATTATGACACATAACGATGTATTTATAATGTAAACCTAGGTCAATTAACTGGGCATTCTAGTCCTAATGAGCTTAAGCTTGGGCTTAGGCTTTAATTATCATTTAATTTCAAGTGGGCTGAATTAATGTGGGCTTTTATTTAATTAAGCATAATGGGCTAATTTAAGCTCAAATTAAGACAACAAAACCCTTCTGACTTGTAATTTTCGGCCCTTGCCTTATGGATGAGTCGAGTCTCGTTCGATATCCGAGCTCGATTTACACAACGAATTTTAAGCTCGCTTGCCACCGTCAATCCGATGTGGAATACAATTAATCTATATGAACCTAAACTATGTGCTATGCAATTTTAATATTTTTTGTTTAGGGGTTAAAATTTAATCCCTAATTTTTTATCCAATCAACCACTAAATGATGCGTCGAAATTTAGGTGTCAACAGAAATGATTCTTTTTTATTCTGTGCTCGGGAACTGATTCTGAGCATTTGAAGGTGTTTGATAACGGTTCAAAATTTATATTTCTGAAATAGTAAAAAAACAGAAATGCGTTTGGTAATTGCATAAAATTTCTTTTTATTATTAATATTTTAAATATTTTAATATTTCTTGCTTTTCTTTTTTTTTCTTCTCCTCCTTCTTGGCCATGGCCGGTAAAATATTTTTTAATTAATAATACTTTTATTAAAAATAATTTTTTTATTTTTTTGGCCATGGTCGGAAAAAATTTTCTTTATTAATAATACTTTTATTAAAAAATAAATTTTTTTGTTATTTTTGGCTATGGCCTGTAAAATTTTTTTTATTAATAATATATTTTTCTTTTTTTTTGCCATGGCCGGTAAAAAAAAATTTTATAAATTTTTTTTAATATTTTTATTGAAAATATATTTTTTATTTTTTTCCATGGCCTGATCGCCGGCCATGGCTGGTAGAATAATTTTTTTATTAATAATATTTTTATTAAAATATTTTTTTCCTTTTTTTCCCATGGCCTGGTCGTCGGCCATGGTCTGTAAAATATTTTTTATTAACATTTTTTTATTAATAATATTTTTTCCTTTTTTGCCATGGCCTGGTCGCAGGCCATGACCGGTAAAATATTTTTTTATTAATATTTCTTTTTTTATAATATTTTTTATTAAAATATTTTTCCTTTTTTTCCATGGCGTGATCGCCAGCCATGGCTGGAAAAATATTTTTTTTGTTTAAATTTTTTTATTAATAATAGTTTTATTAAAGTATTGTTTCCTTTTTTTTTGCCATGGCCTGGTCGCCGGCCATGGCTGAAAAAATATTTTTTATTAACATTTTTATTAATAATATTTTTTTCTTTTTTTTTCCATGACCTTGTCGCCGGCAATGGCCGATAATATATATTTTTTATTAATAATATCTTTTTTTCATGGCTTAGTGGCTGGTAAAATAATTTTTTTGTTCATAGTCGATAAAATATTTTATTAATATTAATATTTTTTTTATTAGTAATAATTTTTTATTAAAATATTGTAATCTCCTCAGATATGCCAAGGGTGGCCCTCGCGCCGAATATTAGAAGCTACGTGAATAACCAAGAAAAAGAAGAAGAAGAAAAAATTGATTCTCATTTTTGTTCCTAGAATCAAGAAGCTATTTTTTTTTATTTATTCTTGATTCTGCTCTAAAACTGATTCTGGGCACAAATTTGCAAGAAATTGTGCCTAGAATCAAAAAATTTAACAAATGGATTTCTGTTCCAAAACTGATTTTGAGAATAAAAGAACAGAAGTTTTATTATTTGGCCAGTTGTCAAACAGAGCCTAAGTCTATCTTCTTGAATCCCATTCGCGTGTAACATTCGAGGGATTGGTCGGCTTGACACCGTCCGCTACATTTTTTTTAAGATAGCATCTCTTTTGGTCTTTGTAAATCTTGCCATCCAATTACATATTACGTTGATTTGTGTTTTGCCAAAAAGGGGTATCGACCCGAATAGTTAAAAAAAATCATTCACCAAGAGTTGCTTTTTGACTTTTTTTTTGGAGATGAGTTTGGTGGTGATTTTAGATAGGAATTCGATCGGCATTCCGACAAAAATGAACAGCAAATTTAAGGTTATAGACTATAACAAAAAAATGATAATTGTCGTGACACCTAAACTGCAAAAGCAAGGTGGACGTAGGGCGAGTTTCGATAAAAAAAAAATTTAAAAGCAACTTTTGACTCTCAACATTGACCAAAAGGATCGTGGTCATGTAAAACTTATTCGGAAGCAGTTGGAAATTTTGTGCACTCAAAATCCAAAAGTGCTTGGTAATTTTTTCTCAAACTCGCGCCTTTAACTTGAACGAAGCTAGTCTAAGATGTATAGGTAAAATCTTACTAGAATAAGAAGTTGTTCGTTAATGAAATCACGTCCACGAAAGGAGAGATTATTCCTTCCCGGAAGACAACAAAAAAGGTTAAAAAGTGGAATATGAAAAGCATTTAATGGAGCACCTGTTGACTTTACCTATTCTAAAAAGTTTTTCCCACGAAAAGTAATTGCATTCAAGTTCCTTCCCCCAGATTAATAACTTGCTTAGGCGCCTAATGAAATCAATTGGCGTGGAGGGACGAGCGGAAGACGTAACTCAATCCGGTTCTCGGCTCACGGCTACGGGGTCAGTCCTTTACTAGTCCTAATATGCTCGAGAATCAGTGAGTTGAATGTGCAATTTGAACTCGCAGAATCGCATGAAATGAGGCTTTGCTTTGTGCTTAAAAAGGAGGAGGAGGAGGAGGAAAGGTGGTTTGATTTTGCAGTTGACGAAATCGGATGATGTCTCGCTTGAGTTCAAACAAACTCCAAGCACATATTTCGCCGGTCGCATCCGACGTGGTCCTTATCAAGCACATAGAACACACTGTTTTGGAGTTTGATCATTCTGATTACTCAAAATTCAAGATGTATTCAAGGACAGAAACACGATGTCGAGATAAAAGGGAAGTTGTTGCCGTTTGGGCTTGGTTCACCCACAAAAAAACTCTTGAGCGCCTCTTGACGACTACTCATTGTTGCACCGATTGCTTCGTTTTGAGGGAATGAGGATGATGATGAGGTTGGGCCAGATTTTAAGTCGTATGGACTTGGCTCAAGAAGCTGCTGATGGATTCATTTGGAAAGATTGGGGCCTCGTGATTTGGTTGCTTAGGTTCACACTCCTGTACCCACCGACCCATTTCTTCTACATTTTTCATTGCATGCAACTCTCGTTGACGTTGTTCTTTCCCCTTCATATGGGCTAGTGACTAGTGAAAAAGAGAACATTCCCAGGATGAGCACATTCGCTCATTGGCGATATAACTGAACAACAAAGTATATCCTAACAGCTGCAAATAACAAAGCTGAAGAGAGAATTTGAGAATTTCCGTATAATTTGATAAATATTAATAAAGAGTGCATCAACCTATTTATATACTTTGTGATATAATATGTATTGATCAAGATATGCACAATCATGCGGAGATATATGTCCATCAGCTAAGACGAAGGCAGCGTCTGGTGACTATTCGTGGCGAAACTTCCGGATTTAGCTAGTCCGAGGGCGACAAGTCTCAGGATGGTGTTGGCTTCTTGAAATGACAAGTGAAAGGTTGAGAATAGGAGGAAAAACAACAAGCGGCTGGGTTGCAAAACAGTAACCTAGCTAGGCGGTTTATACGGCTGGCAACGTATCATCATACGGATATAGCTGGCTTGAAAAATAGTTACTGGGATGTGACTGGCATTTAAAAAAAGCCACCTCCGTGAGAAAGCCTTGACTAGGCGATGCGATAGGTGCAATTAACATCAAAACATGACTATTATGGAATGGACTCGATTAAGTGTTTCCTCACATGAGATTTGCACGCATGAAGTAAACACTGTTGAGTGGCGAGGATGGATTTATTTTATTAAGAGTGCATGTGGTGCATGGGATGTCTCAGGAAATAATGTTCTAATACCAAATTGAGAATAATAAAACTGAAGAAAGAATGGAAGAATTTATGTATATTTCAACATATTTAACGAAGAGCTTTATGATATGATTATTGAAAGTAATATGTATCAATCAAGATTTACAAAATCAGACAGAGATATATGCGTAATCTTGAGATGTATATAGAATCAACAGAGTTATTAAATGAAATCCCTAATTATCTCTAAACACTAATGTCTCTAATTCTACATCTTATGATCCTCCAAGCAAGGGTCTCCTAGTCCTACACGTTCATTTCCTTTATTGATTTTTCCCCTCCGTTCTATCCGCAGCAATTGATGGGAGGCTTCGAAAACTCCCAATCCTTAAAATGTACATTCCTTTAAATGTACGGGTATATGTGGAAAGCTCAGCCATGTACAGCAATTATAAAGTAACATAATTAATCACAAATTAACATGGACAGACCATGCACAGCAACAACTCACACTCACACATATTTCCATGTATGTTGACGGATGAATTTTACATTCCTTATGTCAGCCCCAAACTACTTTTAAGGGAGTGTATCTCTCTCCTTGAAATGTACGTATATGGAATAAAAAATCACTGTACATTCCCTTATGTGGATTGAAGCACATTATATTGCATTACCACTTTATATAAATCGTACATCCTGCTGTATTGCTGGGCGACTAAACCCAGACCTAATTTCACATTTCGGCGTTCCCTTCATAAACAGTATCTAGAAAAGTGAAGCAAGCTCAATGGCAATGAAGAAGCTCTCTTCCCCTTGCCTTCTTCTCAGCTCTTTCGCTCTACTCATAACGGCCATCCGTGGCACCGCAAGGGCACCACCGTCGAGACAGGGTTTCACTGCCAATCTCGTCCACCGTGACCACATCCACAACCCCGGCAAAGCTCTTGTGCAGCGCTATGCCGATGCATTCCGACGCTCCTTTGCTAGGGCCCAACACCGTTTCAACATGAACGTTCCTATCCCACCTTTGTTCCATCTCGACACGGTTCAATCCGAAAGCTTCCCAGACGACGGCGAATATCTCCTGAAGGTGTCGATTGGGACCCCGCCCTTCGATGTCTATGCCATCGCTGACACTGGCAGCGACCTCTTATGGACTCAATGCCTCCCTTGCGATCAGTGTTACCCTCAGAAGAAGCCCAAGTACGACCCGAAATCGTCTTCCACATACCGCGACGTCGCGTGCCCATCCCAGCAGTGCCACCTCGTGGACGCCACCTCGTGCGCTCCTCGCGCCAGCACGTGCAACTACATGTACGAATACGGCGATTTATCCCTGACGAAGGGCGTCCTTGCGACGGAGATGCTGACCTTTGCTTCCACCGATGGGCTACCGGTGCCGCTCCTCAACGTAGTGTTCGGCTGCGGCCACAACAATACCGGCATCTTCAACGACAACGAGATGGGAATCGTCGGGCTCGGGAAAGGCCCCGTCTCACTCGTCTCGCAGATGGACACGTCGTTTGGGGCCAGGCGGTTCTCTCAGTGCCTGGTCCCCTTCCACACTCCGCCAAGCATCTCGAGCAAGATAAGCTTCGGCAGCGGCAGCCTGGTCTCTGGGCTCGGCACCGTCAAGACCATCCTTGTGGCCCTGGATGACCCGACCTACTACTACGTGACCCTGAACGGGATCAGCGTTGGGAGTACCTACCTGCCATTTAGGTCTTCTGGGTCCATCACGAAGGGGAACATGTTCCTCGACTCGGGGACGCCTCTGACGATCGTGCCGAGAGATTTCTACAACAGGTTGGAAGCGGAGGTGAAGAGAGTGGTGGATTTGCCACTCATCGACGACCCTCAGCTGAGGCCGCAGCTGTGCTACGGGAGGGACGTGCAGGCAAAGGGGCCGTTGCTGACGGCGCATTTCGACGGTGACGCCGACGTGGAGTTGAAGCAGGCGAGCACGTTCATAGAGGCTAAGGACGGCATATTTTGCTTCACCGTGACTCCCACCGACGGTCCTGGCGGGATAGTCGGCAACTTTGCTCAGACTGATTATTTGATCGGGTTTGACATCGATGGGAGTACTGTTTCTTTCAAGCCAACCGACTGTACCAAGCTGTGAAGAACCCTCTTCTTGACATTCTGTCATCATCCTCCGGATGTATAAATTTACAAGGATATTTATCTATGAACTGACTTCACAGAATCTCGACCATTTCATTCCTATTCGTCAATTACTGGATAGTAGTAGGCCCTTCTTCAGAGAGTTATATTTTGCAATCCATGTTACCATCTACCTTTGAACCTCCGGGGAAAAATATAACTCTCAACTCCCAAGTATAGTCCATGCCATTTACCTATGTTGATATTTTAAAAAAGTGAGAGGAAAAACTTATTTGTGATTAGTGAAATTCAATAAAACAATTAAGACGACCTTGATTCAGATTTTTCTTACGGATGACAATATTGCTATGCCCGTAGGCCATGATTTTGTCATGGCGATTAACAATTAATTATATTTTGCATTTTGAAGTTGAAAGAGACATGAAGTTTTTTGGCATTGGAGATGGGAATTTGTCAGCATGCCATACTGGAATTCGTAACAAAACGCAACAACGTGTATCGTGATGCTTCTAATGGCTAAAGAAAGAATTTCTAAGATACTATCATGAACTTTTTCATGTAACGTGAAAATCTAAGAGTTAATATTACAAAAAACTCCAAATCGGTACATCCGTGTTAATTGTACGCTAAACTAATTTTTTACCACAAAAAATCCTAAATCGATATACATGTGACAAATTTATTTAAAATTAATTTTTTGACCGTCAAAAACCCAAAACTCATACATTCCATCCACCAGTTTCCGTTAAATAATATTGATATCACGAAAATATATAAACTGGTACATCTGTGATAAACAGAAGGTAAAATCTCAATTTGGTATGCCCATCAATTGCCACGTGTCATTCAACTTGGTATTGTGACAATAAAAATTAACTGAAACTGACAGAGGGTAAATTTATCACAAGTGTATTAATTTAAAGTTTTTTATGATCAAAAACTTAATTTGAGGTATATTTATCATAAATATATTAATATAAGATTTTTCATGATATTAATTACGCCCAATGTGCAACCTGGAAGACCGTGGGAGCAGCACGTGATATTTTACGAAAGTAACTACGGCCCTCTTTTCTGATACCACAGTTTTGTCCTGGAGGATTTTGGCCAAATTCCAAGAAAAACCCTCAACTTTACACTTTATCGTAATTATATCCTGAACTTTTTTATGTCTCAAGAAAAATCACAAACTTTTATCCAAGTCCCAAATCTACCCAACCGTTACAAATCCGTCCATTTAATGTAAAAAAAAAAATATAAAGAACTGGGAAGGAGCGATGGCCAAGCCTTCGCTGGTGGCCACCGCCACAACCACCGGGAAGGAGCGGCGGCCCTCACCTGGGCCTTCCCGAGGGCCGGCGACTCGCCCAGGTCAGATGAGGGTCGCCGGCCCTTGCATGGGCCTTCCCGAAGGCCGGCAACCTTCACCGGCCCCGGGCGAGGGCGTGCAGCCCTCAATCTGGGGGATGGCATGACCCTCGCCCCAGATCGGGGGGTGCATGCCTTCGCCGGCGACTCACCCGGGGTCGACGAGGGCGTGCAACCCCCGATCTGGGGGATGGCGTGACCCTCGCCCCAAATCGGGGGGTGCACGCCCTCACCGACGACTCACTCGGGGCCGGCGAGGGTCGCCGGCCTTCGGGAAGGCCCAGGTGAGGGCCGGCGACCCTCACCGAACCCAGGCGAGTCGCCGGCGAAGGCGTGCACCCCCCGATCTGGGGCGAGGGTCACGCCATCCCCCAGATTGAGGGCTGCATGCCCTCGCCGGCGACTCGCCCAGGGCCGGTGAAGGTCGCCAGCCTTCGGGAAGGCCCATGCGAGGGCCGGCGACCCTCGCCGGACCTGGGCAAGTCGCCGGCGAGGGCGTGCAACCCTCGATTTGGGGGAGGGCGCGATCCTCGCCCTAGATTGGGGGCTGTACGCCCTCGCTGACGACTCGCCCGGGCCCGGCGAGGGTCACCGGCCTTCGGGAAGGCCTAGGCGAGGGCCACCGCTCATTCCCGGTCGCCACTGGCGAAGGCTTGGCCACCGCCCAGCTGCCGGTTCTCTGTCTTTTTTTTTTTTCCTGATGTTAATTAGATATATTTATAATGGTTGAGCAGATTTGAGATTTAGATAAAAGTTTGTGGTTTTCCTTGAGATAAAAAAAAATTTAAGATATAATTGGGACAAAGTGTAAAGTTGAGGTTTTTTTTTTAAATTAGGCCCGATTTTTGTACACGCCTGGATTGCTCTATAGACTCTCACTGTGACGAGATTCCCGTAGCCACTCTCACCGACTTTACAATTTCCCCGAGAAAAAGAGACCTGAGTGAAGGAGACCAGAAAGAGAGAGAGAGATTGAGCTTGCTTGTATGAAGCGTTAGAGAGAGAGAGAGAGAGAGAGAGAGAGATGGAGAGGAAGGTGGTGGTGATATGTGGCGTCGTGGGTCTCTTGGGGATCCTCTCAGCTGCTACGGGTTTTGGCGCAGAAGCCACTCGGATTAAGGTACTTTCTCTCTTTCTTCTTTTCTTTTTCAGCGGGGCTCTGTTTCTGGATGCTTTAACTGCTCTTCTTCCTCGGCATCGTCTTGATCATTATGTCAATGCGTTTCTCGATGATGGGTAAGCATGGTATTACTGGTGCTTCTTAGAAAATCGCAGGAACAAGTGTGATGCGCTCGAGAGTTTTGAGATTGTTAAGCGATTACTGTTTCCACGACAGTTTAGCTGATCTTTCAGGGTCACGCACGTTTCAAGTGCTTAAAGATTACAACTTTGGAATTCTATCTGTTGGCCCATGTGTTCTTTTGATTCACCTGATCCTTTTCTTTGTCATTACTTCACTTGCTTTCCTGATTTATTCGTTTCCTCTGGTTTTTTCTTTGGCTTTACCCTTTTGTCATTTAATAGGACCCGTTTCTGGGTTTGTTTCTCAATTCTGTTCCTGATGATTAGGAGTCACTTAAGAAAAGCATGCAGAAGATCTTGTTATCGATCAGTGCTATGCATGTACTATTTCACTTCAGATTGCAATTTTTTTGGTTTTGATCTTCCCGGAGTTCTCAAAAAGAAAAATGCAGATTATATAGTACTGTTGTCCTGTTCAGTCTCTTCCATCGATTACTGGAGTCTCTTAACTCTTTTGATCCCAGTAATTTCAGGTTTTGGGTCACATTTGGCCTGGATTGATTTTTCAGCGGTGCTTTGCAACTGATGGAGTCTTGATGAGACATTTTGACAATTCATTTGCCTGCATTAGTTCTTGCTTTGTTGGGATCACATAAAAAAATGAGCATATTTGCTGGAAAACCTTGGTAGTTCTGCTTTAATTTTGGCAGAGCCTTCTTTTATTGTGAAAACAAAATTTCTGCTGTCAAGAAAATCCCTTTCTGGGAGCATATTTTTCATGAAATGACAGTACATTGTGAATTTGTTCATTCACTGAGCAAAAGGCTGTAATCCATGAAACATCAAATGCTTTAATGTAATCAAAGGAGGTTGATTGGGGCAAAGGGAATGCTTACAGCTGCTAAATATGAGAGAAGTGCTACAACCTCTGAGAAAATGCAGCCTAGAAGATACAGCAGCTAAATACAGCATGACTATGTTAGGCTGTTTTTATTTATGCCATGTCATCGGATTTATCCCATAAAAGAAATCTACTTGCTAACTTGTAGCTTTACACTGTCCACCTGTATCTTATGGCAACGACTATCTTAAGAAATTTATGGTTCTTTTTGAGTTGATCTTCTAAGCTCTAGAAGTTGGAGAGACGTGAAATTGGCATATTTTAAGATCTAAATGAACCTTGCAACCTCGATCTTCGCAAGAATCAAAACTGTTGTGTGTTAGTTATTGAAGGTCTGATAATTGGAATTTCGCGCATTTTTAAGTATGGCCATAATATAAACTTCCTGGAGTTCTTCAGCTTCTGGGCCAAACATTAAGCACATCTAAGCCGAAAATTACTACTTGCTAAACCAAGATGAGAAGCCCAGAATAGTGTCAAAAGATAAGAACAAAGAATCACCTAAACGAAATTCCGATTTTTGTCTTGATTGCTGAAGTTTGCAATTGATGGAAAAACACAAGTTGAAGGATCTTCAAAGAGCGTTCCGAGTGTTATTTGAGGAGTTCGGGTTTGAAGAGATTATCTTATTGCACAATTGATAACAAAGACAGACGACCAGATTTTAGGTGCTTATAGCACAACTGTATAACTGCAGGGTGGAAACTAGAATCTAGGTCCAACCATGGGCATGTGTCCTTGACAAGTTTTGACCACTCATTGCAATTTACCCTAGTCTAATTGAGAAATTCTTGCTTCTATCAATTGTGATTGGCATGAGCACACATGATATAAAAGTATATTGACTACTGGAATGCAAACTGCCACCTGTACAGTAAAGTTTAACCGTTTTTACAACCAAATTGGGTTGATCTATGGATCTTCTACACCATCGTTGTCTGTGATTCTTTGTCCATTCTACCCGCTTAACACAGATCAGAATCCTCATAAGTTATCACTGGAGGGTGAGTCTTGTGTGTATAAAGTTTGCGAATTAATGAAATCCTGGCATTGCAATTTCCACGCATGTGGAATTTGGTCCGTATATTGCATGCCCAAGTATGAAACTTTACTGTGTGCACACACATGCATGCAAAACGTTGTCTTTTTTTTTTATTTCTCAAATAATTGATAGTTGCTTACTAGAACAGAGAAAATGATCAATACTGATTCCATTAATCAGGGTTCCGAAGTGCAAGTCACAACTCCTACGCAATGTGCCTATCCCTGGAGTCCAGCTCTGCCTCTTGGGTTAACTGCTGCCGTGGCTCTTATGATAGCTCAAGTAATTATCAACGTGGCAACCGGTTGCATTTGCTGCAGAAAGAACCCGAATCCATCAAATTCTTACTGGACCATGGCACTGGTCTTCTTCGTTGTTTCCTGGTAATTTTCACTGGAAGCGCAGGGATTTAAATCCGTTCAGTACTCCTTTTGTTGCCTTTGCATGAGTTTACTTATAAAGAGCGGCATGGGAAATTCAAAACATGATGTCACAGATTGGCTTCTCACCTTGTGGAGTTTCGAAGTGTTTTACAGTCTGTTTAATCTTATCTGCTATGAAAAACAATGACTTCATGTGATTTTTTGGTGCGGCTTGCTACATTCGACTTTTTCCTTCAGTCTATTAACAATCAGTTGCACTAGATGGATGTCCCTACGTAACGGCATAATTGCAATTGCCTGGCTAATTAATAGTTTGATGACATTAAACATGCTTAGAAGGTATTGAAACCAATTCCTCAAGAAGATTTTCTCAGAGCTTTAAGCTGACTAGATAATCCTTTCTGTGGCTCAGCTAACTGGACCAGGCACTGGTCTTCTTCGTTTTTTGCTGGTATCACTCACTGGAAAATCCAGGGATCCAAATCCATCTAGTACTCCTTTATTGCCTTTGCATGAGTTTATTTACAATATTGATCCGTGGAATTCGAAACAGTATGTCATTGGTTGACTTCTCACTCTGTCGAGTATTGAAGTCTATTTCATCTTATCTGCTGTGGAAAGCAATAACTTAATGTGATTTTTTTGTTGTGGGTTGCTATGTTCTACTTTTTTCTTCAGTCTATTAGCAATCAGTAGCACTGCTGGATATCCCTAAGTAGTGCTTTGACTGCAATTGCCTTGCTAATTTATATTTTAATGACATTAAACATTCTTAGAAGGTATTGAAACCAATTCCTTAACAAAATTTCTCGGAGCTTTAAGCTGGCTAGATAATCCTTGGTGTGGCTCAGCTATTGGCTATAAGAATAATCTGAAGCTGTATACAGGAAGTGATCACTAGAGGATAGAGGGATCTGAAGAATATTGTTAGGTTATTAAGGATGCTTCACGGAGAGGCAGATTTTTTGTTTTACACATCTCTGTCCTCTGAAGTCCTGCATCAATTCTGTTCCAATTCCTTCTTCTATTGAGGGAAAGGAGGGCAGAGTAGATTTCCTTCATGAGTTCACCGTAGAAAATCACCGGAGATAATAATCTTAATGCATAAATTAGATAAATTCTAGTAGATTTCATTGTCATGTCCAGATTTATTTTGAAGTAAAGGCCAAACAGACCACACTCCTCCCAGAGGAGTGGAATTGGATGCCGCTTGCACTGTTTCTCGCTGTAAATGACTAATGACGCCATGCATCTACCAGTCTACTTTAATTGAAGTTTGGACATATCTTGCAAATTTGGATGGTGGAGTGTTTGGACATGCTGCTGTTTGTCATCGTGTGTTTGCATTCGCGGTATACAAATCACTTTTACTGAAAGGCTGATAGATGTATTATGTCCTAATGAAATGCAGGTTCACATTTATCATAGCGTTTCTTCTGTTACTTACGGGTGCTGCACTCAATGATCAACATGGTGAAGATAGCATATATTTTGGTAACTACTACTGCTATGTTGTCAAACCAGGTGTCTTTGCCGGAGGTGCCATCCTATCACTTGCTAGTGTTTCCCTTGGGATTTTATATTATCTCTCCCTAACTCGGGCAAAGGATGATGGGCGGCCGTGGGGTACTTCTGCTCCTAATCAAGGTGTTGGAGGCATTGCTATGGGACGACCTGAGTTTCCACCACAGAGCACTCAGGGACCCGTCTTCGTACACGAAGATACATACATGCGACGTCAATTCACTTGATCTGCAATTATTTACTTTGATTCCTGATGGACACTTGGGGGTTGCTTCACAATATGGGCCAATCATCTCAAAATTACACTGAAGGCGGATTTGTATTCCTCCATCATAGAACTTTATGTATTCCTCCATCATAGAACTTTACTGCAAATATTTTCTTGGAGCGAAACTATATAAATTTTGCTGGGGGTTGCCCGATGGACACACTTGGGGGTTTGCTTCAGAATTTAGGCCAATCATCTCAAAATTACACTTAAGGCAGATTTGTATTCCCCATCTGCTTCAATAGAACTTTATCTTCTCTGTTGGGTGACGTTATTCACTGGTGGTTACTGTAAATATTTTCTTGGAGCGGAACTATATGAATCTCGCTGGTTCTGTGTTTGGTGGCTAGCTGAAGTTTATAATGCAATTGTTAGGGAACACAAAAAGATAGAACATGACGAGTAGCTCTGATTGTTTGCTCTAAGAGGAAGAGTGACAATGGCCAAAATTTTGAGTTCACAAAAAAATATACATGGCGGGTCACGCATCAGTGACTACATCCTTTGGAAAAAAAAATTACGGTTGACATTAGTTTGACTATAAAATGTACAAATGTACACTCGGGAACACTCACGGCAACTGCTACTATTGTTTGTATGGGAGCATATTTTTGTCTTTCAACTATTCACAGTACTTGTGAATCCCATTGTCTGGCATGTTTTAGTGCTTGTAAGTAATCACAAACTGTAGCTAGGACACTGAAGATCAAACGTTGGACATGACGAGCAGCGTGGTGACATTCAGCGAATGCGATTCAAGTGAGCAAAAGGCTCCGGATTAGCTTTTGGAGCTGGTTTAGCCACTTCCGGAACACCAAACACATTCCAAAACCTCAGTGTTTCATCCCCTGCTGCCGATGCTACAGTGCAACCATCCGGACTCTGACAGGAGAAAGAGACAATGTTACTACTTGAGGATCTAAAATCTTATCAGAAAGTAGTGAATGCATAGATGCAATTTCTATGAGCCAGAAAGTCGAATTTGCATAGTACCTGGGCCATGAAAAGCACTCTGGAAGTATGACCAGTCAGCTCTGCAATCTTTACCATCGAAGGGTACTTCCAAAGGGTGAGCTGATTCTGAGTGAATCCATGAGAGCTAAGCAACTCTCTCTCATTCTTGTTCCATAGCAGAGAACAGACCTGGGAACCGGTATCCACAGAGTTCAAGCACGCACCAGTGTGGGTGTTCCAAAACTTTATGGACCGGTCACCACCACCTCCACCGGAAGCCAGTAAATTCCCCTGGAAGGGACACCAGGCGAGGGCTTTAACAGCAGCTGTGTGCTCTTCCAGCCGGTGAAGCCACTGGGTGGGTGAATTGGAAGATGCCACGGACCTGTCCCAAATGTGGAGGATGTTATCGTTCCCTCCACTAGCCAATTGTTGTCCTGATGCTGACCATTTCAACCCACAAACCTCCTGGGTGTGACCCCTGTAGGTCTCAACAATGTGAGATCTCACTCTCACATCATTGTTGACGATCTGTCCATCCATTCCTCCTGTTGTAAGGATGTGATTGTTCCATGCCAGAGACCCTACCCGAGATCTGTGGCCACCTCTCAAAGTCCTTAGCTGCAACGAAATTCAACCAAATTGGGACCACAACTTGTCAGGCAGATTTCATGAGATGATTATACATAAAAAAAATTCTTAGTGAGAAAAACACTGACCAGTCTATTATCAGCAGAATCCCATAGCTGTACTTCAGAATTGTTCAAGCCGACAGCAATGTGGCGACCATCTGGGGCCCAGCTGACACTGGTAACTGGGCCGCTTTCGTCGTCGATGGTGACGAGTTCTGAGGTAGAGCCATCTGAAGCATTCCAGATATAAACTGTACTCCCCAGGGCAATTGAAAGTTTATTGCTGCTTCCCCAGTCCAACAAGTTCAGGTAGTAGTCGTCCACAAGGTCAGGAGCATCCAGTGTCCTCTCTGAGGTCTGTTAATGAGATCAACGATGTTAAGCTTGAGGGCCACCCTCATGAGAAACAGATAAGAAAGATAATGGAAAGAAAGAAAAGTATTCTTACCTGAGGAATGTATCGGCGGGGTTTTGTTGGCTTGGCAGGCTGAGCGGAAGTGAATTCGTGCGGAATCGACTCCACGGGGGTTGGGGGTTTGTTCTTGAAAGCGAGGATTCGAGTCCGGTTCATGTTGAGCGTTTCCGCCAGTTGCTTCCGGTAGGCCTCTCTCGACGGGGAACTCACCGCTGGATTCTCCTTCCCCTTCCTGCCTTCGGTCAGCATGTAGTGCGCATAATCGAAATCCATGGCCGACCGATTCGGTATAAATCTGTCCAGCTGGTGTCAAACAATGAACGGACAAAACTTTAGTCAGCGATTCCCGATCGAATAATGAAAAGAATAGGGCTCCGTTCTTAAAATTGACTACCCCAACGCCCAATCCAATACACCGACACACAAGAACCTCGAAATAACATCCGACCATATGATTGATTATATCTGCACATAAAGAAGAGTGAGCGTTTCTTCTCCCTTACGTTTTCTCGAGAATTCCTCCTCTGCAGAAACTGTTCTTGAAGCGGGCTGCGAGATTGTGTCTTCATGTTCGATGAAGAGTGCGCAGCAGATCCTGCATCCATACTACTACTACACAAACACCAACAAAAAAGGGAAGCACAAGAAAGGTAATAATACAGAAAATTACGGGTAAGAAAATCGAAAACAAGAATCCAGTTATATTCGAATTACGTAATGGGGGAGGGGGGGCGAAGGGAAAGTTCTTGCGAACGGAGCGAGAAACCTCTCGCGACACAAAATAAAGAGGACCCTGCAACAAAAACAAGGCGGGGTGATTCGAGACGAGAACAAAAAAAATCAGATCTTTTAAGTAAAAGGAACGCGCGGATGTAGAAATCTTTCGCAAGAGCCCTAGAAGAAGGAGACGAATGGAAACTAGGGTTTTCCTCGAGCAGAGTTTCCTCCCCCCCAGCAGCCTGCTGCTTCACAATTCAAGCGCCCGCCGAGATCTGATCTTCGCAGGCACGCACCCACAGAGAGAGAGAGAGAGAGAGAGAGAGAGAGAGACAGAGAGAGAGATGAGTATTGGTGAATTATTGATGAAAGGGGGGGGGTCTATATACGGATCTGATCGGTGGAAGAAGAAGAAGAAGAAGAAGATGAACTAGGGTTTTCGTCCCTCCCCCGCGATCCTCCTCCAAATCCAGGAGGCGTATCGAGGCCCTTCGGGACGCCGCTTCCAACGGCTACATTTCCAAATAGCCGTTGAGTAGTTCAATTGACGAAATTGCCCTCCCCCCCTCTCATGATACTTGTATGTATGTATTTGTCCCCCCCTGGTTCGCCGAGCTTTTATAATTACCCCCTAAAAGTTTAGTATTTGCTCTCTACAAACAAACAATCGAAGCAGAACCAGGCCAAACAAAAAAATATAATCTTCCATTAAATAGAGTTTGCTCTTTTAATTTTTCTTTGGGAAAATTCCAAAAAAGGGCCCGAAGTGGAGTCATTATCTCAAATAAGGATATGAAGTGGATCTTATTTCGAAGAAGGTCATGAAGTGCCCTCATGTTCTCAAATAAAAACTTGAAGTAGCCATATCAATCTCAAATAAGAACATAATCTCACCGGTCATAAGGTATTTTTATCTTTTACTTTTTCAATTTTTTTTTTCTTTTTTTTTTCTTTTCCTTTTCCTTTTCTTTATTTTTTTTCCTCTCTTTCCTCCGTCGGCCATTGCCAAGGCCGGCGAATGTCACCGACCTCAAGTGGAGGCCACATCGCCTGCCAAGCAAGGGTCGCCCTCACCGACGATGGGTGAAGGCTGCCCTCGTCGACATTGGGCAAGGGCAAGGCCAGCCTAGGCAAGGCAACCCTCGCCTGACGCCGGCGAGAGCCGCCCTTGCCCTAGCCTGGGCTAGCAAGGCCAGGCCAGGGTGAGCGTTGCCCTCGCCGGCATCAGGTGAAGACAAGGGTTGCCCTCGCCTGCTCGGCCCAAGTGAGGCAATCCTTACCCGACACTAACGAGGGCAACCTTAATAGAGGTCGCTAGCCAGGTGCAGTGAAGGCTAGGAGGGAAGAAGAAAAAAGGAAAAAGAAAAGAAAGAGAAAGTACAAAAAAAAATATATGTACTTATAATGTTTTTTATTAAAATACCTCTTTTCTGACGACGGAATAGTTACCGGCCGGCCAAAAGTCATTTTTTGAGACAATTTGGCCACTTCAAGTCCTTATTCAAGATAATATTTGCTTCAGGTCCTTATTTGAAAAAATGACTCTACTTCGGATCCCTTTTTGGAATTTTCCCCTTTTCTTTGTTGCTTAAGCACCGTTAAAGGTTGTAGGAACTCGATTCGATGATGTCTATTGATTCTTTACGGTTAGAATTATGAGCGTGTTATCATGATCAATTTATAAACTCTTTGAAGAAAAAAACATGTTGTTTCGAATTTATATGAGAAGTTTGATTTAGGTGCCGCCTCAATCATTTTAATGCTTTGTCCATCTTTGATAGTCCTTTTTTCGAGAAGTGCTTGCTATCAAAATAAATAATTCTTCTGGAAAAAAAAAAATCTTATTCTCCGCTACCTTAATAAGGAGGAGGATGCTATGACTCCAACAAAGAATTCTAAGTTCTCAACGATCCAATGCAAATTTATAAGCTCATGCGCTGTCATTCTGTGAAAGAATTATATAGTTGGACTATGAAGTTACCTAATAATAAGTTAATTTAAGCAGAGATCGAATCAAATGCAATTGTTTCAATCTTTACATAATGAGACGTGCAAGGAGAGACTAGCTCTGGGAAAATTTGAATTGAACGATCGAAAAGTCATCGGAGATTTGGGGTGTCCCAAAATTAAGTCGCTTGCAAATTGACTGACTTTTCAATCCAACATACATCTTCTTACAGCCCTTGAAGAGATGGAAAAAAGAATACTGAAGCAAAGACGAAGTGGAGTAGATAGGATACGAACGACGAAGCTTATACACATAAGGAATAATGCGATAAACGTATTACACGTAACAGGTTGGTGTTGCTGACATAGCAAACCGCCCTAATCCCATCCTCCGTCAGAACTGCCAAAATGACATTCAGAGAAAGAAAGAGGACAAAATCATTATGTTCAGAGGAGGCCATCTCTCAGCTGTTATCACTGTAGCTTGAAGTTTCAAGCGTTAGCAACTTTGCTCATGATATTGGATGCATAAGTGGCAATAGTAGATTCTGGCGATTGGCGTAGCCTTCCGATTACTGGGAAAAGCTCCGAAGAAACGAGATGTTGTCTGCACGGCAGGTGCGCACACATCTTCGCTAGTGAGAAGAGAGCTATTTTTAAAGGCGACTCGTTGACCGCATCTTTTCTACTTGGATTCAGGGCCACAGCTGAGCAGTCGGCCACCAACTTCAGCAAAGCCTACAGTACGGAAAACAGTGTTAAGAGTTCTATTTGCTCAGGAAACAAACATTGTCGTACAGCAACAGCAAAGGACTACATAAAGGTTTTATGCTAATTCTTCACTTCATTGCATTATGTCAAAATAAACGAACAGATGTTGCTGGGCAGCAGAGAACAGCTTTCTGTTAATGGCACCAGATCCAGATAATGCTTTTGTTATTTCTATCCATGTCAAGCCATAGCGGATAGAACAAAACCGAATAGTAGAGTAGTAGGTTTTTTCGAAATATTTCCGCAATGACTAGTAGACAACTGTAGTACTGGAAGAAATCTTCTGCTTCATTGTTTCATCAATATTCATGCCAATAGAAGCAAAGAAGGGCGCATACCTGCATGGCTCCCTTATCCACTATGTCTTCACATAGTTTGTTTGAGTTACGAACGAGGTTGCTTAAGGCCCCAGCAGCATTTGCTTTGGTCTTGTCCTCATCTGTCGAAAGCAACACAGCTGCAAGCTGAGGTATGGACCTCCTGAGCTCTTCATACAACGTATCATTGTGATATGCTGCATTTCCAATCTAGAAGGAGAACATTTAAAGACTATCAGTGGTGCGAGCAGATTAAGTGTTTGAAAAACCAAGCAAATTTTCTTACAGCAAAGCAAGCAAATTTTCTTGCTTTTCTGTCCGGATCGGAGCAGCGGTCAATGAGGAGATCAACTATATGTTGTCTTGCCTGCTCAAAAGTACCGAGCAGTGATTCAGTTGACAATGCTTTAAGAGCTTACAGAGAGAAACTTGTACAGAAGTCAGAGAAAACTAGATCTTTTTTGTTAGTTCATCATAAACACCAAAAGACACTACTTACTAGCACATTATAAAAGTAGGCGCTGTGACGACACATGTTGCCGAGAGCACAACAAGCCTTTGCACGAATATTTGAATCTTCATGGATAAGAAATTCCTTCATAGTTTCCAGGATAGCAGCTCCATTGATGTACTCATAGAAAGCCTGTAAAGTCTCAGTTGTGAAAAGGTGACCCAGATCAATATGATTGTAGCATGTAAACTAGTGCTCTATCTTTGTGAGAAAAGAACCACGTAGTAATGAATTGATCATTCTTCTTTCTTATGTTATGTTAGACAAATTAAAATTTTGAATAGAGTGAAAATACTATTGAGAAGTCAAAGGTGTCCTCAAAATAAATTGTAACTAAGCGAAAAATAGGATTATCCTTAGAAATGAAATATTTATCACTATCTATTGGGTGGCTGCCCAAACTTCGGTTCCTATGGTGATGCCAAGTAAAACGAATCAGACACAGAAGGGCATTCCAATCTAAGCCTATTTCTTCCAACCAAACAGAACCCTTGCTCCATCATAGATACAGAATTGCACTTTCTTTATGGCTAGATATTATCAAAGAGTATTTGTGTGGGAAGAAAACTAGAGTATGCAAAGCTGCAGTTAAATCTAGTACAAGAGCAATAATATTCGAACATATGGTGTAGATGGAAGTGTCTTGGAAGACACAAGGAAGAATGAGCATGACTTGAGACAGAATGGCGATTGGTTGACATTTTTCAGGATGACAATGACAACTCTTGACACTAAAGTTCAGATAAGGATCATATATAGAGTTTGAGTTTGTTGTACTCTTACAACCACCAAGTCAGGTTTAATTCAATCATTGAACTTCTATACTGTCTTCACCCTCCTGAACGATCAAATGTGGCACCGACCTAATCCACTAGCATAGGTTACCCCCGATAATATATTTTTCCTTACACTGCCAATTAACATGTATCTGGAGAAATTCCCAGCCCAAGGGACTAATGCAAAAATTGCTAGGCAAGAAAATAAAGGAGGCACGACTACACATCTTTAGATCAGGACTAAAACAATGTTTATCACTGAGAGAGACAGAAAGCAGAATAAATTAAAACAGCCAACTTAGAGATACGTGGACTTTTTATGAAGAACCATGCAGGCATCAGGCATTTCTGCAGCGAATTGATCCCTAAGCATACATAGATGTATCATCTAATGACATGCTAATGTATAAAGGCAATTCTGTGTGCTTGTGCAGAGCAACTAATTCTAGCACGCGAACAAGTTATGATTTAGGTGCAAAAGCGAGCATCAAGATTTCCTTGTGGCAGCAGAGTCAACCCCTAGCATTAAATTTTGCATGTAACGACAAGATAACCACAATGATGAAATCCATGTTCAAATTCCCAGTGAACTTGCAGCAATTAAACGATAAGGAATCAGAGGCTGACCTTATCCATCCGAGCCAAATCAGATAATATCATCAAAACATCCAGTATGACCTCTTTTGGACTTGACGCACTGAGTAATATTCTCATCCTGTTTGGATGTAGCAAGCCCTTGCCCACAAACTGGATAGCAAGTGGTCTATGACCTATCATTTTAGCAATAAAGGCAACTGGTTTTCCAGAATCTTTCAGGCCAAGATGCTCCAAGCAACGCAGGATGATACCGGGCACACCAACCTGTGACCCAGAAGAATGTGTATTGTCACAGATCTTTCTCGTACTTTAAGTATTCTACAAACACCACAAAGAACTATAATTTCTCATAATTATATAGCTGTCCAGATGTAATAACCAATATTGCAGAAAATGCCACTCTGTACTTCAGAAAGAAAGTACTCCAGTGTATATGATTCTCCTCATAAAGAGAATCTAAATTCATAAGAACAAATTCGTTGTGTTCTACACAATGTAGAGGATAAAATATTTCCTTTGTGTGTGCGTGTTTGTGAGAGAGAGAGAGAGAGAGAGAGACAGAGACAGAGAGACAGAGAGAGAGAGAGAGAAACCTCTAGAAGGATCTTAATATACTTTCCCATGTCCTCTTCTATCGCCTTCCCCATGTCTCTGTCTTCTGTGTATTTTCTCCCCCCAGGTAACCCCATATTGAGGAGGGATCCACTGTTTATGGAAGCAGTGGCTGATGCCAATGTGGGAGTATATTGAACAACAACAAAAGGAAATGCTAATAGATCAATTACTGCATTAATTAAATCTCTCACGCCATCCTTCCCTCCCCCAGGCCCACTCCAGCACCTCACTAGCTGAACATGTGCATCAGATACTAAATTTAAGATGACATTGACAAACTCGGATCTAAGCAAAATCTGACGAAATATTGGAGCTCCACCCCAAAGACAGTGAAATATTGAGGAGACTGTCCATAAAACTCCAATTGGGGACAACCCAACTCCATCATTTGCATTATCAACTTTTCCATCAGGTGCATTTGAAAATTTGTTACATAACAAATTGAGTAGAAGCATATGAATACCATCTGAACACAAATGGCGAGCAGATAACTGCTCTCCCCTCTTTAACGTCATTTCCAGCAGACCAACAAATCCATCTTTGATGCCATGCCAATATGATAGTGCTTCATCAACCCCTTCATGTTTATTCACCCGGGATGTGTTGAGGTAGTCACAGAGTACAGATGTCGGGGGGATCAAAGGTGCAGCAGTCATGGAGAAGGAGTCGGAATTTGCAGTTTCAAGAGATAGGATGGAAGCAAAAGCCAACATGGCTGATGCAGAATGCGGTTGGCATTTACTTCTCACCCCTTCATCAGAAGAAAAATAACTCGCAAGCACTGTGAGTCGAGAAGCTTGCTTTTTGGAAGATGATGTCAGAATAGACACTGCAGAATTTCTTCCAGACATCTTCAAACATTGTGCTACCATGGCCAAGACAAGGCATGCATGCTGAACCATAGCAGTAGGATTATGTAATTTGCTCTTCAAGTTCTTTGTTTCCCTTGTCTGGTCATTTTTGTTTGAACATGAAGAACAAAGGCCTAAGAGGGAGAATATCTCCGAAATAATAGTACCGTCTTCACCACCACTAACAACAGTGGTGACTGGCAAGGTGCTGGGCAAGCCACATAGAAGATTTGGAATGATTCTGTTCTGCAGGCAACACCTTGATAACAGCTGAAACACATTTAACACGGAATGACCTCTTACCTAAATAATCTTTGAGAGAGAATATGAGCTAAAAGTTTGAAGCAACTAATAAAGGCCTAAAAATCTCTTATAAGCAACTTTCCTCAATTAATCATTGTGAAAAAAACAAAAAATGACAAAGAAGGACATTTATACCACTATTTAAGAAAATATAGTTTAGGTCAGGAGACAAGCACCTGAATAACAGCCAAAGCTGCAGTCTCGAGACGCTGATCAAGTGAATGATAAATCGAAATCTGTACAGACTTTGACTTGAGAAATGCCCTTGTCACTGCATCAATGATTCTTGTAGATTCCTTCCCAACCAACAAACCTTGTTCACTCTCTTTGATGTCAAGCCGGAGCAAAGGACTCCGTACAGCATCCAAAGGATACAAATAAGCATGTTCCTTTGTAAAGAGGGTTTCGAGGGCATCAGTCAATGACCACAGGGCTCTGCATCCTTCAGAAACAGCTTGCAATAAATTTGGGGAGCCTGAGGATAGACTTGAACCGGCAATTTCCAAGCAGAGACAGAGCTTTTCCACTAGTCCAGAAGCTTTGGCATGATCCACTATATCTTTCATAGTTTTAAACACCACAGAGGGCACATATTCTGCATCATTGTTGATATCTGAAGATGCTTTAAGAGAATGAACCACTTTAGATAACACGACTGTAACGCAACCTATGGACTCATTCAAAATTCTTCCTGATGCATCTTCATTGCATCTAACCACCTGCATATTCAACACCAGAACATGGCAGCTTGCAGTTTGCACACTGGTTACAATTCAGAAATGCCAATAATAAAAAAGTACCTGTGAGAAGATATTAACTAAAATGACCCAGTGCTTGAAGTATGAATTTGTAACTGCATTTCCACGTTGGTCAATCAATACTTTGATAATTGCCAAACCCTGAAAGGTAAGACATAGAAGTGAATACTCTACATTTAATTAAACTTCACAGAAAAAGACCAACAACAGACATAAAAGTGGATACTGACGTGCAATTGATGAATTTAGCAAAAGAAAAATGTAACAAAAGCATTGCTGCTCACTCAGGACCAAAACAAAATGATCAAAATGAATTGTTGAAGAATTTGACCAAACCATTAGAAGGAACACGGGAAGAGAAATTGAAGACCAAAAATGGAAGTATATGAATTGCACATCTGTTTTACTGCATGAATTATCTAAGGGAGATAGCGCTAATTACAAGAGCTTAGAAAAAAATCCATCAAGCCAAGCTCTGATACTTGAATGGCATTTGAGAGCTAAACTCTCTGTGTGTCTATGTTGTTTCTTATTCGTTTCGGAGGATTTTCTTTTCATTTCTTTTTTTGTTTCCGGGGGGGGGGGGGAGGGGGAGGGGGGAGGAGGAGGCGGGAGGCAGGAGTTTTGTTTGTTGGGGGAATGTTTGAGGTTTAGTCAAAATGGAGTGACAACTTTTGTCATCACTTCATTTTTGGTAACCGTTTTCAACATGAGACAAAGTGTGTGTTGAACTAACATGAAAATGTGGCGCAAAATCCAAATAAATTTGAGCAATGATCAACCTTTGTTACTAAATCGTTAAGATCAACTGATGTCAAGCTGACTACAGTTGCTGCGAATTCAAGAACTTCAGTCAGTAGTTCATCATTTAGCCCCTCCGAATGAATGGCTCCAGCTGCAACTAAGTTAGAGACAATCCTCAGTGCCTGGTTGGACCTTAGGATGTCTCGATCACTGCAAAAGTTGGGCAATTAAATCAGCATACTGCATGAAAAATATCACATGCTGAAACAAATTGCAGTATCAAATGAAGAACTCTCCCTTGAGTTATGCCGTGACTTAACCTGCAAAATCTTGCATGACGGAGCAGCAGGATACCAGAGAAGTAATCACACTAACAGTTTCACAAGACAGAAGCTAACAAACACATACAGCCATGAACTGAGATTTTTATTTATGTAAGCATCAGAATTCAAGTGCATTGCAAATGTGAGCTCACTCAAGCTGAAGAAGAGCAATTCAATCCGTTTCTTTCATTGTTCAGGTTGTAAGTTCACATTTTTCCACAAGAAAAAGACTACATAAGCGGCATGAAATAAAGAACACAGGATATGGTAGATTTGCAAGGACCAGATTTGCAAGATATTTCGGCATCATACAAAGGCTCTATTATAGAGAAGATGACTCTAGGTTGCATCATTGACATCAAAAAATAAGTATCAACATGGAACTCCACCATCTAAAAAAAAGGAAAAATCAGCATCCAGGATGGAAGAACTTGAACAGAAGCTATTACTGGCATCTTGTGCAATAGGACCGTCTTCCTACTTCGTATGTTGGAAATTTCGTACGCATACAGAAAAAGCTTGTAGGTTCCTTCATGGAAGAACCGAATTTCAGTTTTCCAGATTGGACATTTTCAGTGAGTTCACCGGGAACTCTGTTCCAGCAACAACACCTATCTATGTACTGTCGGCGTCTGTCGCTAATTACATGCCTGAATGTAATGCAAATTGCAATCACTTCTTTGTGGCAACATGCCTGTGCCATACCCTTATGGGTAGGAAATTTATGCTCTCGCTAAGTTCATGTGGAACAAGAGAAGTAATATCGAAACATAAGAAATCCTTATGGATTGACTTTCTTGCTCGTTAACATTTATACAATTGTGACTACAATTACGACAAAAATCCCCATTATCCATGCACATTTTCAAGAAAATGTGCAAATCTATCATGCATCAGCAAGTTCTACTGGATGCTTGAATAAAGTCGGCTATCACGAAGGTTACAGATGAAGTACCTCTGAGAACTTAATTCTTTGGACCATCTCTTTAGAGGTAGCAAAATAGCGGCTAAGGCTTCAGTATCTTGACCAATTACTTTTGCACCCTTGACTGTACGGGAGTTGTTCTCTAGCTTGTCTAGTGCTTGACAACCTGAACATCAAAATACTATTGCAATCAGATGGCTGAAGGAGTTGCTAACAAACAGCAAGTGGAAATATTAATTAGTTGCCAAAACTTGAAGGACACTGATCAACTAATAAAAATTGCAAAGTTAGCTTCTCGAAATTCTGAGCCTAAGTGGCAAAAAAAAATACATATATAAATAATGGGCTTAGATATTTATTTGAACCCTCAAACAGATGACATGTAGCTGACAGTGAACACACCATGCAAAGTTGAAGAGCATACGCTTGATGAGAGCAACGAGTATTTATCAAGCAAATTCTGACCCTGCGCTTGTTGCTCAGGCCTTTAAGCGATTATATAAAAATGCATTGAAACCTCATTCGGCTACTACAAGTGAGTTTTTATGTACATAAAGAATACAATTTGGGGTAACTCTTCTCTAGGGTAAGTATAGCGTAGCCATTCAAAATACTCCACCATGTTATATATCGCTTACATTCACTGAGAATCACTCAATTTATCGTCTTAGTAACTTCCACAATGTGATGTAATCTAGATATACACATTGAGAATAAAATTTCAGACTCAGCTTTTTATTATCTTATAATTTAAAATTGAGCAGACAAATTGCATGAAGACGTGAAATTATCCTGTTGCTGCTCTTATCTGGCGCAAGAGCAACTATGGTAAAGTGTACTTTACCTTTCTTTTCAATATCGTTGGGACTTGCAAAGCCGGGGAACTCCTCTGTAGTAGAGCAAATGCGCGTTGCTGAATTAAAAGCATGCATCTCCTAGAATAATGGATTATAAAAATTTCAGCTGCCAATCTTAGATGATAAGAATGATAATGCCCATTTAGTTCATGGTTCCACGATGGAGTACACTTCTTGACAGGATTTGACCGTAACTATTAAACATGGATTTTCATAGAATTGTAACAATTGAGGATATTTTACTAATAGAGAGGGCAGTAAAAATTTGTCTTGTGAGATAACAATACCCCAGCCTTATAACTTCAAAAGAGATAGCAAATTACCGTGGCTTCTTCTTCAACAGAGCTTTCTTTGACAAATGGATGCTCAAGGAGATCAGGCCAAGTCAACCGATTCTGAGGTGCCTATATTCCAAGGCCCAATAGTACGATTAGAGCTTCCAAGAATCTGGGGAGTGGATATTAAATATGACACTATGATTGGTGAGACATTTCGATTTTCAAACAGTAGACTACCTTACAGAGCAAACCTTTCAAGAAGCTCTTGAAATTTGCACCCATGTTGTCAGGATATTTTACTGGATCCTGGCATGTAACATGGATTCAAGCATTAGCGTAAGTCTTTAACAAATACTAACATGATTTGATAGGAAAAAGAGTCACCTTAACAATGTGTCGAATGAGAGCATATACTGAATTAGTATAAAATGGAGGTTGGCCAACAAATAACTCATACCTGTTACAGGAAAATTGAGATCGTTTAGTTAAAATTAACTATATTTCATTTTTCTTTATGTCAAGAAAGCCTAACTTAGATAAATAAACCTGAGCCTAAGAAGTATACACTAAGTCATCAAATAAGTAAGACATGACCGAGCCCCAATGGATGCCAAATGAGACATCTTTTACTCTTGATGATTTGAAAAAATCAAACACATGTCATGTGACAAAACCACGTGTGTCTACTAACACCAAGCCAACCCCACATGGCTAAAGTACCACAAAATAGACAAAACTATTTATTATAAGGATGTTAATGGAAAAGAAATTTTTCGAAGACGGAAAGCTAAAGTTGAGCACAAGGAACACGTACAGTATAACTCCAAGGGACCACAAATCTGCAGTGTGATTATAGGGCTGCTCCCTCACTAGTTCAGGAGCCATGTACAATGGAGTACCTGAAATGCAACTTGCTCATTTAATTTGCCCCGCTGCACCAGTGATATAGGCAAGCTAGTCGTGCAATATTGTACTAGAGGACAAACCAACCTTTTATTGATCTTAAGACAACAGTATTCATAGACATTGCTCGGGCAAAACCAAAATCGCAGAGCTGTGGCAAGGAAAAAAAATCACATGAGAGGCATGGAACCGGCAAATTGACGAGCCTTCATCGAGAATAGTGTGAAACTCCATGTGAGCAAATTTTGAGCTGATAAAGGTTTAAAGATTTTGCGAAATCAATAGATTTTTAGGCAGTCATAAGATGACTACCAGTTGGATCCTTGCCTGGAAACAAACTAAAAGCTGATGGGAACCCTAAAAAATGAGATGCAAGGAAACCACAGGACTAGGCCACATCAAAGCCCCTTTTAATACCAGCATCAGTACATCATTTGTGCATGTTATGTGTAACTGGCCAACTCAAAATGAAATTGCAATATTGAGAATCAGATTATGTTCCTTGCTTCCTTGCATCTTTTTAGACAATGAGGCTGAGAATCACTTTGCTCCGGCCAGCATAGTAAAAGGCATAGTAATGAATCCTCCAGATAAAAGCTTCAGTAATAAGAGATTTATCAACCTTAACAACAGAACCAGCACCGATCAATATATTTTGCGGCTTCATGTCACGATGGATGATGCGGTTGGAATGCAAATAGTGCAAGGCTCTAACCTGAATCAAAGGTATAGAAAAGTTTACATCACAATAAGGGGAAAAAGTACGATAGTATAGAGCCACATAAGCGGAGCCCCTTGATAAGTACCAACTGCTTTGCAATTGCTTGAACTTGCTCCTCTGGAAGACATTTGTCATCCTCAAGAATCTCAAATAATTCACCCTGTAAAGTAATTCCCACAATCATGTCTTTGACGTTGTTATACAATCACTCGTCGATACTGCCGTTGATATGAATTATGTGAACACAAGAGAGAGGAAGGAGAAAGAGTGCATGTTTACCTGAGCAAATTCGGTAACAACGCAAAACTCTTGTGGACTCTCAAAAGCATCGAGCATTTCAATGATATTTGCATGCTTCAATTTCCTCAGAATCTGCAAGGACGTGCACATATATCTACAGATAAATAGACAGGTAGAAGAAAAAGGGGAGAAAGAGGGAGAGTAATTGAACTTTGTCCAAAGGGAGTGTTTGTTATTAAGTACCAAGGTATTGCATTTGTTCATATTGCATTCTATGTGATTAACTAGATCTCTGAATTGGTGACACCTGAAATTAAAGGGCCAGAGCTGCATTTCTGTCCTCTCATAAAAAAGCGTTGCTTCTTTTGAGCTGTGATTCTAGAACGAACCAACAAAAAGCTCCATCATTCCTATCTAAACTCCACAACGTTAGTCAGGTTTCGAGAGGTTGAGGGGTTAATTTCACTGGAATGAAATTGTAAATGCCATATCTTGAGAATGAGTAAGAATCCAGGGCAGGGGGACTAAAATTGAGGCCCCCAGTTTAGCATGAACGTTAGAGAAGAATAGTTCTCCAAATTGGACTCGTCTGTTGTACCTTATAATTAACTTCTGAATTATGTGACCACTGTTAAAAAGTCCATAATACCCACTAAGGACAAGGAGGACAGACTTGCAAAACGTATATTATTTTCGGTGTGAACAGTGGGAACAGTTTACACACTTTCTAGTATCTCTTCTAAGAATGGCAGGCGTATAGTGAACTAGTAGTAGCAAGCTCGAACCTGTTGCTGGAAAGATACTGAAACAAGTTAAGGTGGACGAATGCTAGGCTAAAGGAAAATCCAGTATGCTCGCAAAGCAGAGAACATTTTCTTTGTGATATGAAGAGTGTTAATGATGTCGTAGAAGGATGGAAGTTGGCGAATACTATACTATTCATGGCCCCACTTGCTTTCTAAGGTCTAGGACGTGCTAGAAAAGATGAAATCTGTGCTCAGCACTTGAGTGTTTTAAAAAAATAAATACTCCAGCGATATTACGTGTATCTGGACTGGGATGAGGCTGCAGATCCAAACTTCCTGTCGATCCTTTTTGGTACAACATCAGCAGCGAGAGCAATTACATTAGTACCTACGTAATGTCTATCAACTCTAAACACGAACTCCATCCGGCTAAACTAACACTTTGCAGCACGATCTACGGTGAAATGCAGATTCATTATGAACCTAGCAAATGCATTACCTCAATTTCTTGCCTCAAATTGTGGATATCCTTTTCGCTTTTCCCATGCTTCATGATGAATTTCATCGCAACAGTCTGCAATCATTCGCCACGAGATGTCAAGGAGGGCTCTGGCTGGGTAAATTTAATTGGGAGTAAAGGAAGAAAAAGAGGGAAAACGCACGACGAGGCGAACATCTGACCAGTACCTGGCTAGTGTATTTCTTCCTTCCCTTGTAAACCTTCCCAAAAGAACCTTCTCCCACGAGCTCGATAACGTGGTAGTCTTCGATACCCATCTGGCGCAGCACCTGCGCGCACATCATCGGATGCGGTAGCACGTTAGCACCCTACTCATCGGAGCGGCCAAAAAGGGAGACACATGGCCGCACCGAGCTTGACTAGCAGCAGCAGCAGCAGCTGCTTCGCAAGGGTCAAAACAGAGAAACGCTAGATTGGGACTGAATTGCGCTTAGCAGTATTCAGGCCAAACGTCGCGATGCGGAATCTAACAATGCGAAAGCCCCCCGCAATGGCGCAAGGGGGGCGAAGGAGCGGGGGCGAATTCAAACTGGGATCTTGCCTCGACAAGGGATCCAGAACCTGGTTAAAAGTGGTGAATCGAGGTGGAGTGTGCCGAGAGAATTACCTGAACGAGAGCTCGAAATGACGACGACGATCGTTGTCGATCTCTTGCGAAGTTCCCTTTTGCATTGACGGGAGAGAAAGCTGCGGTTGCTCGTCGGCCTAGAGAGAGAGAGAGAGAGAAGAGGGGGAGATGAGTTTTTTTGAAAGTCGATGAGTGGGGGGGCTCGTCGCCTGCAAAATTTCCCGCCCGTTTGAAATTTGCTAGATTGGTGGGTGAAATTGACTCTGTCGAGTAAAAAAATGATCAAGAAAAGTGAGCGAGTAGTCTTCATAGAATTATAGAAGTAGATTTAAGATCGATGATTTAAGATCTTACTTTGATCGATCAATCAAGAACTTCAAATTTATAAAAAGAAAATCAATCCGGTTTCGAGCTTGCCGTTGCTGAAATTAAGGTACCCAAAAGCAAATGCGTATTTCGTATTGTCGCCTGGATTGTGCGACGTGTGCCAATTACTAGGTCTACTTTGGCAGCAATTGAGTTTCCAAAAGTTAGGGAAATTTTAAAAAATATTACTAAAAGTTCTTTATGAAGTGTAGCTTTTTTTCTGAATGGTATTTAAGTCAAAGTTATTTCTTCAGCGTATTTCTAAATTACACTTTATCAGATATTATTTGCATTTTAATAAAAATCCTTTACATTTTCCTCGGAAACTTTCTCCAAAAGCCAAATCAAACGCAACATGAGGAGGAAAATAGGTACCTCTCCAAATCTTTTCTTTTTCCCAAAGAAACAACTAAAGATCTCTCTACTTTCTAAATATATATAGTATTATCAGGTGTTTTTTTTTTGGTACTAGAAGCAATCAAGCAAACATGTTAAGTCGAAAATATCAAAATGCATTTTCACACTTCAAATTTCTCGTTTCCATTTTCATATCATGTTTTGAAAACCTATCATTATTGGCATTTCCATGTTGCGTCTAACACGAAGCACTATTTATAAATTTACCATTTTCTTTCGGCTCTTGAAAACCATTAACCCAAAGCCTTACACCATCCACCAACTGCTCAGCCCATGCCCTCCCTCCGCCATCGACACCTTCACCGAGTTGCAACCCACCGAGCTTCATTGGCATCGAGATCAATTCAGATTGACGGAGCTCCGCTCATGTCTAGCTCAATAGATTCTCGAAGTTCAGGGTTTGGCCATGCCCGGGAAGAGGGAGATGTGGAGAGAGAGAGGGAGATCGATCATTTTGCATTTGAAGATTTTTCGAAATTCAGGATACAAATTAATATCAGAACAGATAGTGGAAATGAATTTTCGAATTTATCTCACTTATTTTTTATTTTTCGGTAGTGATATGATTGGCCAAGGCATATCATTTCTGCTCCTAACCAATTCAATTGAACAGTAAAGAAAAGAGGTAATTGCAGTAATTAGAAAAGACGGTGGACAAATTACGATTAGGAGGTGGTTGATGGATGCAATTTCCTTTCCTAAAATGAAAAGGCAGGTAGAAATTTATACATGTATATTTTCCGGAACATGTCCATCGGCATTAAATTCGCCCTAAAGAGCCGAATCACCTATACCTCGGCTCCTCCTCCGCCATCGCCGACCCGCCACCGCGCCTCCGCCGGCCAGCCACCGCGCAAAGCTCTTCCACCGCCGAACATCACCGAGGTAGCGCCGCCCCTTCCGCGGGAGTCCTGTCGCTCCTTTAGCTTACGCTCATGCCGCTCGCTTGGTTTCCATGTGCTCGAGAACGTTCTCGCGATGCAGGCCATGCATAGACCCCCACTGATTTCGATGCGTTGTTTTCTCCACCTCCAACTTCAGTTTCCGATACTCCTTTTTCCCCGCTCTCCTATCAGGTGTCTGATTTTCCTCTGGCTTTAGGCTGTAGATGTGGCTGTGTCATCTTTTGTCGGAGCTTCGTGCTTCTGTCGTTCAGGCTTTCCATGTGTAGGAGGAAACCCACAAACCAAGAAGCAAAAGAAGAGTGCTTGTTCTTCCCCTTTTCGCGTCTGCTCATTCGCATCGGTTCTTGCTTGTAGATCCCAATGTGCCGATCTGAAATTGAACGCTGCTTCTTGATGAGGCTAATGGCTGCAGCCTACTTGTCCTTCATGCTCGTGTGCTTTGTCCACAATGGGCCGCGCACCGGCAATCATGGTCGCATGCTTTTGGTCTGGGCGGCCGGAAGTGGTCAAGGTGGATCTTTTTAGTATGTACCTCAACTCATAGTGTCGAGGCATCTCATGTTCTCACCTTCTCACCAAACCATGAACCTCAGTATATATACATCCACCGATACCCTTGTCTTTTACTCGGAGATCAGAGGTGGTTCTGGTATGGAGTTAGCCCCATTAGACCCTGCAAAGACATATCGATCATCAAGCATTGACACTTAGAAATAATGCTGAAGTGCCTTCTCATCAGTCGAGAAGTAACCGCAACGTGTTTGATTTTCAACGTTTTTTGTCAACCAACCGCTGTCAAATTCAGATTATTTGTACTAAATCTTACGGATGCGGCATGCTCTTAAATTATATGGACGAGATTGGGATACTCTCTACTTCAAGAAGCTCGTTACGTATTCACTTGCATCGATGTTATTACTAGTGTTTATATCCTCTGAGATACGCATGAAGATGGATATTTTGTGTCCAAGGTGCTTGCTTGGCTCTAATGTTTGTGAATGTGTCTTCTCTACAGAATTTTAGAAGCATGGTGCCGGCTCTTGATCTTCCCGAGGAAGAAGCTAGAAGAGTTATAGAAACCATTGCATCCTCTGGGACATTCTGGTATGCAAGTATCTTGGTACAATTTTCCTTTGAATGGTCCTGTTTCTCGTTGCACACTTTATCCTACTTTTTTACATAATTGATCACAGTCACCATTCTAATCTCTCTCTCTTGCCGATGCTACTTTATTGAATTGCTAATCAAGTCATGATGATTGTTTGATGCATGTTTACCTCGGCATATTTGCTTCCAGATGAAATTTCTTGTCTTAGTGTTTGGATTACGATATAAAAGATTGTCTTGTTCTCTATTGCGCTGTTGTTGTTCTTCTGGTTCTGCATGTTTGCTTCATGTTTCTCGTTTTGCTCCCCTTTGGATGCTCTTCTGATTTTGTCATCACTGGGTTGCTTTTTTTCCTTCGCCAAAAGGATAGGAGATAATGGATAAAGTTTCTCAATTTCTTAAAAAACGTAACCATTCTCTGCAAAATAAAGAAAATCTGAATAATTCATTTAAGAAGCTGATCATGAAACTCACCATGATTGATGAACCTTATTGTTAAGTTTTAGTATAGATGTAGGAGATTTGCATGTCTTCTCATCCTTCAATGCGTCAAAATGACTTCTGTGGAACTTTTCATTAATCTGACAGGATTGAATGGGATCAAGTGAAGACTATTCTATCTGTTAAACTGAAGCAGGTATGGGGAGGTATGTGAGCGTCTAAGATTGCGGTACTTATTGGCCTAGGTTTGAATTATTTAGGCTTATAATGTCAGTTTATGACTATTACTTTGTCGTACTATGAAGGTCCTGTCAGATTATCCAGAAGCAAAGATGACCACTGAACAGCAAAGTGCTTCTTTGGGAGAGACCCACCAAGAGTTGGTGAAAAGGTTGGATGAAGGTAAAATTTTAAAAATCGATAGCTTACTTGGCAAATACTGAAATGCACCTTTAGCTCTTCATCTGCTGTTGATGTGAATTGTCAGCTACTCTTGCAGTTGAATTAGCAGACGGCTCTTTCGGTACAGGCAGAACATATCTAGGACTTTCGATCTGAAATCTTGATCATAGTCCAGTGGTTATCCCTTGAGTTTTTGCACTTGCTCTCGAGGCTGTACTGAAATTTTCTTTTTTAGCTTGGAAATGCCTTTGTCTTTTTATAATTTGACAATATATTCCCCTCCTGCTGGTCTTCTGAACTTGCTTGTTCAAGAAGAGTACTCTCTAATGGTAGGATATTATGCACTCCAGTTACCAGTGCTGTTCTTTAAAGAGAAATATCCTTTTTTCGGGGGGGTTAGGTGGTTGATTTAGCATGTTGGCCTGGAAGAAATTTAGTTTTGAAAGTTGTAGGACATCCTTTTATTGACTGATATGACTCAGTATTTCATGAATATCTTGAATGGTACAATTTTTCGGTTTAGTGCTGTGTTCATTATGGTTAGATATTATGTCTCTCATGAGAGATTGTTGTGATGTCCTCTTTTAGTATGTCATGTGTCTGAGATTATACACTCTATTCTGTAACAAGGCGTCTCTCCTGTAACAAAAGTAGAGCTTATTGGGTGCTCATCATAATACCTTTGCTATGTAACAAGCCTCCATCAGCTTTTTTCTCTGCCTTTAGTGCTAGAAGCAAGTTTGTGACTTTGATTGATTTTTTGTATAATTAATGTGCGATTGAGCCCATAAGGTGTACTTAGTATCTGATGCTAGTATATGTATTATTTTCCAGCTCTTCTCAGCTTCGACGAGGGTCCGCCTTTTACCCTTCAAAGGCTATGCGAGGTATCACCTATTTTGGTTTTTGTCAGTAACCAATTTATATGATTCTATTCTTTTGATTCTTTGGTGTATATGCTGGACTGTTTTTTAGCATTTGTGGTTATTGCTTAAGGCAGAGGGTTAGTAGGTGAAAGGGTTTGTCTGTCATGATTTTTCACTTGCTTTTGCTGTTTCTTGTGCTCTAATGAGCTTTGCAGGGATTTTTTTTCAAATCTATGTAATGTACTTTTTATTCCCACCTTTTTACAGATACTTCTGTCTGCACGGAGCATATATCCAAAACTCTCAAAGCTTGCTTTAGCACTGGAAAAGGTTTGTTGTCAATCATGCTCAAAGCTGGAGGCTACTTCTGCATATACTTGTATATGAGATCATCTCATTTTGAATGACTGTTGTGCAATCCCGAATGCTCTTCCTCTGGGAATGAAGCTTCCTCTGAGATGAAATGTTGGTTAGCAAATACTTTGTTTGATTTTCAATGGTGAAAGTTTTTGATTGGTTTCAATAATGATATCTTCACTGCTTGTCTGGAACAAGTCCAGTAACCTGTCACGACCATGCTCCATCTCTTTGTTGATTGGCCTCTGGAATGATACTTTTGTGATACTAAAATTATGGCTTTGGTATAGAGAATATTAGATGCGAAGCAAAATGCTTTACAATTTGATACTTTGATACTTTAGAGGTTGATTTTGATATTTTGTATGTTCATCTTCCTTCAAAGCTCAGGCTGTTCTACTTTCTGGCTTTTGTTTTTTCGTTGGCCTTTTTCTTTCTACTGGTTCTATTTTAACCCTTATCTCTGTTAAAAATTTTAATGCATGAGCCACCTAAAGAGGTGGGGCAGAGTCTACTGTATCTCCTTAAATGATTTGGTCAAACTGCAATATAAGAGTAACAAATTGTAGCCTTCACCATGATGGTGCAACTGACATCACGTTGGAGGATATTTTTTGAGATCTTTTAAATGACTGAAATTGTTTGAAAAGAAAGAGTCTTTTTTCAAGAACCAAATTCTTCTCTACTTTTTAGACTCCAAAGCACCTGGGTCATTGATTGGATATAGGTAAGAGACGTGGTCAGATGTCCACTTCCCTTAGAACTTTACCTTTCGCTGGTGTTGCTTGTTCTTTATATTATCAACTCTCCACTTGCTTCCTATTTTCATGTTGCTAAGTCAAGGAATGACTATTACTGTTCCATTCACATCTCTCGTCTGTATCTCATCACATATTAAGGTCCTACTGACCTGTGCTTACTTCTCCTGTTTGCAGATTCTGTTGGTCACATCTATGTTCACAAGCTGTTCCAACCAGCAAATGATGATACAGGACTCTGATAACCCGGAGAAAGCCAGTGAGGAGGATAAGTTGCAATCTAATTTAGAGCAAGATGGAATTGATGTCGTCATGGGGGACAGAGATGAAACAATGGCTGCAATGGAGGAGGCTGATGTTGATGAGGGTATATCTGCTGACATGGATACCTTCGGAGAAATAGTCGGTCCGTCAGAAACAAGTTCTTCCCCGCCCATTAGCTCCTAGTCGATTTTGCGGTTTCAACCCGCTTCATTTCTTCTTTCTGCACAGATAGTGCTGAGGCTTGTCCAATATCACGGATTGGTGAGGGTGGGCCTTGATTATGGATGGCATCTTTTCTTCCATGCTGCAGCAATGAGGGAAACCACACAGTGCGTTCTAAGACATTTGTGGATGACACTACTGATCTCTATCTGAAGCACGATCCCTATGTTTTAGCTTTACATCAGTATCCCTATGTTTTAGCTTTACATCAGTATCCTTATGTTTTAGCTTACATCAGTCGTACTTGTTATCTTATCAAATATATGGATTATAATACATAGGGAAATGCTCTATGCTTATTGGACTTTTTGTTGTGCGGGAACAGCGGAGGCTGTTATGATTTTACAATTAGAATTCATTTCCAGCATTGCAGGCATGGTTTTCTAATCAAGGGGCTTTTCTGTCTATGTGATGCAACTTTTGAGAATTTTGGCGGAAGATAGAATGTTAGCTTGCAATGCAAGTATCTTGACTGTCACCTGATTTGGATTAGTTTGTAAACAGAAAACTGATATTTCACATGGAATAGTCTGGTGAGGAGTAAGCGATTGAATTTTTAGGTATAAATATGGATGTCAATTACGGTAGGTTAAATTTCTGAGACAGAGAACGGCACAATGGTTTTTGCCTTGGAACTCGAAGTAGGTGTTGATAGCAGTGGCTCAGGGTCTCATGGTCGAGAGCTCCTCCATTGTCCAGAACGTAGAATGTAGTTTTGCAATCCAAGCAAATTACATATGGTTTTGGAGGATGACAATAAAATATAATTCGATATTTGAGAGTGAGGAAATATCATTGTCTAAGGTCTGCTCATGATGAGAATCAAACTTGAGACTTCCTGCTTACCAAATGGGTGTTCTAACCGAGCTAGAGCCAAACTCCTACTAACGTTTAGCTTAGCTTAAATTAACCAATCCATACACTCTTCGATGACTATCCGTAAAGACACTATCTTGCTTTGGTCAACATAGTGGTCCCTGAAACTACTAAAACCTTGTTTGCTTTTCAGCCTTACCTTTCGTTCTTACATTCTAGCATGGCGTATAAATCATAGCAATGTTTGAGTGATTCTTTATTGAAACGAATAAGCTTTTCTAATTCCTTGGTTATCTTACTCTGACGGAACGGAACTCATGATACCATGAACCAATTACCCACTCAGCAATACCTCCCTGAAACTAAAAGACAAAAAGAAGGAAAGGGAAACATTTGAGAAATCCAATTCATTCATCTATGATTGTCAATAAATATTTATCTTGATGGGATTAACCTAAAATATGAAGAAGCCATGAGCAGGTAGTTGCCTACATGCCAATCACTGATAGCTAATTCATTCATACAAAAGCGGAGCCAGACAACACACAGCCACTTCCAACCCTTGTGAGAACTGCAACTTGGTCAGCATCACCACTGGCAGTTCTCGGCATGGGAAGGTAATATATTGAAGACTACTTTAGACACTCAAATGTCTCGGACACATCACAATCATTTTTGGTTAGAGAGAGAGAGAGAGAGAGAGAGAGAGAGAGAGAGAGAGAGAGAGAGAGAGATTTATACAAAATATACACAGTAAAAAGCATCTACGGTACGTCCAAATCCCCGATTCGTCAAGGGTATACAATTCAGCAACCTGATCGTGGCTTTGCACAAGAAAAGTACACGGGAAAACTGAATTCCAACAGTAAGTGAGGCGGAATAAGCAAGCTTCATTCACCTTTTAATGACCCACAAAAATTCAGAGAACACTTGAGCAACTTCCAATGCGTAACTACAGGAATGTCAGATTGTCATTTTGCAGAACTGAGATAAACCAGCAGAAAGCTCTAAAATATCATCCAGGATCGAAGAAAGGAATTTCAATTAATGGTGGTCGCAGGAATCAGATAAGAATACCAACCTTGATTTCTAAAAGGATGATGTTCCAACAGAAGAGTATCCAGCCGCTCTCATCTCCTTCAGGGTTCCTGATAACCAGTCCAAGCCCTCATAAAGCCCGTCTCCCCTGAGTGCACAAGTCCCCTGTATGTGCCATTTTCTGTTCTTAAGATCAAAGAGACCCAAGCCTTCACACACTTCCCTCGGTGTCATGGCTCCTTTCTACAAATAAAAGATATATCATAAGCCTGATATCATGTCTTAACCACTTTAGAACAATCTAAAGCTGATGGCCAGGATAACACAAAAAATCACAAGGTGATAAAAGAACCTAGTTCTAAAACATATTAACATATCTCATTGTTTGCCTGTTCAGATCAATCTCCTAAAAGGATATAATCTAGCAGCTAATTCAGCAAACAATTTATGTAATGTGTAGACCAATGTGAACTTGCTTCCTTTGATTTGTTAATTCAGTCTAGGGAATTTGCAATAGGCATATATTATGGAACTTCACTTATTTAACATCTCATTTAGCAAAGTAAAGTTACTTCTCTAACCCTCATAAGACTTGAGTTTAAACAGTGGCTCTTCATTCTCTGTATCTCTTCCAAAAATCTGCTGATTAGACATACTGCATCTGTCATTTAGCATTGATTTTTCCCAGTTGTCTCCCAATAAAAGGATAGTGTTAAAGTATTGTCCCACATCGCTTGACAATGCAAGTCCTAAATGCTCTTTACATTCATGTAATCTCCCTTCACCTATTAGCTTAAGCTTTTGGCTTGGACTATCTAATATGATATTAGAGCCAGTCCTATTCCTTATGTGAATGTGCGTGATCAAAATTCCATGTGAATGTGCGTTGTCAAAATTACACGTGTTGCTATAATCCGACTTGCACGTGAGAGGGGGTGTTGAAAATTTGTCCCACATCACCTGACAACAAGTCCTACATGCTCTTCATATTCATGCGGTCTCCCTCTACCTATTAGCTTAAGTTTTTGAGTTGGACTTTTTAACAAAAAAAGGTCTAAGAAGTTATTGGTGAGCACTTGAAAAATAGACCTTGAATATGGTTGTGTTAGAGGACATGGTAACAAAGAAGGTAAGTCTCAAAGGGTAATCACACATAGCGCCCTCAATGAAAATGTACAGATCTTATTATTACAGCATCAATTGATATATCTGCATGAAGCAATGATAACAAAGACATTGTATGCAACCTCACCTACTAAAGAAGAAGTGCTACATGATTTGAAACGAAACCCAAGAAGACAAATTCGCATGATTTTTCTACAGATGACACATATCTATTCGACATACACAAATAGAGTGTTCCAACTGAAGTCAGAATATGCGTAATCTTTATTATTAGTCTAAAGGAGAAACCTAATCAGAGTCTAAGCATGAACAGAAAGTTCATAAGAATCTACCATGAAAACGTTAAGCAAACATAACTTTTCTTTCCTAGTCTAGTAAGTTACAGCCCAATGGTTAGCTAACTAAAAGCTAATTCTCATGCAGGCAACTACACAGTACACATTTATCTCCCAGCAACTTTCAGGGCCAAATTTCAAGCCCATTTTAATGTAGATTGATTTGCTTATTTTAGTTTATACATTAACTTCTAATGAATCCACCAACAGATGAATACAAAGAATTGAGGGAAGAAATAACAGTACAACCAAACCCCCTAACTAAAAATTCAAAATTGAACAAGATAACCTGGCCTCTTGCAATGAAGAGGTCCATGAATGCTTGATAAGAATATAAAAATACTAATGGAACATACCATGTCTTGTTTATTCGCAAACACCAGGATGGCACTGTTGAGCATGAATGGATCATTGATAATGGCCTGAAGGAAAAGCAGAAGTTAAAAAAAGCATTAATCACGAAAAGCCACAGTCAATATGTCAGCCATCTCAATATAACCTGAAATTCTGCTTTGGCCCTTCCAATTCTCTCCCTATCCAGTGAATCAACAACGTAGATCTGCAACAAAGCATTTAACAATTGTCTCAAACATACATTTCTCATCCACATGCACACTGCAAAACTTGGCCCCTCTTAAGCTCTATAATTCGGTTATATAACAGAACGTAAATGCTATAGAATAAATTGTTAGGACACTCAGCCTATGAAAAAACACCTTGGAAGTAAACAAGCAAATATGCAGCTAAAAGAGGGCAGCATTACCAGCCCATCCGTATTACTAAAGTAGTGCCTCCACAAAGGTCTGAGTTTCTCTTGCCCACCAACATCCCAAACTGTGAATACGACATTCTTATACTGTACTTTCTCCACATTGAAACCTACAAATAGAAAAGACGATCGGCACTTATCCCGTTAAATCCAGAACAGCATTAACATGTCAACGACATAACATGGCAGGGTGGAAACCCTCAGCATGACGGGACGGAGGGCACTTTTGTAAGTCCTAGAAACTAAATAGGCAAGTTTGCCTAGATGAAAGTTCCAAAGGAACAGATATGCAGTATGTCAACGTAACAGTTAAGGGGCATACTCAATGAACCCAATAAATAAATCTAGATGGCAACAGAGCTGTTGACATTTTTGCTACTTTATATAAACATCTTAGGTGCCAAAACAACAGAAATAAGAGTTTTCATTCCAACAACTTCAAGAAGGTTTTCTCTTTATTTCAAAGGGATGTAATAATGACATCCACAAGAGCAGAGTGATCAGGGTAATGAGTTGATCCCATTAAGAGCAAGCTGAGCCGGTTTTCTTCCTTCTTAAACCCATCCATATTTGACTTGATTACAAACACAATTTCTGCTCCGAACTGGCAAAAAGCCAAAAGGTGCAAATATTTGAAACGTGACCATAAAGACGAATTTTCAAGAGCAGGGACTTGTGCGTGTCCAGGAGAATTTCATTAAGCAAAGGTGGAAAACTCAGATTCAATTGATGAAAGAGGTAAAAGTTGTAACAGTTCAGTAAAAGCCCGCCGTGAACATTTAACACCGGTTTTCAAACTAAAAAGGTCACTTCTCGGACGAAAAAAGAAGTGAGGTCTCAAGCACAATAAGCCGATCAGATGTAAGATGATTCCTGCTCTTTCATGCACCAGAAGATGGATTAGCCTTTAAGCAATAGAGTACACGGTTCAAATCACATGGAACGAAAATCTTAGCAACAATAAGCACCGCCTGCGGGCAATCGTAAAGGGTAATTCCGAGGCAAAATCCAAATGAAACAACCACCCTAATGTATGAACAAAGAAGATGGACCTACCGATGGTAGGGACAGTAGATAATACTTCTCCAATGTGCAATTTGTAGAGTATGGTTGTTTTACCAGCTGCATCCAGGCCAAGCATCACAACCTAAGCCACCTCAAAGAACAAGGCTATTACCCAACATACATATCGCGAAATGCAGGTAAAAGGAACAAAAGACATGACATCCCCCACCCAGTAGCACGATACCAATCCATAACCCAGATGGCGAGCAACCGGGAATATGCATTCAAAAAACGATAACCAAACCGATTTCAACAAAAGACGCGCTGGCATTAAAGGTCAACCAGCATTGCAAAATATCTCCACTACCTGAGCTGATACTCGATCGATTGAAACTCGTGCAGCTAAAGAAAATTGTCATCACCGCTAAAAGCATAATCCCTCTCTAATCATGCCCAGGGTAGGTAAAGTCGCGATGCGAAAAACCGGGAGATTCTGCAGTTCCCGTGTTTGCGAGCTACATCTACGGTAGAAAAGAAAGTTACGAATCCCACCCCCCCCCCTCCCCCTCTTCCGAACACGCAGACAAACGAATCGGTACAACAATCAATCATTTGCGACGACGAGCGCGGAGATGAGCGCGGAAGACGAATGAAGAGGAGGCGGACGAGAGAGTACCCGCATCTCGGTGTTGCCGAAGAAAGCATCGAAGAGCTTGCGAAAGGCTTGACCCATGTTACTCGCCTCCTCCGGTCAAAGGTCGATCGGGTCGGCGATCGGAGACGGCAACAGGCCGACGGCGATCCCGAACAGCCGCAGCACCAGCTTTGCCGAAATCGGAATCCGCGACGGTGGATCGATTGTTCCGACGACCACAAGCTGGAGCACGCAGACCACAGCTCCTCTTTTCTATTTCTTTTTCTCTTCCTTTCTTTTCTCCTTTTCTTTCCGGGAAAAAGCGCAGCTCTTTCCAGGGGGAATTTTATTCTCTCTCGATAAAATGAGAATTACAATTTCTTTTATCCTCTTTTTGTGTTTTTTGCTGAACTGAAAATTATACAGTTTCCTTCCAACTTCAAAACTCGTTTTTTTTTCTCTTTTTTTTTATTTCTTCAATTCTGGGTGCCTGCCCTTATCCATATTTTCTTGATAATTTTCTTTTTCCATATTTTCTTGATCATTTGTGTGCTTTTCGTTTCTGACCAGCACAATCACTCTCCCCCAGTTCCATGTCAAAATAACCCAATTAGTGATGATGGTAGATGGAAAAACTCACCATGAATTAGATTTTTCATGGTTGTTTTTTTTTTTGTTTTTGAAACTTTGAGTATTATTTAACACCGGAAATTTAAGTGATATGTGGACCCGCCATGTGTTTTCGATAAAATTTTATTTGCGTTTATTTTGCTAAAGAGCATCAACGAAATATCTTTCGATCTATTGATCGATGAGTAAATCAATACAAAATGTGAACGGTCATATGTTAATTTTGGACAAGAAACGTTAATGACAAGAAAACTAAAAATATAGAGATTGGGAGCAATCGTTGTCGGCCATTTAAAGGGTAATGGAAGGTAAAGATAAATTGGAAGTAAAATTCAACGACATGTGCTCTTTAATTGATTGACGGTCCCTTTTAGAGATTACAATCCGCATATTTATATCTACTGGTTATGATCAACAACATTTACTAAGGAAACTATACAAGCAATACATGGTTTTCCATGATCTAGCACTACCTATTTATAGTCTCCAAATCATCCACTTCACTACTTAATGGCTATAGCCTCCACTTTTCTAATAATTATCTTTTCAACAGATGGTCCGAGATACCTAGCACCATTATGACCGTTGCATTGCTTCCGCTCCTTCACAATTATCATCGCTAGTTGTACCCAAATTATAGGCTCTACTTCTAGGCAACTGTAATCGAAATAGTTGGTTCATGATTTGATAGTTACCTCACTCCCCACTTCCTCGACATTTACATTGGCTGTGTTCGATCAAGTAGGCTTGTCAACTAACAGCATCCAACACTTTGCCGTGGGAAAAATTACAAAAACAGTTGTAAACCTATTACACTTATGCTAATTTAGTCAAAAAACCTTTCAATTTTGTTAATTGAGTCTTGAATATTTTCACGTTTTGTCAATTAAGTCCATCTAGCCAATTTTAATCGATAATCGCTGATGTGGACACTAGTGAAGTCATGAACCAATATAAATGTCGAGGAAGTGGGAGTGAGGTAACTATCAAGTCATGAACCAACTATTTCGATTGTAGTTGCCTAGAAGTAGAGCCTATAATTTGGGTACAACTAGCGATGATAATTGTGAAGGAGCGAAAGCGATGCAACGGTGATAATGGTGCTAGGTATCTTGAATGCAACTGTGGAAAAGATAGCCATTGGGCAATGGAATGAGGATTAAGAGATTGTAAATAAGCAATGCTAGATCATGGAAAACCAAGAATAGGGCTCACAAGCTACAATGTAGTTAATTCAATGTGATAGGGCTCACAAGCTACAGTGTAGTTAATTCAATGTGATGGGGGGTGTTGGGAGCTAATATTAAGAAGATGGAAATAAAGCGGGCCTTAAAATATTCATCTCAAATGGTAATAGTCTCACAAAGGTAAGTGATTTGGGTGATTCAGATGCCAGTCAGGCTCAGGCAATGGCAATGGGTTCGATGTTTCCACCAAACCAACTCTCACTCTGATCTCCACCTAAATTTCTTACATTTGACTCCTTCATTTCTGTGCTAACGAAGAACATCGCTGTCAAGCCATTGGGTGGTGGTGGTGGTGGTGGTTCATCGACACCGTGATATCTGCCCCCTCCCCCCACCTGTCTAATCTCCTTCGTTTGGTGTTCCCGTCCCGACCCTTGCAACACTTTCGGACATCTTGACCCATGAGGACGACCCCAGGCGGCGGAGGCTGCCCCCACGTCGCCGTCCTGGCCTTCCCATTTGGGACCCACGCCGCTCCCCTCCTCGCTGTGATCCGCCGCCTGGCCTTCGCCGCCCCCGACACACTCTACTCCTTCTTCAGCACCGCCGATTCCATCGCCTCCACCTTCTCGGCTTCCAATGACTTGCCCAACGTGAGAGCCTACGACGTGGGAGATGGAGTGCCGGAGGGTTATGTGCGGGTGGGGAAGCCACAGGAGGACATCGAGTTGTTCCTGAGGGCGGCCCCAGCCAACTTCAGGAAGGGGATGGAGGAGGCGGTGGCCAAGACAGGGAGGAGGGTGAGCTGCTTGGTCACCGATGCCTTCTTCTGGTTCTGCGCGGATATGGCAGCGGAGATGGAGTTACCGTGGGTGGCCTTCTGGACTGCTGGCCCTGCCTCTCTCTCTGCCCATCTCTACACCGAGCATCTCAGGCAAACTCTCGGCGTCTGCCGAGGTATTTAAGTAATTTATGGGGCAAGTACTGTATTCTAGTTCGCTACTCACTAGCTCTCACGTGATATCATGATCCCATGTGCGATATCTTCCTGTCGCGTACCACTGTCCCTTCGTTCCATTCCACTCAACTAGCTAGTGAAGTGAATTTTCCTTTTGAATTTGCAGGAATTGAAGGGCGAGAAGACGAGACCCTGCTATTCATCCCAGGAATGTCGAAAGTACGCATCAGGGACTTGCCAGAAGGAGTCGCGTTCGGGAACTTGGACTCACTCTTCTCCCGCATGCTTTGCGACATGGGGAGAGCCTTGCCGAGAGCAGCTGCGGTGTTCTTGAACAGCTTCGAGGAGTTGGACCCAACCACAACCGGTGATCTCAAGTCCAAGCTCAACAACTTCCTCAACGTGGGTCCCTTCAACCTCATAGCCACTCCACCGCGTGCTTCCGACGAAAGCAGGTGCATGTCGTGGCTGGACGGACAAGGAAGGGCCTCCGTTGCCTACATTAGCTTTGGGTCAGTGACGGTGCCTCCTCGGGAAGAGATTGTGGAACTAGCAGAGGCCTTGGAAGCGAGCAAAGTACCCTTCATATGGTCCCTCAAGGACCATTTAAGAGAGAATCTGCCAGAAGGGTTTCTGCAGAGGACCGAGACAAGAGGGATGATGGTGGCATGGGCACCACAGGAGGAGATACTGAGGCACCATGCCGTCGGCGCATTCATAACGCACTGCGGTTGGAACTCATTACTGGAGAGCATAGGGGGTGGAGGAGTGGCCATGATTTGTAGGCCGTTCTTCGGGGACCAGAGGTTGAATGGGCGGATGATGGAGGAGGTGTGGGGGCTTGGAGTGGGAGTTGAGGGGGGTGTGTTCACCAAGAAGGCCGTGATGAGTTGCTTGCAGCTTCTTCTATCCCAAGAAAGAGGGGAAATCATGAGGGACAGCATGAGAGCCCTCCGACGCCAAGCTGAGGCGGCGGTAGGCCCAGATGGGTCCTCCACTCGCAACTTCAAGCTCTTGTTGGACCTTGTATCAAAGCCCTAACATGTTGTCCCATCCAATATACTCCACACCCTCACCAACCGAATTTGAAACTTCATATCTGGCTCCAATAATTTCCTTCATTAGTTAAAGCTAAGTTTTAGTGAGAAATGGGTTGCTTTGGTTTTGCAATATGTTATTTTTAATCAAAGCTTTTGCTTTACTTTCAACCCTCGAGAGCCATTCAACGGGGTGACCTACTTCTCAATATATTTTTTTATACCCATATTTGATAACGATATAAAATTTCTCCCTCCTAAGCAGCCGGTAAGCGAGAGGTGGCGAACAGCGGCGGGAGGTGGCTAACATTGGGTGACCGAGAAGGATAGTGGCCGGCGGCAAAGAACAGAGACGAGAGGCGGCCGACGGTGGAGGATGACGATGGGAGGCAGCCGACGGGTGGGCAGCGACGAGAGGTGGGCAATGTTGGACGGCAACAAGAGGTGGGTGATGTTGGGCGACGGGTAGCGGCAGGAGGTAGCCGAGGTTGGGCAGCGGTGGAGGACAGCCAAAAGCCGTCGACGGTGGGAGGCGGCCAACGGCAAAGGACAACAACAAACGGCGACGAATGATGGCCGGCAAGTGGTGGAGGACGACGGTTAGTGACGGTGGTAGGCAACAGACGGTGATGGTGGAGCGGCAGGTGAGCGACCGGCTAGTAGTAAGGACAAGTGATGAGAAGAGTTTTTATTTCTCATTTATGTTTCAGAAATAGAAAAGTAAAAAATTTTTACTTCTGATTTCTATTCCAAATCTATTTCCGGAGCAGAAATTTTTTCCAGAAATAAAAAAATTGAAATTACATTACCAAACAAATTCATGTTCCAAACTTATTCATGGGAACAAAAAAATAAAAAAATCGAGAAACAGAGTGATTATCATGCGCACCTAATGTTCTGTCCTTTCTCATATATGATGGCAATTTCAGAGGGATAAAGTTAGCAGATTTTGCCCAACACTGTCCCATCTCTTGTTTGCACATCATTCTATTATTCTTTTCTTGATGGAAAAATTAGAGACTGTAAGAATATAGCAACTATTCTTGCATCGGGTCAAACTGTTAATCTGAACAAATATGGGATCTATTTCAGTATGAGCTATCCATAGAATTTGAGAAGATTCACGGCTCATGAACTACAAGTCCCCGAGATCGAGAAAACAGACAAATTTCTGGGTATTGCATCACACTGGGTATTGCATGAATTCTGGCCATTATGACATGAAATTGGAAGGTTGGAAAAAAAAACCGATGTCCAAAGCAAGAAAGGAAATTTTAATTAGAGCCGTTCTACAAGCCTTGTCAATACGTGATGTCCATCGTTAAAATCCCGATATCCATTTGGCCGGGCTACAAAGCAGAAAATTGCATCATTTTGCTGGAAGAACAATGACTCGAAATCTGGATTGCACCGGAGGAGATGGGATTTACTTAAGCATAGGAAGGAAATGTGGGCTCAGTTTTAGAGATTCCATTACTTATGACAGAATAATGTTGGGTAAACAGGTATAAAGAAAGACTCCATCTGCATACCGTGGAGTTCAAGTACTGGAAGGGATTTACCTTCCTCATATTGCTTTTTCGCATGCAGGGAGGGGTCCTCGCCCATCCTGGGGCTGGCAATTCTGGGTAGGAGAAGCCATCTCTCATTCTGTTACGTGATCAGTAGGAAATGAGGAAAACATCGATATTAGAGAGGACATGTAGCTTAAAAGAGGAGCGATTTGCGGACTAGCAAATTGGAGAGAACTACGAAGTTGCTATTTGATGAACAGATTGTGAATGAAATCCTCATGTTTTATTTTAGGACTGAAACTGTAGAAGATAAAATCGAGTGGGACAGGAAATTATATGGTGAAGACTGGATACAATAGACTAGAATAGGAAGAAGATAAGCCTAGACACTATCAGGCTTTCATCTTCTTACCAGACACCGCGAGCTTTATGGAGCGAAGTGTAAAGCTACCGAAACTAGAGACTCGCCCGGTGTCTGGCAGTATTGACCGAAACAGGGAGCTCAATAATCAACACAGACGGATCCTCTATAGAAGCAACAACGGAGCGTGCCATCTCATATATCTGCCCGGACTACTCTAGGAAACCCGTTGATGGCTTCACGCGACCTGTCAAAGGTAATCTCCGTCTTTCAAGCTGAGACCGTCCCCTCTATCGATGCTCCAAAGTACTTCGGTTCGAGGAAGAAAGAGTAACTAAGGCTACGAATGACGATCATTCCGTTTCAGAAATTAATTTTTGACTAAAAATTAATTTTTCTATTTCTGTTCCTGAACGAGTTTCTGAGCAAAAAAACACGTTTGATAATGACACAAAAGTTCCGTTCCTAAAACAAAAATTTGTTTGATAACAGTACAAAATTTCTCCCTCCCGAGTGGTTGGCGAGTGGACGGCGGGCAGATGGCGGTGGCGAACGGCCGGGGGAGGCGGCGGTGACATGGCCAGTGCAGAGGACGGCGATTGGAGGCGGCCAGCGAAGGGAGGAGGGTGGCTGGCGACCGGAGATGGTGGCTTGTGGACGGCGGCCGGCAACTAACGAGGGGAGGCGAGCGGCTGTGGGAGCAATTGCCGTGAACGGCGAGCAGCGGTGGGAGGAGGGCAGCAGTGGGAGGTGGGCGGCCGGCGGCATGAGACGGTGGCCGGTGGATGACAAGCGGCGGCCTGCGGAGGGAGACAACGAATGACGGGAGGCGGGCAGCGACTGGAGGAGGCAGGCAACGGCAGGAGATAGTGGCCGATGGATGGTGGGCAGGCGACATCCGGCAGCGGGAGACGGCGAATGGCGGGAGGCAGCAGCCAGCAAATTGGCGGCAGATGGGCAACTGGCTAGTAGCAAGGGCGAGAGATAAGAAGAATTTTAACTTCTCATTTCTGTTCTAGAAATAGAAAAACAGAAAATTTTAACTTCTTATTTCTATTCCAAACCTATTTATGAAATCAAAATTTATTTCAAAAATAGAAAAATGAAATTGCATTATCAAACGGATTTCTGTTCTAAACCTATTTTTGGAATAGAAAAATAGAAACAGAATAGTCATCATTCACAGTCTAAACTACTCACTGAGTCGGATAATCTGAAACTGATGAGCATGTGGAGAGGCTCAGATCAGGCAGCTTGGGAGAAGATTTTGTGACTTCAGTTTTCATATCTTCAATGGGCCCATTTTTTATGAGAGTTCAACAGCATAGCTGATTCGTTGCTTAAATCTTTAGACGGAAGTCCCTACCCCGAAATCGGGTCTCCTATCCTCCACAGGCCCTCGGGAACTTGTTGTGTCCCGAAACTTCTTTTTATGTTTCTCCCGTTTCTCCTTAAAAGAAATGAAATGGACTTAGCCTACCGACGAAAATGAAAAGAATTATTGAGGGCAATTCAAAAGTCAGGTGTCTCCTGAAATGCACATTCACGAAATCAATGGTATGGTCTCGTAAGAATGTCGCTGATAAATTCTTTATTTGTTGACTCAGTGATGCCCATGCAGCTTTGATTGGGTATTCAACCTCCAATCAAGCAATGGCAATGGGGGTTACCACGTTCCGTGTGGACTTTTCCAACAACCGTTCTTTCACTCATCTCCACCTAAATTTATTATATTTGATTCCTGAACTTCTGTGCTCGCAAAAGAACTTCGCTTCTAAGCCATTGTGTTGCGGTAGTTACTCGACAACGTGTTAACCCCCGTCTCTCCACTCTCCTTCGCCTTATAATCGGCTTCATTTTGTTCCATGTCTCGCCCCTTACCGTTTCGGACACGTTCAGAGTATTGACAAAAGCTCATAAAATGAGCACCGCAGGCAGAGGCAGCCCCCACGTTGCCGTCTTGGCGTTCCCGTTCTCGACCCACGCGGCTCCCCTCCTTGCTGTGATCCGCCGCCTGGCCACCGCCACCCCGGACACACTCTACTCCTTCTTCAGCACTGCCGATTCCATAGCCTCCATCTTCTCGGCTTCCAATGACTTGCCCAACGTGAGAGCCTACGACGTGGGAGATGGAGTGCCGAAGGGTTATGTGCGGGTGGGGAAGCCACAGGAGGACATCGAGTTGTTCCTGAGGGCGGCCCCAGCCAACTTCAGGAAGGGGATGGAGGAGGCGGTGGCCAAGACAGGGAGGAGGGTGAGCTGCTTGGTCACCGACGCCTTCTTCTGGTTCTGCGCGGATATGGCAGCGGAGATGGAGTTGCCGTGGGTGGCCTTCTGGACTGCTGGCCCTGCCTCTCTCTCTGCCCATCTCTACACCGAGCATCTCAGGCAAACTCTCGGCGTCTGCCGAGGTATTTAAGTAATTTATGGGGCAAGTACTGTATTCTAGTTCGCTACTCACTAGCTCTCACGTGATATCATGATCCCATGTGCGATATCTTCCTGTCGCGTACCATTGTCCCTTCGTTCCATTCCACTCAACTAGCCAGTGAAGTGAATTTTCCTTCTGAATTTGCAGGAATTGAAGGGCGAGAAGACGAGACCCCGCTATTCATCCCAGGAATGTCGAAAGTACGCGTCAGGGACTTGCCAGAAGGAGTCGTGTTCGGGAACTTGGACTCGCTCTTCTCCCGCATGCTTTGCGACATGGGGAGAGCCTTGCCGAGAGCAGCTGCGGTGTTCTTGAACAGCTTCGAGGAGATGGACCCAACCATAACCGCTGATCTCAAGTCCAAGCTCAACAACTTCCTCAACGTGGGTCCCTTCAACCTCATAGCCACTCCACCGCGTGCTTCCGACGAAAGCAGGTGCATGTCGTGGCTGGACGGACAAGGAAGGGCCTCCGTTGCCTACATTAGCTTTGGGTCAGTGACGGTGCCTCCTCGGGAAGAGATTGTGGAACTAGCAGAGGCCTTGGAAGCGAGCAAAGTACCCTTCATATGGTCTCTCAAGGACCATTTAAGAGAGAATCTGCCAGAAGGGTTTCTGCAGAGGACCGAGACAAGAGGGATGATGGTGGCATGGGCACCACAGGAGGAGATACTGAGGCACGACGCAGTGGGCGCATTCATAACGCACTGTGGTTGGAACTCGCTACTAGAGAGCATAGGGGGTGGAGGAGTGGCCATGATTTGTAGGCCGTTCTTCGGGGACCAGAGGTTGAATGGGCGGATGATGGAGGAGGCGTGGGGGCTTGGAGTCGGCGTTGAGGGGGGTGTATTCACCAAGAAGGCCGTGATGAATTGCTTGCAGCTGCTTCTATCCCAAGAAAGAGGGGAAATTGTGAGGGACAACATGAGAGCCCTCCGACTACAAGCTGAGAAGGCGGTAGGACCGGAAGGGTCCTCCACTCGCAACTTCAAGCTCCTTTTGGAGATCCTATCCATCCCCTAACATGTTTCCGGCCCAACCTATATTGCAACCACAGCAACTCCATGTGAAATTTCCTTCGTTTCAGCCACCGATAGTTTCTCCCCCGTTCAGTTCCTTGTAGGGAAATAAATAATGAGTTCCAGTATCCTTTTCATTTGTAAGTCGGGCAGCCAATCTCTCTCTCTTAAATGAACCAACATGAGCATAAAAGGGAGATGAAGCTGGAATTGAAAATACCAAGTCTATGTATTAATTAATGTCAAGGTACAACCACTCCCCAAAAATTGACAGGGTGACCAAGTTAATACCCTCGAAACCCAAACATTCTACAAATCATAAAGCAAAAAGAAAGAGGAAAAAAAAAGGATATAGCTGCACAACCTGTTACCACAGTTCCCGTACCACGAATTATCACTGTAGTTGAAAATGAGAAATTTACCGTCTGCCTCTCCTAGTCAGAGACACAATCTAGTCCAGGACTAAAAACCCCTAAATCAGTACCTAACTAATCTACACAGCTGCCACGAGGTGAACAAGGCAATATCATCACCAGCACCTATGACTTTGCACTTCACTTGCCAGTATAATTCGAGGAAAACTTCTGGCGGACAAAAGAGAAACAATCCAAAGGGTGAAAACTGCTAAATCCGTTGGCCTCCTCGTTTTTGGTAAGTTGATGAAGGTGCCTCAGCCAAACTCGAAATTCAAAACATCTGAAATCATGTTCGAGAAGACTTGCAATCTATGAGTCCAACATCTCGTCCTGTATCTCATTTGGGGCAATGAGCCCTGGAATAGAAAGCATCCTTTGTCGCTCTCTTTCCCTCTGAGCAGCAGCCTCTTCCGCATAGAGGTCTTTGTTATCCTGTGTAAAGCACAGGCTTTAGAAGCAGAAAGAAAATATAACCACTCGCAAGACAACACAACCAATAGATAGTACTGACTACCTGAGCCGAAAATTCTTTTGATTGGACGAGAAAGTCTCTGATGTGATTCTTGAATGTGGAGAGGTCATTTGTCGACTCCAGGAGACCGTTCACAAATTGGGTGACCTGAAAGATAATTCCATCAACATCCTAATATCTGACAAGTTTCATTGTAGCAGGAGATTAATTACAAAGGTACATCCCGTAAAATTCCAACATTAGCCCCATGATCCACTATCTCTAGAAAGGTGGTGCAGAGCAACAGACAACCAATCTCTTGCTTGTCAATATCCACCCCGAACTTTTTGATGTCATCAACAACATTCCTTGTTGATGTACTTCAATGAACTCTTCCTTTCCAACATTTAAGTTATGATAATAGAATGGATAGAAAGAGCAGGACTCCCTCATAAACGTTCTATCCACGATATTTTATTGCAGTCAGAAGAGTCGGCACCCTCATACCTCTGCTACAGTCATGTTAGGAAATGAAGTGCCCAACAGCTTTATGGTGTATTCACGAACAAAGACTGCATTATTTGGATAGGGATAAGGAACTGTTGAGGCATCCCACAGAGGCTCCGTCAATGCACCACTCTCCCCCTGCAAAACTTTGCTCTTAGCCAAGGCACAATGCATTTATCTTCAATCCAGTGAGGCAATAAAGCATCATTTACCAGACAAAACAGGTGTTGCAGGACTAAAACGTGCAACTTGAACCCTGGTTTATGAAAAGTGTCCGTTAAAACAGCAAAAATTTCTTGCTCTATCGTCACAAAATACGTCCTGTAGAACTGATTACAGAACTCAGAAGCCTGCCAAATTGCCAAAAAAAAAAAGTCAGCAGTCGGCATGATGCAAAAACGCCGCAAAATAAAGGACATCGCTTGGATAGACCCAATTGTAACCAAAGTGACATCATGTATGCTATTATGCAGATGGCAATACACAGTCTCAACAACCGATTAAAAGTCCAGACATTCCATGACAAAGCATCCAGGCACTACGTAAGGTCTCATAATTCAAGAAAAGGACCAGCAAACCTGAAAGTTCTTCAGCATCTCCAACAAGAGGTTTAGCCCAGTTTCAGCAATATTTCTCTCCGTGTGCCGAAAAGCCCAGATGATCGAATCCATTACCAGCTTAAGTTGCTAAAGCAAACCAAAGGCATTCACATCAATCATAAGTCCATCAATAGAGCACAAGGCAAACAGGATATTTTCAGAACACTTGAGAGAAAGGAAGCGGAAATAGATTAGTTTCATAGATCTACCTGACTTGACAGTCTAATTAATGCAGGAAAACAGTGAGCAGCAATGGCACGGAGTAAAGAAAAGAATTTCAACCGATGCTCAGGGTAATCTTCAAAATTTTTGGTAATCATCTGCGACAACAAAAAGTAAGTATTCAAACAAACAAAGAAACAAGATCAAGTTTCGATCTAAGCTAAATCGCACTTGACTTTGAAATGCAGAAATGGAGGTCCACAGCATTAGGTATAATTCCAAAATGCACTCACCATAATTACAAAATATCCAATTTAAGCATACATAATTTGCCGCATTATTTAATCCTTCAAGGAGATCGACCTGCTTTAGAACACTCCCCACGGCTAGGGAACTCACAATTGACAGTGGGGCTAGCCCTCTCCCTGGCTAAAGGCACAGACAATACGGCTTTTGGCCTATTCATTCTGGCTTCGTAATGGCAAGTATACAAACTCATGCATTGGTCTAAAACAAAAATTTCTATACATAATAATTAATCCTTCGAGGAGATCAACCTGCTTTTATTTAGTCCCAGGTAATGTTCATTTGTTACCAAAGATCCATGGCACACGACTCACAGGGAACAAATTACTTCTAAATTGCACCTCGCATGAGCTTCATTACAAGAAAAAAAAGTAACAACACACATACAATCACCAAATTGGAGCATATCCCACCTCTAAAGTACATTGGAAAACGGCCTCAAAAATGCGAGGCACGTCCTCTATCATTACAACCTTGTACCTATATGAAGGAAAAAAGTTCATCAGAAAATGGCGAATGGATAAGCACCTTGCAAAAACCATTGAAGGAGTAGAATTTATCTATCACACCACCACCATTATTTCAACAAAAAGAAGCGCGGCTCTTCTATATGCACGACCAGTGATGTTGATGAGATAAACAAATTGCAGGAGCCCACATGGCAATCAAATGAGACATTAAAAAACAGCAGAAACTATCAAAAGCTTAATACAGCAAAAGATGGACAGAAACAGCAGAGTCCAATACGCAACAAGCAGAAATATGAATCTATTAGGAAACAAATAATCAAAAGAAAGATCAGCCAAGCATACTCATTTTCTTCGAGGAAAATAAATTCTATTGCATAAACATCTATATCAGACTATCCACAAAAATTTTGAGACCTCAATGGTGCACAGTTAATATATGCAAAGCCTCCAACTTGAGAAGTCAACTCATGGAAATGCTTATTCAAAACCTGGACATTCTTTGTTGCCGAACTATTTGTCAAGTGACTCGCCACCCAATGCCAGAGACAACATCAAAAAACACACCATTTGCTTTTCTCAAGATAAGGACAAAGCCCAAAACGTGTAATCCTTACACCCCATTTGATTTTTACTATATAAGGTGTGAATTTATATCATTAAAACCTCTGCTTTTTCTCTTTCTTTGCAAAGAATTACGAATCTAAGTACTAACATATGCAATTAACTGTCATGTGATGCAGTTCCAAGCAGTCAAAAGATTTTTGCTTGGATGCTATTAATAACAAAAAGTGATGAAGAACGAAGCTGTACTTATTTATGATAGTTGCAAAAAGTGACAAAACTTCAGATTCTCTAGCATCAGGCACATTCCTCGCGTAGTCCCCAAGAATAGGATCCATCATTGGAGGGACAAACTGCTTCCCTATTTGTGGTTGATCCTCAGCCTTGTCCAGAAATGTCTCGATCAGCTTTAGCGTTTCCCTCTTGACCGATCTATTTCCAGAAGCAAAACATAACAAACCAACCCCAAATTTCTGTTGAAACTTAAAGACTGGTGCATAGATGACCTTACCGTAGAAGTTTGACAAATGATGATTTGGAAACAAAGGGCCCTCCCCCTGCAATGGTACTCGATATAAGCTCACTGTACATTCTGTTGCAACAGTGAGGAATTGATGAGTACCAAGCATCAGTCACAAAACCATAAGTGAATGCTGCAAATAAAGCCAGATTTTTATTCTTTCCAAAGTTAAAAGATACACCTATAAACATTAAGCATGTCCAAAAAGATCATCGAGATCTGTGACAAGAAGTATGTTCCAAGAGAACTTGCAACACTTGTATTTGTCTGCAAAACCAAAAACAAGATATACAAGGGTGGCTTAAAATATAATTAAACACTAGAAAAAAATAAACAGTGGGCATCCAACTTTTAAAATAATGCACTCTTGAAAAGGACCAGAAGAGCATCTCCTTATATCTTCAAATATTCACAAGTAAAATCCGGATGGCCCAACTTCTACTCTAACACAGCAAAGTTAACTTTTGAAACCAGAGCTTACCCAACTTCTGTAAACGACATACTACAGAAAAAACTTCCATGCAATTTCACATAACACTGATTATGCATTTAATTGACAGTCTTTAACCGGGACATCAGATCAAGATACTAAAGTTGCCGAGAGTATTTCAGAAATCCTGAAACTCTATAGGGAAAGAGTTCCGGTAGAGTTGCAGAAAGAGGAGAAATTAAATGAAGATGGTATAATGACCAGTGAAAGTGCATTTATAATGGAGAAAACAAATCGACTGTATGCAAATACAAAATGCCAGACGGAAGCATCCCATGAAGGATTTTTGTCAGTCTTGGCCAAATTAACTCCCTAAAGGTCCAATGGCTCTGGAAAACTACAACCACTCTGTCCAACCATGTATCTTCCCATTAATATCTTTCACCAGATTAAAGAGACCACAAGGCTTGTATGCAAAATGAAAAACACCACAAGAGACATTAGCCCATATCCTCCCATTCTCATTGCTAAATCTTGCCACGACAGCAAGGCTAGCTATATTGCACCAGTTGAATAAGTAAGTCAAATATCGATCGACTACATCGGTCGCTCGTGAAATGCATCAATTGGCTTCATAAACTAACTCCAATTTCAAATAAAAGCTTTCTCTAAGACAAGGCACCTGCAATATATTAAGCACAGTCCTTATAACATCTTGATCCTTTAGAAAGTCTACACTTTGACGCGCCTGGCTTATAATCTCGTTCCATTTCTGCATACAAACCCTATTAAGTTATCAGAACGTCAAGAGATAATGAAAGAAGAAAATTGTATCGAGTCCCTTAGACAAACCCGATTGGGGAGGTCCATCAACCTCTGGAGATACTCATCCCTCTTCTGGGGATCAGGTTCGGCTTGAATCATATGTCCAACCTGAAGTTCGTAAGATTAGTACAGAAAAGCAGCTGACTGAAAAGGTCAATTAACACAGAGATAAAGGATGCTTACTGATTCGTAAAACGAATGGATCTGGTGGGGCTCAAGATCTGCAATAGTCGTTGCAAGGCCTGTTAAAAGCTCAGATACAAAGGGTTCATTTTCTCCAACCTGAAATGCAAATATCATGTCTATCAAACCATTCTACAATGCGAAAGAGATGATAAAATAATCAAAGCCTCTAACCTGTACAATAACAAATTTCCGCTTGCATTTCTGAACAATCTTCAAGAAAGTATCACAGGCCATATCCTGAGCAAAGAACATGATTTGTTAGCATATGCAAGAGGCCATAGAATATCCATTTGTCAGCATATATCATTGATTCTCCGCTACATCTCCAAAACAACTCAAAACACCGTTTTATCTCATTTCAGTGGCATATTGGCATATCATAATCAACAAAAACATAACCTGCACTCCAGGATGGGTCTCATGCATAAACTCAAACAACTTATTTACAACAGTCTTCAAGAACTTCCAGTGGGCTCTTAGGAATCTGGGATATTGTCCAACAACATACCTGAAACCCGAAAAAAAAACATAAATATAGCAATTGAGAATCCCTAGCTTTTTTTAAACACCCCCCCCCCAAAAAAAAAAACAAAAAAGAAAAAACACACTTCGCATCTGCATGAATGATACGTTCCTCTAACAGTTATTTTACCTCATTAATCACTAATGACAAGAAAAAAGAGCTCCCTTCCAACTCCAACCCCACACCCAAATAAAAAAAAAAAACTCTCTCTCAACATATGAAAACCCACTTGGCACATATTGAAGGGTAATTAGAGAGGTTATATAGTGAATAACGAGGACAGCTACAAATTAATGTCATTAACTCATACATGATATTACTGGCAATAACAGCTTTATTGTCCTTCCCTTTTGTGATTTCACACAAATTCAGCAAATCACGGATGACCATCACCAAGAATCTATTTTCCTGCCAAAAGCCAAAAATGAGTTAAAACAAAAAATGTGCACCACCATGTATCTTAGCAAATACTAGCATTAAAGATTACGACTTGCAAGAAAGAGAAAAGTTTTCATGAATACTTTCCTGGACAAACTTTCTCGCAAAATAACTAAGAAGAATGAAATAGATATTAGCCCAACAAGAATCAAGTCTCTCTTCTATTTATTTAAACTTTTCAGAATCTTCTCATGAAAATATTATTGTCCTATAATTTCCCTAAATCGCATCAATCATAAAAAGTCATCGATACATCTCTTTACTGAAGCTCCTCACTGGCAATTCCATTATTCTACATTGTATCCTCAAGTTGGCACATTTGCTTAAGCAAGACGCCAAAGATCCAATTTGAAATCCAGATTCAGAAATTAATCACTGACAAGAAAAAGCATAATGCTGCCTGAATGACGAGTCATCTAATACCTTAGAAGCGGAAGAAGAGGATGAAAGCATGCGTGAAAGTGAGACATGAGATTACAAGCTTTCAGATTATTTTATTCTATGCTGATTTTTCATAACAATATGATGACTGATGCATCATTCACTAAACTCAAGATTGCGTGAAACCCCAACCTAGCTAAAGACAAAATATCTTCCAAGACAGCAACCGAGAGGACATTTGGCATTATCATTGATATCAATGCAAAAATCTCTGACTCAAAAGGTCAAGCTACATTAAGAAACCGTACGATAGAGATGTCTCTAACTAGGAAGCAGTGAATGTATCGTTTTTTCCCCCACTTCAAGAAGAGTTCAAGCAATACCTGTTCTTCCATCATAGACCCAGAAATAGAGCCGATTGCCCAGCACAATGTGTTCAAGTTATTCCATGACCAATCCTCACCACTCAGCTGTTTACTTAATTTCTTCAGCATCTATATCCACCGGAAGAGTAAGAGTTGATTAGGATCAGACACACAAGCAAAGGTGAAAGCTATAAGCATACCGTCATTGACTGAAGATGCATCCACTGCACCATATAAGTCACATAAACCAATACCTGCTTTTCAGTGTCCTCGTGATCAAGGTGTGACAAGTAGATCAAGGTCTCTCTCATTATCTACATGCAAAAAACAACTCATTAGAAATTGATATTATTCAGTAATCGTACACAATCATCTTAGTTAAAGTAATACTCAACATCCCATAGCTGAAAACTTAAACCATACAAACAACAATCTGTCAAAGCATTTTCTCCCATAACACCTAAAAGATTCTAGGCTATCAATCAAGATCTAGGGCATCAAGAGGAGCACAATATTTGGAAAGTGAAGCCGGTAGCTTGGCTTCTGTAGCAAATAATTATACATCACCTTGTACTGGACGAGCACATCATTGTCCTTCATTGTCTCGCGAACAATGTTACCATTTTCATCTTCTACGATGAGAACTTCTTCAGGTTTGGCCATACGACAGATCATGAGCATTCTAAGCTTGGACATAGGGGCGGCATATAGCTGCCGCCGCTGCAGCAGTTGGGAACCTAGGCCATCGACCATGCCAGGAATCAGAGGCATCTGCCAAATACAGATGAAGTCATAATCGGACATGACTAGCCACTCCTTGCAATTTATGCTGAACAAATCTAATTTGCAACCTCAGTCCACAAACTATAATTTTATCAAATCACCACCAATGACATTATGTTGATGTGTAATCACAAAATTTCAAACATTAACCTGCAGTCCCATCATATTCGCTGTGACAGCAGGATTGTCCAGATTATTGTGTGCCTCAAAAAGCTCCAAGACCAAGGCGTTCCAGTAATCCAGGCAAACCTGTCAAATGAAATGGTGGCAAACATCTAAAAACACAATTAACTCAGAAATTGAATTTTCAAGACTGCTACCTAATGCAATATAGAGCACACCTTGAAGACTTCAGTGTCATCTACATATGAGATGTTTATAAGGTACTCTAGACCCAGTAGCAAGGATGCCATATTATCCTGAGTAGACTCCAATATCCTAATGTGAACCTGCAAGACAAAAGGACAAAGTAAGGCATAAAGATATCATAATTCGTAATTGAGAAGTTCCCACATGACCTATAGCTAGCAAAAGAGTAGACCGAGACTTTTAAAAAAAGAGGACCAGAAAGATATTTAACTGAAGAACAATTGCCTGGCCTGACCACATCTCATGCAAATCACTGCCGCAATTAAATATTTAGACATCTCCACGTGGCATGGAAAAGAATCTACCTTATAGAATGAAGTGAAAAACAAAGCCAAGTTTTGGATAAATGCCTGAGAAATTAAAGATCAAAATTATGTAAGTTACAACAAAACATAATACACCAATCCATGATAACCTTTTAACCTCACGCAAAGAATATGCACACCTGCTCCTCACTAGAACCATGCGCATAAGCCTCTGGGATGTTTGTAGTAGGAGGAAGTATAGCCTGGTATCATAAAAAAATCAGCATAGAAGGTCAAGTACTAAAAAGAATAGGAAAAGTTCTACTTTTCATCCCTGAACTTTCACGCCTTTTCTTATCAAATCCCTGTGCTTCTAATTTGTCAAATTAAATCCTTCCACTTTCACAAATTTTCTAATCAAGTGCCCCAACGCTAAATCACGCCAAATCCAGTTGAGGTGGCCATACGGCGACGACGTAGTGTGACGTGGATGAAATTTTTCCGATGTGCATATCCAAGTGGCGTGTCCGCATTATTTAATCCACATCTTACTCCAATGTTGTCTGTAGTGGCTAAATTTTTCCACACATGTCCACGTGGGCATCCGCATTATACTTTGGCATCATATGATGGCCACGTCAGCTAAATTTGGCATGAATCGGTATTGGACGGACTCAATTAGAAAACTTGCAAAAGTAGATGGGCATGATTAGACAAATTAGAAGTACTGGGACTTGATTAAGAAAAGCAAGAAATTTCAGGGACAAAAAGTAGAATTGATCCCAAAAGAATACACAAGTCACAGAAGCTAAGGACTAAGTATATGAGATGTTTGTATGAGAAGTCCAATAGGTAACTTCCATGGATCAAGCAGCCGATAGTATACTCACCTGTAACTGCACCATGAATATATTATACATATTCACATATTGCACGTTATAGAAATCTCCAAAATTGAGGGCGGCCACCTGTACAAAACCCATAAAATAATAAAACATGAAAAAGTGTCAATTTTAAAGCCAAGCAAAGTGAAAAATTAAACACAACAAGCGTATTATACCTCCGTAAGGCATTGAAGAGTAAGATTCCGATACGATGGCACAGGGAAAAACTTTAGGAGCGTCTCCAGCTTCAGATGAACAGCATATGAATGAAAAAGATTAGTCAAATTGTATATTAAAGTCTGGTGACTGCAAGAATCGCATACTCCAGGCTATCGCCCCCCCATAGAAACAAAATCGATGATAATCGACCTACCAATGGAGATTCAAAAATGTAACCCAAAGGAATCCATGAGAGGAAAGCATGCAACGTTGATAGTGTGGCCCTTATGAGCTCAGTTCTTTGAGATGCGGATAGTACATACAAACACAGCTCATGGATAAGTTGGAACTCACTGTGAACAAACAAAAGTAATCCTCAGCAAAATATCCCGCCAAAAAATTAAACATAACGCTTGAAATAGCATTAAATTGTCAAAAAAAAAATGTAAGGCAGCTAACCTAGCCAAATCTGCAAAAGATTGATATTAAATTGCCAGAAAACTCTAGTATCGTCATTACGATGTTGGATACAGCTAAAGGGGAAGATACAATAAAGCAGATAATAAGTACAGTCTGCAGCCCCGCAAATGTCAATCTCTCATCTCTTTACCTTTTTTGGCCTCCATATTGTACTGTCCTCGCAATGCAAAGGGTAACAGAACAAACCAAGTAAAGAATTAGGCCAAAGTACACTTCCATGATAAGTACCCACTAGTTTGTCTATCAATGATCATTACATAGACATTTGTGGACCCTCTAGCAATCTGATGTCAAACGTTAAACCCACGACTAGAGCCAACATTTATAGTCATGAGTCTACACTGAGGAAGGTCTGCCTATTCATTGTACAGAGCAACATAGGACGAAACGTACCAATCTAGCAAGCTTGGAGCGACATAAAAGCTACATGAGATATCACACTGTGACTAGCAAACAAGATCATAGTCCATAGGAGCTGAATCGATTGCTGAAACACTCGAGTAAGAAGAGAAATACACATTTCGTTTCGCGCAAAAGTTGTAGCATTTTGCCCTAAAACAAAGTTAATCACAAGTTTCTGACATCATATCAGAACTGTAATTATGAGCATCATCATTACTCGGAGCAGTATTGAGCAATGACTACAGAGGCATGTAAACAGAAGATAGAAGAGAAACGGCAGCAAGTACAGCTCATCAGATGCCTTGCCTGTTCAGTGATTGTTTGAGCTCCTTAATCTTTTGCTGCGTCATTTCACCTCTCGAGAAATCAAAAACCTCTTCACTCAGAAGCTGCGGCATTACAGCATGTTACCAACACCCTCCAAGCCAAATTCAACTGAAGAAGACTGCAAAGATAAGACTTACTTTCAAAATGGCCATGCAATTCTCACAGATTGTTTCGCTAGTTTTTGCAGCTGAAACAAGGTCAGGAATAAAGCTTCTCCATCTGCCGGGCCACTCATGCTTCAAGATCTGCGACATCAAATATACACAAACAGGTGAAGAAGCTGCAAGGCCGCTGCGAATAATTTAAGCCTAGTACCCAAACATAAAAGATCCCACCTGCACTAATATGATGTTCAGCTTGCTGATATACAGCTTTTCCATTCGAAGTGACGATTCATTACTCGAGAGCTATGGGAAGAAACAGAGAACGGACCAAGATGGAATCAATAATCTATAAGCAAGGAAAGAATAATGTTCTATAAACTTACACACTTATACCTGCACAATGACTTCAGAAATGTAATTCTTCATCCCATCTCTTTGTTCAACGGGCAATGCGTTCCATCTGTACTTTATGACACCTTCTAAGACCTGAAGATTATTGCCGGCAGGACAAGGGTCTTAAACTTATTTAGAGAGATCTAACCGAGCCGTATGGAGACTGATCTTCTAACAGAGGATTAAAGCATCACAGAATTACTGCGTTATCGGGGGGAAAACTAGATACACTCCCCTTTTCTAGGTCAGGGTCAGCCTCAGGCCTTTAGCTTCCTACGGAGAGGTCAACCTCAGTCTAGGTCTTAACCTTCCGGGGGGGGGGGGCTGAATTTCCTTTTATCTTGCCCACAAACTCTAAATAGATAACCAAAATATTCAGGACAAAAAGACTGCTTAGAAGGTGCATGGTTCTATGAGCATCAAAACCGAAATCCATGCGACGACCCAACTACATCTAGACTATATACATTATGCAAGGTTTTAGATCAACGAGTTTGCAGGATAAAATATTCGTTTGGTTCTCAGTGCCGCTTCCCCAAGATCAAAAAATACATTTTGTGCTTTGACGTAAAGCAACCTCAGATGTAGTGAGCCAGAACAAAAGGGCTGATGGAAGAAAATTCTAGTAACAGCCAGCCTTCCAGAATAGATTCTTACTAAAATTTCAAGAGAATAAATAAGTTAGGCTCTTTTGGTCTTGCCCAGTAGCGCCAATCCGCTCAAGCCAGATAGGACATGGCCTTTGCCACTAAAATTTGCAAAAAAAGAGAGAGGAGATTTTAGATTCTGCCAGAAATCACATCTGACCTGTAAGGCAAAGAACTTAGTATTTAAGTTCTTCGTACTTTGTAGAATGTGCACGACCTGCAGCCATGTATCTGGATTGTTTTGCAGTTCCCGCAAGATCTGGTCTGCCGCTGTTCTCTATTTGCAATTACAACAAAAGAGCAATTCAAACAAAAAAGAAGAAGAAATGAATGGAAAGAGCTGAACAAGGTAAACAGTTTTGCTCCGCCAAAGCGAACGGTGCTTTTTCGTAACCCAATTGTAGCAATGCCCTGTCCGATCCACGTAATGAACTAGGAGCATGGAGTCTAGTGATCCACGCAGGAAAGCAGAGGAAATGATCTAACGACACTGGACGGATGGCACGCGAGATCATTCGCCATTACTTTGCAGGTATGCGACACATCCAATCGTCCGACTCATGCCGTGCAATCCTAATCAATGAAACTTACAAAGGAAAAAGGACGCGAGCCGATTAAAAGGGGAAAAGAAAGACAGGGGGTGGGTGGGGGATTGCAGGCCATAGTATCATTCCCGTGCCGGAAAGCCGAGGAAAACTGTCAGCTTAACCTATCATGATGAGCAGCAGAACGTAACACTCGGACTACCCAAAAGGGGAGGGCAGGAAGACCTTAATAGGGGACGGAATTCCTCCTAATATCTAGAACCTGGGGTGGACTCGCTCGAATCCGCGCTTCCCCCTAATATTTTAGAGAGAATCCTAGTCCATCGAATACCTCAAGACCGCAAGGCTCAACGCACTCCCGTCCCCCCCCGCTGTCTAGCAGTATACAGCGAGAGAGACAAATCCCCGGGGGTGGGGAGCCTTAAACCCTAGGGGAAAAACTTAGTCCGCGGGGATTGTTGCTAGAGACTCGCGCAAACAAACGAGAGACGACACGAGCGTCGCAACGACGGCAAGCAAGCGAGGGAGCGAGCATTGAGGGCACCGAGACAAAAAAAAAAAAAAAAAGAAGAAAACACGAGAGAGAGGAAGGAAGGGGGGGGGGGAAAGAAAGAAGCGGAACCTCTTCTTTAGATCCGGTGCCGTAGAAGGCAGAGACGGTGGCGTCAAGCAATGCGACGTCGATCGGTTGACTCAAATCCCGGAGCTTCTCGGCCGCCATGGGTAGTGGGGGTGGCCGAGGAGACCCAGCCAGTCGAGGAGCCGCTCGGTAATAGTTAAACCCTAGAACAGTACGGAAGGGGGCGGAAGCGAGAGTGAAGAAGAAGAAGAAGCCGAGAGACTCTGAGTGAGAGACAGACAGAGAGAGAGAGAGAGAGTGAGAGGCGATGCGTATAAATACGAAGGAGGAGAGAAGAAGACGGAAGCGGAGGAGGAGGAGGAGGGAGGAGGGAGGCAGTAGGGATAATAGAGAGAAAGAGAAAGAGAGAGAGAGTTTGGGAGGAGCAAAAAGAGACTAGCTTAAAATTGAAGCAGAAAGAAAGAGGGGGGAAGCCAGCCCGGCCAGCCGAGGGAAGGGGGGAAGAGAAGAGACCCTGTTTGTGTTTTTTTTTGGTTGTGCCTGCGTGTCATTATTGTACCGCCCCCCCCTTTTTTTTTCTCTTTTCGTTTTCTTTTTTGAATATTCAGCAAATTCCCCCACCTTTTTCGTTTTCTTCTTTTTTTTCTTCTTCCTCTTCGGTGGGTCGAATATTCAGCAAATTACAAACGCCTTCCTTCCTTTCCTTCCCTTTCTTTTCTCGTGACTTCGGATAATTCTCCCGCATAAATCCACCCCGATTTCCCCTCCTTGAAGATATATATTCGAGTTTTTGAATTTCATTCCGCGAGCACGAACCGCTATTTATCAATAGCTTCCGAGGGGAAAAAGTTACTAATCCCCCTTACCCGCAAAAAATTACCTCTCATGTCTTGAAGAGGTATTCAACACAGTAAAATTCTAACGGTTATGAAAACTTCCGGTTGATGATTAGGAACCATACTTGAATAATTACTGTAGTTTTTCTTAATTCCTTCGCTTTGAAGATTTACGGCATGCGAATCCTTGGCTTGATTAGGAAAATGCTTTTGCAACGGAGACGTATGACACTTGAAAAACCATATTTCCTATTTTGTATCACCTAATGAGTCAAAAAAGTATAGACAAATCTTGCTAGGAAGGTAGTTGCATCCCGAATGTGTCAAAAAAAATTGCAATCGAATCATAAATCTCTTTAAATTTACATGATCGAGTCTTGATCAACTGGGGTGCGGGGTGAGCACGGCCAACTGGGTTGGGCCTCAAAATATTTTTTTTTTTTGGCCATGGTCTCCTAGCCTTACATAATTGATAAACATAATCGTCCAATCTGAGCATAATCAAACCTAACTTTGAATCCTTTTTTTCAATTTTATAAATGAAAAAATGGAAGTAGTTATCATAGTTATAACATTATCGACACATTACTCCGTTAAAATCTACAAAGCACGAAGATAAACGAATTTCTCGCATCCCAATTTCAACGAGCACGACTTTTGATCTAAGTAGAGTAGCAAAGCTCTTAAATATAAGGGTCAATACTACGGATAACCAAAATTTAATACACTTGTGATAATTTTACCCAAACTTAATTTTTTTGATTATAAAAAACCCTAAATTTGTACATCTATGACAAATTTACCCCAAACTAATATATTTGTAACAAATTTACACTTTGTTAGTTTTCATTAAATTGAATTAATATCACGAAAAATCGCAACTAATACACTTGTGACTAACGGAGGATAAAACCCAAAATTGGTATACCCGTCAGTTGCCACGAGTTATTAATATTAGTAATTTGACTGTAAAATTTAGTGGAGACTAACGAAATTCTAAATTTGTCATAGATGTACCAGTCTAGGGGGTTTTTTGTGTTAAAAAATTAATTTTAGGTAAATTTATCAAAAGTGTACCAATTTTATATTTTTATCCCAAAAGAACTCATTTGAAAGCTCAATGCCTTGGGATCAATTGCCAAAGGCATTTGAAGTCATTTTCAGCCTCAAAAATCCCTTTTTTTTACATGATTTTCCAACATTGTCGTTTAACTTTTCTTGTTCATTTGATTTTCAGTGAATTATTTAACCTGGTCATGACTTCAAAAGAGTGCTTCTGCAATAAACGATAGTGCTATTTCGAGCACAAGCATTTCAAAGCTCGAGGCTCAAATTTCAGGCCAAGGCCTCAATAAATGATCGGGTTTTAAGACTTCCGGGACTTCTCTCATATGGCTTAAGGCTCAATTTGTATTTGCTAGAAAATGAAAGATTTGGAAAATATTTTTCAAAAAACAACTGCTATTGAATGAAAGATATTTTCATTATTAATAGCAATTTTATGTCTAAAAATTTTCATGAACGATACAAACGGTCGTTTTTTGAGAAATATTATTCAAATCAATTATTTTTCACAAGACAAATAGATCTTAAATTAACGCCATTCTATGCCAGTTTCATATATGGACCCACGACAACGTCAAACCCCGGCCACCAGAACTTGAGATGGAAAAGCCCTCGTCGACTTTAATAGGACTTCCTTAGCTTTAACTTTCCCTTAAGGTCCAACACTTTGGATCCTCCTGCGCATCTAGCGGAGGAACAAAGTGCAACCTTTTTGCTCCTAGGCCGTGGTATCGAACGCGGAGACCCTACTTCAAGAGGAGGCCTTGCTCCTGCACACCTCAGTCTTCTGCAGATGATCAGTTTCTTCTCGGCGAAGCAGCCGACCAGGTACACGGGAATCATCCGTGCATCCTTTTGCCTGTTGTCCTAATCTCTCCGGTCAAAAGGTTAATTGCAGAGCGGACAGAGGATTTGGTCTCTGCTAACGTCGGCGACCGACCATCATCCTAGGGAGTTGCTTTGCTGTTAAGCTTGACTTTAAAGCCTCTCCGGATCTCAAGGAAACAATAGGCCTTCCAATCTTCGGCCCGAGACGGATTCTCTCCGAGGATGTCAAGGTCATTATTCAAGGGAGTAGGCGCAAATTTACGACCTAAGCTGCACCAAACTAAAGAAAAGATGAGGGACGCTGCAATTTCGATTTAATTAGTCAATGAAATATATTTTCATCATCAATAATAATTTATATCTAGATATTTACATGGACGATGAAAAAATTTCCATTCATTCAGTATCGTAAGAGATAATTTAAAAAAAAATCGAAATCATTCATTTTTTGCGAAATAAACAAATAACTTCCAAGAAAATATTTTTCGAATTTTCCGGCATTCAGTTAATGGAAAATAAACAAGTCAAGGAAAATATTTTCCATCAATGGAGAAAACAACTTGAGGAAATCATTTTCCCTCCTCCTTGTTTCACCATTCATTGTAATTATTTTATTTCCTATTTTATTTTTCTATTTTTCCTTTTTATTCTTCTTCTTCAGCTAGTTACCAGCCACGACGAAGGTTATTATCTTTCTCAAGCCAAATATGCTACTGATTTTATTTCTCGAGCAGGACTCATTGACACCAAGGTCGCCACGACTCCTCTTGGGACCAATGTCAAATTTGATGCCGGTGATGGGACCCTCTTTCGAATTCTACCCTTTATTGACAGTCTTATCTATCTCACTATTACTTGCCCTGATATCACTTATGATGTTCATATTATTAGTCAGTATATGACAGCATCCCATACTACTCACTTTGCTGCAATTCTTTGTATTCTCTACTATGTAAAGGGTACATTTTTTCATGACCTTCACTTTTCTGCTTATTCTACATTGGAGTTGACAGCCTATTCAGATGCTAAGGGCACGTTTGGCAAGTTACCAAATAGTAAAATTTTATATTCTTTTGTTCCTATAATCAGTTTTGGAACAAAAATCCGTTTGGTAAATTTTTTATTCCCGAACACAAATTTGCTAAATTTTGTTTCTATAATCAGTTTTAAAACAGAATCAAGAAGCAAAAAAAGTAGCTTTTTGTTCCCAAAATCAGTTTTAAAACAAAATCAAGAATTAAGAAAAAAAATTTCTTTTTCTTCTTCTTCTTAGCCTGTGGCCGGTCGCCAGCGAGGGCGTTGCAGCCCTCACCGGATCTAGCGAGGGCAACAGTGAGGGTCCAGCCCTTGCCAAATCTGGCGAGGGTGACCCTTGCCCAAGCGGCAAGGGTCCAACCCTTGTCAGCCCTGGCCTGTGGATGGTCGCCGATGTCGGCGACCAGCCATGGCCAAGGAAGGAGAAGGAGAAGAAAGAAAAGAAAGAAATATTAAAAATTCCAAAAATTATTATTAAAATTTTTTTTGTATAGCTATCAAATGCATTTCTGTTCTTTTTTTATTCCAAGAATAGAAATTTTGGGCAATTACCAAATGCCTTCAAATACTTAGAAATTATTTCTAGGCATAGAATAAAAAAAAATCATTTCTGAATAGAATCAGCTTTTGGGAACAAAATGGTTGTCAAACACACCCTAACTAAGCTAGCAACTCCTAAGATCGTCACTTCTCTATAGGTTATTGTTTCCTTTTGGGCACCTCCCTTATCTCATGGCACAATAAGAAACAGTCTATTATCAGTCACTCTAGTACAAAAGCTAAATATCAAGTTGTTGTTGATACGGTATTGGAGTTATTATGGTTGCGATGGCCACTAGAAGATATGAATATGCGTCATCATAGCGATTCAGTCCTTCATTGCAACAATCGCAGTGCTATCTAGATTGCGCATAATGATGTTTTTAATTAACACACCAAACACATTGAGATAAACTGTCGTTTCATCCAATATCATGTTTTTCATGGTAATGTTAGACTTGCTTCCACTTCATTAGCCGACCAAATTGCCAATATCTTCACTGAGACACATCCACATGTCTACTTTCTAGATCTTTTTTCCAAACTTCAGTTGACTTCTTTCTAATTACCTTGAGTACGAGGGGGATGTTAGATGTATATTTTTAAGATTAGGTAACTTGTAGTTTACATTAATTGTAATTAAACTCAATTGCCTCTCACCCCATGTAAAGGAGGGCTTGTATTCTTCATTTGGTAATGTGAATATACCGCACTTTCGTCTCTTTTACCACATAACAGACAAACCTCAATTGAAAGGACATGCCATTTCTGTGCGAAGCATAATGAAGTTTTGGAACCAAGTACATCCTTTTTCACTAAACCAAATGATTCCGGCACTTCATCCCCCCCCTCCCTCCCTCCCTCCCTCCCTCCCTCCCTCCCTCCCGGTTAAACCTGTCAAAATAGATTATAAACCTATTTTTTAACCCATATATTATTAAATGGGTCATAAATGGCTTAGTTATATTTAGTAAATGGATTATAAATGAGTAGAAGTCTTATATTAGTGTTAAATGGGTCGTAACTGGGTCATAAATGAGTTTACAACTGATTCAAACTCAATGCATTTCTCTCTCCCTCAATCATTTTTGCACTCACTCACTTCGCACTTTCATTTCAGATTGGGTATGAATTTTTGTATATTTAATTAAATATAAAAGTGTTTTAGCAATATTGATTTGATCGGATATGGATTGGGTATGGGTCAAGAAAATTATATTGCGCATAAATGGATCATAAATGGGTTAATGGGTCAATTTGGGTCGGGCCATTTACGACCTGACCCAAACTTAACCCAACCCACCCATTTGACATGTCTACTCCCAATGTATTCATTCCGAAACCATCTGTCCCTAGCAAGTATTTCCTATACATAATGGAAGAAATATGTCGATTGTTTGTATAGAACTGGACTGAGATTAGGAACGAGGTACACCCTTTTCATAGGTCTCAAGATTTGGTTCTCCATCATGTCTACCCGATGAACCTTTAATCCGTCTACATTATCCTTACACATGGGAAAAGATGTATCATTTCCATATTGAGGCGAGTTAAGGTTAGGAACAAGATTCACCTTCTCAAAAGTCGGGTGATTGTTCGTTGCTTCCATTTTGTTGCGGTGATGCCCGCTTCTTTCGTTTGGGATCAACTGCTCTACTTGAATTCTTCTATAGTCATCTACACATGAGGAAGTGACGTGCTATTTCCACACTGAATGAAGTTGAGTTTGGGAAAGGAGTGCACCTTCTTCCCAAGTCGGGTTACTCCGATGTTTAGTGTCGTTTTCTCCGATTGTCGTCCATCAATTGCTTCGTTCGAATCCTCTTCGTAATCTACGTACAAAGATAAGGTGCATTAATTTCCGGCATTGGATTAGACCATGTTTAGGAACGATGTACACCCTTTTCAATGTTGGATGAGCCTCTGTTTGTCTTTATCTTATTGACAGTCTGCCCCACTTTATTGCCTGTGCAAAAGAGGGAATGGTGTTAATCATATAATCGAGAAAGGGTAAAATTGGAAATGAACACTCCATTTTCATTCAGATATGGGCATGTTCGTCTCTCTGCAATAGCTACATTGTGCTATGATATACGAGAACGAATGACTATGTTAGTTTATAAGTGAGTTGCTTCAATTGGGAACGAACACACCGTTTTGTTTTCTTTTAGAGATGGAGAGTGCTTGATTCCCTCCACTCATCCATTCTCGTGAACATGTTCGACGTTAGCCTTGCACATGCCCCTATTTTCGTGTTTGGGAATGATCGAACGTGTCAGTTCCAGCTTAAGGCAATTTTACAGGAACAACTACAGTTTACCATTCAGGGGTTATGCCTCACGGATCCTCGTGTAAAAATATCCAGGTGAAAGGGTACAATTCATACACGTTTTTCTTAAAATTCATTTTGAAAATTACTTTAGAGGTGACATATGGAAGTTTGGCCTATAGGGCCAGTTTGAAGTATTTCCGAGCATTTCCAAATGTTTTCAACGAAAAGTGATTTTCTTGAACTGAAAATCAAAAAGGTTCAATTCTAAACCTATAGCATTAGTACTAATTCAATTCTAAACCTTTCAATTTGACCAATTTAGTGTTAGAACTTTTTACATTGATATCAATTACGTTCATCTGGCCAATTTAGGACGAAAATTGTTGATGTGGATTCTGACCATTGTATGTGGCACGACCAGCCCTGACATTGATATTTTTCAATAAATTTTTGAATTTTTTATTAATTTTTTCTTTTATTTTCCCTTTTCTTTTTTTTCTTCTCTTTTCTTTTTTCTTTTTTTTTCTTTTCTTCCTCTTCCCTCCACCAGTCACCAGCCTCCAAAATAACCAACAAAGGCCACTAGTAGCCGGCGATGGCAAGGGCAAGGTCGAGGGTCGGGACACCCTTGCCGACATCATCCAGCCCTTGCAACGAGGTTTAGGACTAATCGCGGGGGCTGGATGAGGCCGATGAGGGGTGGCCCCACCGACCTTTGGCAATGGTAAGGGACCTCATGCAGGCAAGGTCAGCCCTTGTTAGAAATTGGCAAGGGCGTCATGGACTTCGCTAGCCTCTAGCAAGGGCCAGGCGAGGGTCCCCTCATTGAATCTGGTGAGGGGCAGCCTCATCTAGCTCTCGTCGACCCTTGCCAAAGGCCGGCAAGGGCATCCTGGCCCTTGCCCTGTCGGTCGCCAGCAGCCTTCGCCAGTCATCGTGGAGGCTAGCACCTAGTGGAGGAAAGAGGAAGGAAAGGAAAAAAAAAAAAAGGGAAAGAAAACAAGAAAAGAGAAGAAAAAAAGAAAAGTGAAAATAAAAGTAAAATATTAATAAAAAATTTCGAAAATTTGTTTAAAATTATTTAAAAATATCTACGTTAGCACCGATCATGTTATGTAAGATGGTCGGCGTCCACGTCAGCGATTTCTAATCAAAATTGACCAGATGAATTAAATTGGTACCAACATAAACAAAGGTTTATGATTAAATTGGTCTAATTAAAATATTTAGAATTGAATTGATATCAATATAATAGGCTTAAGACTTTTTTCGTACTTTTCCCGTCGGAAAGATGAGTTGGATTAGTCACAAATCGTCATTTGGGTTTCGTGGCCAAAACCCGTGATGGAACACATAGTTCTTCGTAAAATTAAAGATAGCCACAAAATCAATAAAACCTTTATATAAAGGAGTAGACAAATAGAAACTCCCTATTCCGCGGGACTTGATGGCAAGTTCCCGACTTGCTTGGAAGCTCTCATCACTCTTCGCCCATTTATTTCATCGAGGCTTCTCTCAGCCTTGAAGGATGAAGAAATGGTGTCAGTATGGAAACGGAAAGGCGATCTCTCGGTGTATTGAAAGCGAGGCAATAATATCTTGCCCCGTATCCTCATTTATGAAGATTAGACCTATTAAATGGGTCTTAAAACTCATATATGATCCGTTTAAAAAATAAATGGGTCGATACAACTTTGAAGAGCCCATCTTAAATAGATTTTAAAGTTTTAAGCTTATCATAAATGGGTTTTAATACCACCCGTCTGGGTGGCGCTACTGGCGCGGACACTATTCCTCTTGCAAAAGGTTGAGTGTTCGAATCCCGGGCGTCGCAGAGTGACTTAACCGGTGGCAGGTGTGTGGTGGCTAGCACGTGTCGCCCCCAGGATTTACCTCCCGGCTGTCGGCCGTGCGGGGTTCCCTGGGTTACAAAAAAAAAACAAAGGGTTTTAATGGATTGAGTATGGAAATCATTTCCAATCCACCTGTTAAGCCCACCCCCATTTTATAAAAATATTTTAAAAAAAAATCAAAATTATTTTTATTTTTATTTTTTTCTCTTTTTTCTTTTCTTTTCTTTTGTTTATCTTTATTTTCGGCTAGCGGCCGTCCACGGTGACCGGCCATTGGCCACAGGGGAGGAACGACCTTGCCAGAGGCTGGCGAGGCTCCAACCTCGCCGATCTGGCCAGCCTTGAGCTTGCCGGCCTTAGTCGAGCTTGACCTCGCCGGATTCTAGCGAGCCCAAGGCCTCGCGGACCTGTGGCGAGGCTTCTGCCTCATCGATTGGCGAGCTCGTCCTCACCAGTCGCTGGTGGCTAGTCGCCAACCGTCGCCATGGCTAGCCACCGACCAAAAATAAAGGAAATAGAAAAAAATAAAAAAATTCGATTTAAAAAAATAAAAAAAATATTAAAATGATTAAAATGCATCAAATTAGGTTTTATATACCAAACATCGGAAAATATTTTCTAATTCATTTTCAAGTTTTAGCCAAACACTGGAAATTTTTTATTTTCTTGGAAAATGACTTCATGGAAAATATTTTATAAAAATGTTGCATTTTTCACGAAACAAACATAACCTCAATTTTAAAAAAAATTATAAAAATTGTTCACAAACTTTGTATTGTATGAAAATGTTTTAGTAGTATAATTTTTAAAAAGAGTCATAAGAAACAAGTTTTCCTATATTTAATAGAAATGTTTTACTAATATGGGTTGGATGAGGTATGGGTTAGGTCTGGATCGGGATATTTCTATTGCAAATAAATGGATCATAAACTGGTTAATGGATTAATTTTGATCGGATCATTTATGACTCGACCCAAACTAGATTCGATCTACCCGTTTAATAGGTCTAATGAAGATCAAGTGTTGCCATATCACATGGGAAGAAATCATCGAGAGACCGAAGTGTGGCCATGAATCAGTCTGTCCATTTAGGTTGAAAGTTTCGAGCAAATTGTGATCTTGATTTTTGAAGAACCCGAGGTGATTTTACAAAGGGAATTTGAATGAAATGAGATTTCAATTTTATTTGAGAAATTTAAGCACAAAACGTAGCTTAAAACCCAAGAATGGAATAATTCATTGAAACTCTCTGTTCTACAGGGTTAGACCCGGGGCAGTGGCTCGCGCCACACTCCGTTCTTACATGAGCCATCAATTTATGTTGAGAGTTCATTTGCTAAGAACGAGTGTCAAAATTTTTCGATCATGGATTTAAACCGTTAAGACATATGATTGATTTCTGCCAACTTGAATTGAATTTTAAATTGTAGAAAAATACAAATGAAATTTAAAGGAAACTTACAAATAGGATGGAACATACTTAGTGGTGAAGGGTTTTCAATCATATAGACATACAAATGTACTTGTGAGGTTCGACGCCTAAAGGTGAGATATACTATAAACTTAATGTTCTCATCCCAATGAGATAGTAAACTTTTCCCTTTGTCTGCCACAAGGCAAGATGGGTTCGTCTTTTTTCTCATTGAGATGAGCGGGGCTGAGGATGGTCAGCCCGTTGTCGCAAAATTCGTGACCGGGGATCGTCTATCCTCGACACCATCCTAGAGGGCTTCTTAGGAGTGCAATGTGAGGTTTTAGACCTCCGGTTATGTATGCATTCAGTGTAGTGTTAAAGCGATTAAAGACATGCAAAACAATTTATATCAAAATACCACTTCTAAGTTCATCCACATAAACATACATTCCTATTCTCCCTACAAGATAAAGGTAAGCACTAGCCCCAGCCCTTATCACTTCCAATCTGCATCGATATTTAACACGTCGTTAGTGGATTGACCTTATCTTCCACACAACTTTGACACACTATATGCCACACATTGGTTAACAAGTGTTTTAAGTTATTTCTAGTCCTAAGTCTTCCCTGGTCTATAACTGAGTCCCCAGTGGAATTATCAAAGTGTCGCAATCCTCTCAAAGCGGTCATCCATCCAGGGAGCGGGTTTTGAGATAATGTCAAAGGCGGACCAATGGTACTCAATTAGCGCGGGTTCTCTCAAACCATTACCTCATGTTGGGAGGTTCATTTTCATTGATTTATGTATGAGAGTTCTATCTTATGTGGGAGTTACTACTAGCCGATTAGGGCCACCTAGAAGCCAAGTGAGGTACAGGAGGGTATCTCACTTTATATACATTCGGAGATTCTAAGTACATGAACTTGATTATACTATTTTTCTGACTAATACCCTTTCGATGCCCTAATTTGATTGATTGTTAACTAAGTGTTCAGTGTGGTCTTTTGCTTGGTTATGAGTCCTAAAATTCTTGTCCATTAAGTGTCCATGCAATATTTTTATGTTTATTGCAATCCTAATGTGTGACCTAACCACCCATCTGGGCAAACGAAATAATCGAATCACAATCGAGGAAATGACATTAAGGAATCAAAACTCACGTATCAAAAGCGGTAATAAAAGGTGAGTAAGAAATAAAATGTGGAAAGTAACCCGATATGATATCAGGTAAACAATATTGCATAGCCATTTCATGAGCCCCGAAACATGACCCCTCATGAACTTGACCCGATATAAGTCGAGCAAAGAATATACAAGACATCATTATGAATTCTGGGACATGATCCTCGTGAGCTTATATTTTTGTGGCTTTCCTAACCTAATATGGGTAATGTTAGATATCACGACCTTTGGAAGAAATTAGAATTTGCCACACTAAATTAGATCGGGGCATCAATCCAACTTAAGATAGTAAGAGCCTTTGAGCTTATTCCAATCTCTCCGTAGGATACGACACATCTAATATCACCTATTCAATTATTTGAGATGAGCCCTCACTTTGACTAAGCTAATTACTACCATTTTTACTAGAAAAATTCCAAGTAAAGACCCAAAGTACCCTTATTTTCTCAAATAAGGATTTGAAATGAACTTTATGTCAAAAAAGGATCTGAAATACTATTTTTTTCTCAAATAAGGGTCAGAAGTGGTTATAATAATTTCAAATAAATGCCTCACCCCATCGGTTGGCCAAAATTTCCGACAGATCAAGGGCATTTCCGTCCAAAAATAATTTTAATATAAAATTAAAAATTTAAAAAAAAGAGAAAAAAATAGGGGAGGGCTAGTCCCTCGCTTGTGGCTACCGCTCCATCACTGGTGGGGTAGTGGCCATGGCCGGCGGGGTCGCCAATGCTTCAGCGAGGGTCGACGACCCTTGCCGACCAAAGGCGAGGGCCTGGTGGCCCTCGCTAGAATCGGGAGGGTTGGACGGCCCACTCCCAGATCTAGCGAGGGTCGCCGGCCCTTGCCCAAGTTTGGGAGAGGGCCGACAGACCTGTGCAAGGCCCGACAGCCCTCCCGCAGGCCTGGGTGAGGGCGGGCGACCCTCGCCAGATTTAGGAGAGAGTCGTTCGATCCACTTGATTCTGGTGAGGGGCGAGGGTTGCTGGCCCTTGCTGAAGTGCCAGCGACCCCACCGACAATGGGGAGGCAACTACAGGCGGGGGTGTTTTTATTTTTTCATTTTTTTGAGTTTGTTTTTTTTATGGAAAAAGACACAAAATGAAAGAAAGAAAGAAAAAATTAAAAGACGAAAATGCCCTCAATTTCGGCAAAGTTAAGCCCTTTTTTGAGACTAAAATAGCCACTTCATATCCTTATTTGAAACAATGTTCACTTCAGATCCTTATTTGAGAAAATAACGGCACTTCATGTCCTTACTTAACACAAAGTTCACTTCAAGTCTTTATTTGAGAAAATGAGAGCACTTCGGGTTCTTATTTGAAATTTTGCACAAAAAATTAAGGTCCACAATCAATAAATCCGATCCACCTCTATCCGCAATCACTATGGACAAATTATTAAGCCTAGTGAAGATCAATTTTCACTATACATATTCGCAAGACAGCAACTTGACTCACTTGGCGATTACAAGTTACTCGCCTCTCCTAGTCTACCTGTCGGTGATCATATGTAATCTCAAGGACATTTGAAAGAAATTCAAGTTCAAGTTGAAAATGAACATACAAATAATCAATTAATCATTGAAGGGTACAAATTACACTCGCACATCACATTCATCAAGCATAGTAAGCAAAGGGAGTGGCTACTCAATAGAAATTCAGAGTTGGCTCCTGCGTTTTTCAGTTGACCATTTTTCAATATTAGACCCACAAAAACCCGAAATTAGCAAAATGCCCCAACACGTTAGTTTTTATCCTTGAATCAGACCCGGTTCTTTGAAAAATCAATTGACATAGTAGATCAACCTAGAATTTTATGAAACGAGTCCCATTTAAAAGCTTAGAATGTCTTCTAAAAATTTTCAGTTCATCAAAATTTCAAATTAGACCTGCATCTTTACGATTTTTAAAAATTTTCCCAACTAGTCAAGTTTAATTTCGGAACCGTGACAATCCACTTATTCTAACTTTAAAAAATCAATTGACCTAATAAATCAATTCAGAATTTTATGAAATCGATCATTTGAAAGATTGAGTTGACAAAAAAAAAGATTAAGATTTCTTATACATCTTGGTAGTTCATCATTTTCCAAGATTTTTAAGGTTAAGACTTCTTAATTTTTGAATTACCGAGACATGTGCAATCAGGATTCTAATTTCATATTTCATTTCAGTTTTCCAGATTCGTTGACCTAGATTTCGAGGTACATTTGACCTAGCAAACGATGTCTAATTTTTACAAATGACCTATCAAATTGAAGTTCAGATAGTTCTCTAGTTCATTATTTTTCGTGATCGTGACATTCTCTATGTCAAATACCTAACTACTGAACTGACACAGCGAGCTCCCAAATTCAGGAACTTCCCAACATGCGTACAAGTAATCCTTGAGTATTCCAATCATCAAAACCGGTTCGATAAATCACGGGAGGCTGCTGATCAACATCATCCATCACAGACTTCATCAATCAATCAATTATGAATCTCATGCAAACTTGAAATCAAATTCTACACTAATCAATCATCCAATTGCAACAAGCTAGAACTTGTATCAACAAATATGCATCAAATCGACATCGACATTCATTTTTTAGCTCTCGGCCAGCAAGCAAAGTCAGCAATCATTCAACTTCTAAGTATGATTCTAAGCTTTTCTAATCAAGGAAGAGGCTACACTTCATGCAAGCTTCAATCTATTGAAATCATATCCTAATTTGAACTAAATCACCTTATTTCAAACATGATTATTGTATCCTATTATTTGATCAACTTCATTAGTTCAATTTTCAATTATGAATGATGTTAGAATCATTGGATACTCACATTTATTCAACCATAGATTTAGAGAACCTACTATGGAGATGTAAGGAATTGCTAAAACCGAAAAGGAAATGGAAATCCGGCAAAGCACTGGAGCTTTACCGGTGATGAGGACTCCTAGAGGGGCTGCAACATGATCGGAGGTGGATGGATTAACGTTGGAGGCTGGTGGATGCTATCCGGAATAGAGGTACAAGCATGGCAGAGGTCTGGCGATAATGGTAGGAGAGAGAGAGAGAGAGAGAGAGGAAAAGTGTCAAAAAAGTTCTAAACCTTTTGTATTAGTGCCAATTTAGTTCTAAACCTTTTTTTGGTGTCAATTCAGTCCTAAACCTTTTGCATTTGTGCCAATTTAGCCCTCAACCTTTTTTTGTGTCAATTAAGTCCTAAATCTTTTAAATTGGTGCCAATTCAGTCCTAAACCTTTTGTTTTTGTGCCAATTTAGTCCTTCCGGCCAATTTTGATTAGAATTTGCCAACGTGGAAGATGGCCGGCCAGCAACTGATCACCGGCGCCGACGTGGACAAATTAAATAATATTTTAATTTTTTTTGAATTTTTATTTGTTTTCGTTTTTTTTTTTTGGTCTTCTCCTTCTTTTGGCTAGTTGCCGGAGGCCAGAGGTCGGCGAGGGCGGCCTCACCGGCCACTAGCGAGGGCGGCCTCACCTTGGTCGAGCAAGGCTCAACCTCGCCAAATCCAGCGAGGCCCAACCTCGCTAGATCCAGTGAGGTCGTGCTTCGCCTGACCATGGCGAGGCTTGATTCGCCATGATTAGGCGAGGCTCGGCCTTGCTGGATCTGGCAAGATTAGGCCTCGCTGGCGGCTGGGCGAGGCTCAACGTCGCTAGATCCGGCGAGGTTGGGCCTCGCCCGACCATGGCGAGGCTCGCCCTCGCTTTGGCCTTCGGTGAGGACTTGAGTCTCGCCCTCGCCACGGCCTCCGGCGAGGGCTTGAGCGTCACCCGACCAAGGCGAGGCCGCCCTCATCGGCCTCTGGCCTTTGGCCGGTTGCTGGATTGACGACTGGCCAAAGGAAGGAGAAGACCAAAAAAAAGAAAAGGGAAAAAAAATAAAAATTCAAAAAAATATGAAAATATTGTTTAATTTGTCCATGTTAGCACCACGTCGACGCCGGTGACCGGTCGCCCGCCGGCAGGCGTCCACGTCGACAAATTCCGGTTAAAATTGGCCTGAAGGACTAAATTGACACAAAAACAAAAAAGGTTTAGGACTGAATTAGCACCAATTTAAAAGGTTTGTACTTAATTGATACCAAAAAAAGGTTTAGGACTAAATTGGCACAAATGCAAAAGGTTTAGGACTGAATTGGCACCAAAAAAAGGTTTCAGACTAAATTGACACTAATGCCAAGTGAGGTTCGGTCAAGGCTTCTCGAGAGAAGGAAATGGATATATTTTTTGTGTCTAATCTCTACCATCAAATGTCTGATTGATCCTACGGTTAAGATCTTTGCTTGAAGATCACGATGCATTCTAGAGAAAGAATATTTCATTCTAATCCCTTGATTAGCCAATGAATGAAGAGAATTAGGGAGCACAAAAATTGATGAGGTAAGGTTATTTTGTAATTATTGAATGGTATATTACAAGAGTGGATTTGATATTCTTACAGAGAGTGGTGCCCTGCTTTATGGGCTGAGTAGGCTTCAAATTGGCCCAATGGACCGACTTGACCTTGGGTTAAAGCATTGGGCTGAGCTCACCCGAGTCTTCCTGATCATTTCTTATTGAGAAAAAATCATAAAAAAACCCCAAACTTTGCCACCCGTGACACATTTACCTTGAATTTTTTTTTGTGACATTAAAAACCCCAAACTATGTTATTTGTAACACATTTACCTCAATATACTTTAGTCTATGGGCATTTTCGTCTTTTTTGCTTTTTTTTTTCTTTCCCGCGAGGGGGCCCTCGCCGGATCTGGCGAAGGCAACCCTCACCGGATCGGGCGAGGGCCACCCTCGCTTGACGCTAGCGAGGGTGGCCCTTGCCGGATCTGGCCAGGGCCGCCCTTGCTCGACGCTGGCGAGGACCCCCCTCATTGGAAGGAAAAAAAAAGAAAAAGTAAAAAAACCGAAAATGCCCATGGACTAAAGTATATTGGGGTAAATATGTCACAAATAATAAAATTTAGGGTTTTTGGTGTCACAAAAAAAGTTCGGGATAAATATGTCACAAGTGATAAAGTTTGGAATTTTTGGTGATTTTTTCCCTATATTATTCTTCAAATTTTCCTGAGATGCCTAATATGCTTTGAAATTGAATTTACTAAATACCTGAATTGACTTTATAGTACAAAGTCCACTGGGGATTTAATGTTCTTACCGATCATTGACCGACTCTCAAATTCCATCATTTGAAATCTTTGAAATCGGACCCAAGATCTTTAAATCTTATTGTCCCTAAATCAAATGCCTAAAATATTAAATTAAAAAATATCATAAGTCAAAGAAATTTTATTTTTTTGGTCGAAGGTCAAATTCTTTATTTTGACCAGACAAGTCAAGCTTTGACCATTTATGAGAAGTTCCAAGTTTAAAGTCCTAGATCTAAATGCAGAAGTTGATTGGATGTTTAACTGCGATATTCCCATGCAATGTCATGCTTTGTCATTTTTGACTTGAGGTTCACTTTTTGGTTTGATAAAAAAGTCAACTTTTAATTTATTAAAAAAAATGGTGCCTAAGTGCTAAAAAATTGCAATGATCCTAATTTCTATATGCAAATGGAATGCTATGGATGTTTATTTGACTATATTTGGGTCAAGAATCAAATCGTGTTGCAATTAAGGATCTTAAATATTATAAGTTTAATCCGTCAGCAAAAATTCAGGTGCCAACAATAAACTTATTGCTCACCCTTCTGGATTAACCTTTTCCTTGCTAGTTTGATTAGTGGTGGCGGATCCAGGAAAATGTGGTTATTGTAAAAGAGATCTTGCATCTGATAAGGAAAACCAAAAAAATACTTGACTTTAATTGGGCTTTATTAGCTTTAATTCAACATGAACTATCTAAGACAGCGTTTTGGGAAAAAAGTACAAAAAAAGTCATAAATCTATTGCATTTGTACCAATTTAGACCTAAATCATTTCGCATTTGTACCAATTCAGTCTATCAGGTCAATTTAGGCCAGAAATTGCTTACGTGAATGCCAGCGGTATGATGTGGCACCGCTGACGTTGACGTGGACAAAATTTATAATTTTTTTCATATTTTTTAATATATTTTTCTTTTTTTTCTTTTTTCTTTAGAAACTGTTGGCCAGCACCTTGGGCCCTTGCTCAGATCAAGGCGAGGGTCAAAACCCTCTTTTGTTGGCCGGCGGGGGCGCCCAGACCAGGTGAGGGCATTGCAGCCCTTGCCCACCAAAAGCGAGAGTCGTCATGCCCTTGTTGGCCATAGGCGAGGGCGTGAAGGCCCTTGCTCGTGGCGGGCAAAGACCGTGCTGCCCTCGCAGACTGACAAGCGAGGGTTTTGGCGCTCACCTGGATCTGGGCGAGGGCGTGGCTGACAATGGTCGGCTGACGACCTTGCTAACCAACAATTTCTAGAAAAAAAAAGAAAGAGAAAAAATTGAAAAAATTATTAAAAAATTATAAAATTTATCCATGTCAACAGCGATGGCGCACGTTGGACCACTAGCGTCCACTTCAGCAATTTTCGGCCTAAATTGACTGGATGGACTGAATTTATATCAATGCGAAAAGGTTTATGACTAAATCGATCTAATTGAAAGATTTATGACTAAATTGATATCAATACAATAGGTTTATAACTTTTCTGATACTTTTCCTCGACGTTTTCACTATTACTTGCTGTATCCAACGATGAGATCTTATTTCCGCTGCATATTTTTTTGTATAAAAGTTCGGTCCTTGTTAATCAAACATCAGAGTTGGTAGATAAATTTTGTCGAGGAGGCCCTACCTCTGCTTTGTTGGAAGATTAATATCTTTTTTTGGCGAAACAGTGACCTAATAAAAGCTATTGCAACTGTGGGAGTGTTGTAGTCACGAGGAATTTGTCACGCTAGATAAAAAATGCAGCATCCTTCTTCTTTTCTTTAGTTTGGTATAGCTTCGTTAACTGGGCGTGTCCAACTCAGCGAAGGATAAACGATTGTATTTCAACTAGTCAATTTGCTCCTGAGATCGCTGGAGGCTTTAAAGTCCAGTCCATTAGCAACGGAGTTCCTAAAATCGTCACCTGCAGTTTTAAAATCTGTTTTGCCAACATACATTCTAGGTTTAACACCATGAAAAACCCTGAACTGGTATACTTGTGACGGATTTACCTCAAACTATTTTTTTGACCACCAAAAACCTCAAACTGGTACACCTGTGACAATTTTACCTCGAACTAATTTTTTAATAATATTTTTTTTATTTTTCGAATTTTTTTAGTTTTTCTTTTCTTTTCTTTTTCCTTTCCTTTTCTTTTTTTTTTCCTTCATCTTCATTGGACCAACAATGGATTGTTATATTGTAATTGATACCATAATAACGTGACACATAACATAAATGCTACATTTTGACCCAAAAAAAAACATAAACGCTAAATGAAAGACTTTCTTTTATATGCATGAATTTTCATGCCAACCATTTTTTTCTACATTTAAATGTCTCACGAAAAAGACATTATATTATTGTCGTGTCTTTCTTATTTTTTGGTGCAAGTGGATAGGCAAACTGATGGGGTCCAACGTAGGCTTGTTACCTAAGTTTGAAGTATAGCTAATCAACAATTTCTATACGTCCTGCTTGCCAATTTAATTTAACAGATTAATTTACAAAATTATTATATTTTATATATAAGATGAGAGATATTATATGTGCATGGCAATTCATAAATTAATATGATCACTTGAAATATATAATAAATAAAACGCAAGAAGAATTTTTTGTACTATTTCTAATTGATATAGTAAGAAATTATAAAGAAAAAAATTATAGATACAAACTTACGAATTTAATTTCAATTTAATATGCCTTACCAAATTCACACTTTCTGAATTTTTGTTTTGTTTGAGGTTAAAGATGAAGGAAAAAAAAAAGAAAAGGAAAGGAAAAAGAAAAGATAAGAAAAACTAAAAAAAATTCGAAAAAATAAAAAATAATATTATTCGGGGTAAAATTGTCACAAATGTACCAGTTTGGGGTTTTTGGTGGTAAAAAAAATGGGTAAAATTATCACAGATGTACCAGTTTGAAGTTTTTTATGGTCAAAAAAATAGTTTGGGGTAAATCTGTCACAAGTGTACTAGTTTAGGATTTTTCGTGGTATTAACCCTACATTCTATAATATTTCATAGCATATTTACAAGGCAGTACAACTCCAACACAACCATAATTATACCAAACGAACACTCGGTTGCTTTGATATAAAGCAGTAACTATCGGTATATCAACTAACAAAGCAATGACCTACTGTGACTGCGAATTTTTTTCAAGGATGAAAGTAGATTAATTAGAAACTTTTTAGCGATTAGTAGATTTCCAGAAAACAAAAATGTAAAATTTAGCCCCCAAAAAAAAGAGTCACTTCGCTTACTGACTTTTCAAATAAAATAATACATATATATGCTTGTCTGATAATTACCCTAAAACGCATCGAAGGGAAAAAGTTATCAGTATATCTCTTTGCTAAAGATCCTTAATGGCAGTTCCATTATTATACATTGTATTCTCAAATTGCCACACATGATCAAGCAAAGACGCCAAAGATCCAATCTGACATCCAGATGCACTGACAAGTACATAAAAACAATAATTCTGCCTGACTGAAGAGACATCTAATATCTTATATGAGGAAGAAGAGGATGAATGCTTACAACAGAAAGTGAGACATGATACAACAAGCTTTCAAGTTACTTTATTCTCTACCGTGTTCCATAACGATATGATGACCGCCACATAATTAAATGAACTCCAGATTGCGAGGAATCCAACACAGCTAAAGATGAAAAATCTTCCCATGATGGCCACTAAGAGGGCATCTGGCATTATCATATAGAGATGTGTCTATATGTAGCTTGACCTTTTGGAGTTCGATTTTTGCAGAATTGACATCAATGATAATGGCGATTTATTCATTGCTCTTGTTAGAGACGTCTCTATATGTAGCTTGACCCTTTGGAGTTTGATTTTATGGTAACGTCGGATGCCCTCTTAGTGGCCATCATGGAAGATTTTTCATCTTTAGCTGTGTTGGATTCCACGCAATCTGGAGTATATTGAATTATGTGGCGGTCATCATATTGTTATGGAACATGGTAGGGAATGAAGTAACTTGAAAGCTTGTTGTATCGTGTCTCACTTTCTGCTGTATTCATTCATCCTCTTCAGGCGGGCCTGCGAACCAACCCCCTTTTCTCCTCCTCCTCTTAGAAGAGTTCGATGAATACCCGTTCTTCCACCATGGACTCAGATGTATAACCACTTGAACAGCACAATGTGTTTACGTTATTCCATGACCAATCCTCACCACTCAGCTGTTTACATGATTTCTTCAGCATCGATATGCCCCAGAAAAGCACAAGTTAATTAAGATGAGACATGGGCAAAAATAAGTGGAAGCATGTATGCAAATCATCATTGACAGAAGATGTATCGAGTGTGCCCATAAGTCGCATAGACCGATACCTGCTTTCCAGTGTCCTCGTAGTCCAGGAGTGACAAGAACATCCATGTCTTTGTCATTATCTACAGCCAACAAACAACACAAGAAATTCTTAGTATTCAGTTATCGTCCACAATCACCTTAACTAAAGTTATCCTCAACCTCCCACAACTGGAACTTAAATTACACAAACAAGAAAAGATCGAAGCAGTTTCTCCCATAACACCTATAAAGTTCTAGGCATCAATCAAGATTGAGGAGCACAATATTTGGAAAGTGAAGCCCGTAGCTTCTGTAGCGAATAAATATATGCAGCACCTTGTACTGGACAAGAACATGTCCTCGCACTTCATTGTCTTGCAAGCAATGTTACCATTTTCATCTTCAATAGTGAAAACTTGGCCACACGACAGGAAATAAGCATTTTCAGCTGCAACATAGGGCTGGCATAAAGCTGCCGCCGCTGCAGCATGTGGGAACCTAGGCCATCAACAATGACAGGACTCAGACGCATCTGCCAAATAGAGATGAAGTCATGATCTGACATGACTAACCACCCCTTCCAACTTAAGCTGAACAAATCTAATACATGGCCTCAGTCCAAACACTATAATTCTATAATATCCCAACTAATTCAGTGACATGGTGTTGATATCTAATCAAAATATTCCCAACATTAACCTGCAGTCCCATCATATTCGCCATTACAGCAGGATTGTCCAAATTATTGTGTGCCTCAAAAAGCTCCAAGACCAAGACCAAGGCATGCCAGTATTCCAGGCAAACCTGTCAAATCAAATGATGGGCAAAAATCTTAAAACACATGCAACTTTGAATTTTCAAGAATGCTACCAAATGCAATATAGAGCACACCTTGAAGACCTCATTGTCCTTTACATATGAGATGTGCATAAGGTACTCTAGAACCAGTAGCAAGGATGTCATATTCTCCGGAGTTGACTCTAATATCTGAATGTGAAACTGCAAGACAAGGGTGCAAAGTGCGGAATGGGTATCTCATAATAAATAATTGAGAAGCCCAGAGAAGACAGAGACTCTTTTTAAAAGAGGACCAGAGGGATATTGACAAAAAAATAGTTGTCACCTAACCACATCTAATGCAAATCACTGGCACCATTTAAATACTTAAACATCTCCACGTGGCATGTAAAAGAACCTACCTCATAAAATGTAGTGAAAAACAAAGCCAAGTTTTGGATAAATGCCTGGGAAAAAAAAGATCAAAATTGAATAGGTTGCAACAAAACATAACACATAATATCAATGCTAAGCTTTTAACCTCACACAAAAAAAATGCACACCTTGTCCTCGCTAGAAACTTCAGCATAAAACAGTGGGATGTTTGTAGTAAGAGGAAGTTTAGCCTGGTAAGATCAAGAAATCAGCATAGAAGGTCAGGCAGTAAAAAGAATAGGAAAAGTTTTCCTCTCAATACTTTCACACTTTTTTTAATCAAGTCTCTCTCTGTGCTTTTATTTTGTCTAATCGAATCATTCTACATTCTCAAATTTTCCAATCAAATCCCCCCAACGCTAAATCCCGCTAATTCCCGTTGACAAGGCCATCGGACGACTTCGTGGTGTGACGTGGATAAAATTTTTTTTCCGATGTGGGCATCCATGTGGGTGTCCATATTACTTTATCCATAACATACTCCCTAATTGTCTGCATAGGCTAATTTTTTTTTTCAGAAATGTACACATTGGAAGCTGCATATTACATCCACATCATACATTGGCGTCCTTCAACGGCCATGTCAATTGAATTACGTCAGAATCAGCGACGTAAGGACTTGATTAGAAAATTGGTGAAAGTAGACTGGCTTGATTGGACAGCTTAATAGTATTGGAACTGGTTTAGGAAAAGCACGAAAGCGTAGGGGACCAAAAGTAAATTTTTTCCAAAAGAATACACAAGTCACGAAAGCTAAGGATTAATTATATAAGATGTTTGTAGAGAACTTAGATAGGCCAACTTCCATGGATCAAACAGTATGCACACCTGTAACTGCCGCATGAATATTCTATATTCCCATATTGCACATTATAGAAATCTTTAAAATTGAGGGCGGCCACCTGCATAAAACCCATAAAATAATGAAGCATGCAAACACGTAAATGTTAAAGCCAGGCAAAGTGAATATAAAATCAAAACAAGCACACTATACCTCTGTAAGGCGTTGAAGAGTGAGATTCTGATACAATGGCTGACAAAAACAAATTTGAAGAGCCTCCAGCTTCAAATGCACAGCATAGGAGTGAAAAAGGTAAGGCAAATTGTACATGAAAGTCTGGTGACTATAAGAATGGCACGCTCCATGCTATCACCATTGAGAGACACAAAATCACAATAATCTACATACCAACGGAGTTTCGAAAATGCAACCCGAAGGAATCCATGAGAGGAAAGCATGCAACGTTGATAGCGTGGCCCTTATGAGTTCAATTCTTTGAGATACGGATAGCACATACAAACACACCTCGAGAATGAGTTGGAAATCACTGTGAACAACCAAGAGTAATCCTTAGCAAAGTATCCCGCCGATAAGATAGATATCACGCTTGAAATACCATAAAATTGTCAAAAAAGTGTAAGGCAGCTAACCTAGCCATATCTGTACACGATGGCTATATGTGATGCCAGAAAACTCTAATTATCATGATTACAAATTTACAATGTTGGATACAGTTAAAAGGGATAAACCAATGCAGCAGCTATTGGCAATACTGCAGTCTCAGAGCTCAGCAAACGTCACTCTCTCATCTCTGTACCTTTTTTGGCCTTGTCCTCACAATGCAAAGAGTTACAGAACAAACCAAGTAAAGCATTAGGCGAAAATACACATGCATGATAAGTACCCACAGAGTGTGTCTTTCAACGATCATTAAATAGACAGTGCACGGACCCTCTAGTGATCTGATGTGAACTTAAAACCCTCAACTAGATTCAAGATTTATAGTCATGAATCTACACTGAGGAAGGAAGGCCTGCCTGTTCTTTGTATAAAGCAACATAGGACAAAAGGTTTAAATCTAGCGAACTTGGACTAACATACGAGCAACGCGAGATATCATATCGTGATTGGCGAACAAGATCATTGTCCATAGGAGGACTCCGAGCACCAGAGAGTAATGACTACAGAGGCACGTAAACAGAAGATAAAAGACAAACGGCAACAAGTACAGCTCATCAAATGCCTTGCCTGTTCAGTGACTGTTTGAGCTCCATAATATTTTTCTGCCTCATTTCACCTCTCGAGAAATGAAAAACCTCTTCACTCAGAAGCTGCAGTATTACAGCATGTTACCAGTGCCCTCCAAGCCAAATTCAACTAAAGAAGATTACAAAGACACACTTACTTTCAAAATGGCCATGGCAGTTTCACAGATTGTTTCGCTAGTTTTTGCAGAAGAAACAAGCTCAGGAATAAAGCTTCTCCATCTGCCAGGCCACTCATGCTTCAAGATCTAGAACATCAAATACACACGAACAGGTGAAGATGCTGCAAGGCCTTCTGAGAATAATTTAAGCCTAATACCAAAAGCATACAAGGTCCACCTGTACTAATATGATGTTGAGCCTGTCGATAAACGGCTTTTCCATTCGAAGTGAGCCTTCATTACTTGAAAGCTATGGGAAGAAACAGAGAAAAGACCGATATGGAATCAAAACTTTGCAGGGAAGGAAACAATACAGCTCTATAAACTTACACGCTTATACCTGCACAATGTCTCTAGAAATGCAATTCTTCATCCGGTCTCTTTGTTCGATGGGCAATGCCTTCCATCTATACTTTACGACACCTTCGATGACCTGAAGATTTAATGTCGGCATGAGAAGGGTCTCAACTTATTTAGAGAGATCTAACTGAGCTGTACGGAGACTGATCTTTAAAAGAGGAATAAGCTCAGTGTTATCGGGTTGGGGTGGGGGGGGGGCGCGGAGGTGGAGGTGGGGTGAAGAACCAGAACCACTCCTCTTTTCTAGGTCAGGGTCAACCTCAAACCTTTAGCTTCCTACGAAGAGGTCAACCTCAGTCCAGGTCTTAACCTTGCAAGGGACCTGAATTTGATTCTATCTAGCGCACAGTCTCTAAATAGATAGCCGAATTATTCAGGACAGAGGAGACTACTTATAGAAGGTGCATGGTTCTGTGAGCATCAAAAGCGAAATCTATCAGACGACCCAACTGCATCTGGAGCATATCCATCATGCCTGGTTTTAGTTAAACGAGTTTGCAGGATAAAATATCTGTTTGGTTCTCAGTGCCACTTCCCCGAGATCAGAGCTAGTAATCCAGAACGCAAAGGCTAATGGAAGTGGAATTCAAGAAAATCTAGTAACAGCCAGATCTTACTAAATTTTTAATAGCATACGGCAGGTAGGCTGTTTTGGTCTTGCCCAGGAGTACCAATCCCCTCAAGCTATGTAGGACATGTCCTTCGCAACTAAAATTCACAAACAAAAAAACGAAAAAAAAGTAGAGGAAATTTTAGATTCTAACAGAAATTACATCTGACCTGTAAGGCAGAGAACTTGGTATACGAGTTCTTTGTAATATGCAGAATGTGCACGTCTTGCAGCCGTGGATCTGGATTGTCTTGCGGTTCCCGCAAGATCTGGTATGCCGCTGTTCTCTATTGCAATTACCCAAAAAAAGAAAAAGAAAAAAGAAATGAAACAGAAGAATGGAAAGAGCTGAGCAAGGTAAACAATTTTGCTCCTCTAAAGCAAATGGTGCTTTTCATAATCAATTTGCAGGAATGTCCTGTCTGTTCCCCGTGATGAGGTAGCAACAGGGAGTGTAATCATCTCCGCGTGGAAACGGAGGAACGGAGCTAATGACGCGCGACAGATGGCATGCAAGAACATTCATCATTACTTCGCAGGCAAGTGACACGTCAATCTTCTGACTCGTGTCATGCAATCCCAATTGATAAAACATACAAGGCAATTCATGCAAGCCGATCAAAAGAGGAGGGAGAAAATCACACACTTGAGTATCGTGTCCATGCCAGGAAGCCTAGGAAAGATATCAGCTTAACCTATCATAATGTTCAGTAGAACGAACTCTCAGACAACAGTTACAGAGCAGAAGGACCAAAATGGGAGGGCGGGAAGACCTTAATTTCTAAAGGTGAGCGAGAGAGCATTGAGGGGTCCAAAACAAAACATCGAGAAGGAAGTAGAAGCGCAATCTCTTCTTTATGTCCGGTGCTGTGGAAGGCGACAAGGCACTTCGAGTCGCTTTGGTCAGTTTAACCCCAGAACACTACGGGAAGAAGGAGGCGAGATTCTCTTTCTTCAGATTCACGCAATCAAGTCCACATCTATGATTCTACGGGGGTAAAGCATGGGCCTCTGGGTCAAGCCTGAAGGTTTTTCTGGGCCTTGTCTTCAAGCCCTGCCTGCCCAGTCATTCAAAAAGAAGGCCTACACTGAACTAAACTAGTCGATCCGATCAGATTCTGACGTCATTGACATATTACTGCTTTTTGATCTACAAATTGCATTCAAAGATAAAGAATTTCACACCACAGAGTGTCGCGACCCCTTTTTCCACGATGCGGTCATCGAGGCGTCAATGTCGAGTTAAGTATCAACGATCCACAATTGGATCAGGTTCTCCCATACTTTTACCTCGCGCAATGTTAGAGAATTTATTTTAATTCAATTAGCCCTATGAAAAATTCTATATAAGAAGTCCTCACTAGCCTATTGAGGTCGGCTAGAAAGTGAGGTATAAAAGTATACGTAATCAGAAATCTACCAATTAATACCTTTTTCGGTACCTAAATTCGATTGTTTGTCAACCAAACTGTAACACAGTTCTCTACCAAATTATGCATCCTATCCGCATGAGTGTCCATGCAATGTTTTTGTATTTATCATGGTCCTAAAGTGTAATCTAACCATTTGACTAAAACAATCAAATCGCAACACTAGAAAGCAATATAAAATAATCACAATCAAAGATAGCAACGAAAGAACGAGTAAAAAGTAAAGTACATAAACCCAAAAGAATATAACAGAGCCTTCTTATTAAGTCCAGGATAGAAAACCTCATGAGCTTAATTTAAATCAAATTCAATTTTGTAAAGAGACTAATCTACCTAAAACTAAACTAGAGAAAATTAACTATCTAAATGAAACTAAACGGATTCTAATATCAAGATCCAACCAACCGGCCTATTTTTCTAACCATTTTCCAAATATTTTTATTTTTGATTTATTTTTAATTATTATTCGGTCTGGTTCATCTCCTCAGAACACGTGCAGATGTCAGCTTCTGCTAAATTCCTTCCACCTATCCTCTTTCACTCTTCCTATGGACTTCCTCAAGACAAACCCAGAACTATAACAAGAAGACCGAAGCTCACCAGGATATTTTTAATCAAAACTTCCCCCAACATAAATCAATATATTGAACATACTTCAGTATCAATCACCCATTTTCATCACAGGATTCACGCCATTAGCTACCGCCGGTCTCCGTCTTAGACACTAAATCATTCAACACTACCAGCCACCAACACAGTGCGAGCAAAACAAGTGGATAAAAGAGAATTGGACGAACAAACAAGTGAGATGAGTTTACGGATTAGTGCTCAGTGCATAAATTTCACCGAGACACATTGAATGGCACCAAAGCATATACATGGAACACAGGGAATGGAGGACATCGGCAATTATCATGTCAGCTGTATTAAAACAATTTCAAATTGAACAACTTCACAACCATGTCTTAGTGACATTTCATCGAACATGTTACATGCAATCAGTTGAGGAACGGATTATAGCCATTTTAGTTTCACAACTAAACTCAAGCTAAATGAGTACAAGATGTTCGAATTCGAAGAAGCAGTCTCATATATGGTCAATTTCATCCAAGTTAGTGAATCAAACTCTCGGCCTCATCTTTTTTTTTTTTTTTCAGTCACAAGCAACTATCCTATTTTACATATACCATTCCCAGTTTATTTGCTCTCAGCAAAGTACACATTGGATTCCCAGCAAGCAAAATTGTTTCGTCCAAGAAACACACTCAAACTCGCTCACCATGGAAGGCATCTACACGATAATGACAGTCAGTATGTGTATATAAATCATAATGGAAAATATCTCACTTTCTCATGCTCAGATTATCACGAATCCAAAATATTTTGACCATTAGAATTAACTTATTTGGTTTGAACTGCGCAAAGACACATCAAATTCAGTTCTGTTCCAAACGAGTAATTCTCGTCCATATATATCTATGTATAACGAAAGAACCAGCGAGAGTAATCCCGGATCAAAGACAAACACAAATCCATGGGATTAGACAAATGAGGTGAACATGGTATGTAGAGATCCTGGCCAAGCATCCCAGTAGCTCAATTCGAGATTGCGATGAGAGAATCGAGCACACACGTCCACAGTTGAAACATACAATAACCAGTCAGTCGCTAAGACTGATTTGAACACAGATTCGTTTGGGCATTTAAACAAACACATAGCAATCAATTCAACCAAGAAATATAAACACAACATTTAAGCATCTGTCTAAACTCAGACTATCATAACAACAACGAAGCGTGCTTATATGAGGTATATCCGAAAGCGGAGCATGAGTTCCTACCTTGAAGGTGCAATTGAAGTCACGATCGGCTGTTGAACTGGTGAGAGGTCTTTGATGCATCATCGACAACAATCGGCGCTGGCGAGAAAATCTTGAACTAGCCCGGAGTAGTTCACGCTCACTAGTTCAGATTGCAGAACAGAGTCGTCACTTGCGGACGTAAGAGCATATGTGCATACAACGAAGACGACGAATGTAGAGAGAGATAAAGAGAGAATCCATGGTCACGATCATGGCGTTGTCGAACACGATCAGCGAGCTTCTCGATCACTTCCTTACAAAATAGATTCCTCCTAATTCAGGCATCCTCGACGAGTCAGCAAAGGGTGTTGGAGATACGATTTCATACTATTGAAGATTTGGATGATTTTTATTGCGTAATCGTGATTAATTGATTCGGTCAATCCTTGATTAGTTTAGTAAAATATGAAATTGTAATCTTGTATATTAGTTTCTGTTTTCTTTCTTTCTTGCATTATAAATGAACCATGCTTTTTCCGCTCTCTCTTATGCTAATACACTTCTCATTATAGTGTGTTGACCATATTATCCTCATGGATCTCACTCTCAGGCGAAGATTCCAATTAAATAAGGAGCCAATTTTGTATCACACTTTTTATTTGATTCTTTCATTTTCTTCTTCTCTCTATGTTTTCTCTTTTACTTTTTCTACCGATAGTTTCGAGACATCCCGAAAACTTCGTCATTGGAGAAGGCGACCGGCAGTAAAGCTCCTCCTCAGTACGGAAAGGATGGAAGAGGCGGGATGGAGTGGCTGAGTTTGAGTCGAGCTCGGTCTGCTTGGTGAGGGTGGTTCAGAACTTCATCACAACGTAAGGGTCCTTATACCTCTTCCATGCAACCTCAAACGCCATAGCAGTGAACATGGCATCATTATCCATCCATCACAAGAACTCAATCTCCGGATGTAACCACAACAGTTTCCTAATCAAAGACAATTTAGCCCAAATCCTGGCAATCTCCACATCTAAGAGTGCCCTATTGTGAAAGATTTCTATGTCGTGCAACCTACAATAATCCATCTTCTTTTTAATCGATTTTAACAAGTCATGATCACCAACGAGGTTCTTGGTTCAAAGACGAACCTGTGATGAGCAAAACGCTTGGCTTGTTTGACCCTAGTGATATTGGAATAATTTGGGTGTTCCTCAGCTACTCGACTCTGTGCTTGTCCCAATCAAATATCCTCGGGCAGAGACTATTTGACTTTGCTCGGATCCCTTTTCTCATCTTAGCCTTCCTCAACAAGGATCTTCCATATGTGGAACGTCATGACGATATTTGACGACGACTAAGTTGACTCGGACTGACCCGACAACTAGGTTGACTTGATGAGGACCTCCTCGAGGATGCGATGGGGCTCTACGCTCTTCCACAAGTAGAAGTGATGGCGGAGGTCGTTAAAGTCCTGTTCTGGCATACTAAACTTTCCGTCACCAACGGTGCCACGAAGGACGATGACTATCATAGGATGGTCACCTTGCCGTGTCGCACCTCGCACCAGATTTGGTAGCTTCGATAAGCTTTCAAGCACTTGCCGAGCATCGTCATGCACTCAAGATTCTGGATTGATGTGACTAGAGCTAAGGCAGAAAATCTAGACCAAGCGAGGACGCGAGCTCAAGGATCTAGAAGCCAATGATGTCATCAAGAAAGTGATGTCTTGATGATGGCGGATCGAGGTTGCGTAGGGCTGCAATGCGGCGAAGCGAGCGAACGACCTGGTCGATGGTACATTTAGGGTTGGGTGCGCAGTGGATGACGTAGGTGGAGAAGGAGCAAGGAAGAAGAGTATGACAAACGAGCAAGAGAGAGAATATCGTCAAAATGGGCCCCGCATTTAACTTGATTGACAGGTATAATTTGCAAAAAAATGGGTCTGATGAGAAATAATATGGTCAAAATATTGTGACGAAGAGTGTATTAGTTAAATAGGGAGTGGAAAAAGCGTGACCCATTAAAGATCAATGTACATATATTCAAATCAGATTAATACAATACAAAATTTCCTCCTTATTCTAGTTTTATAACATGCTATCAGAGTGCTTTCCAATTGCCTTCGTTTCTTTTCTGATTTGCTGTTGCAAGTCTATCCCTGCAAAACAAATCGAAACCCAGAAAGGAATTTACATAAATGTTCGTCAACAATACCATGCCCAAGAACAAAAACGCAATTACTGAAGAAAACCCTTCAATGGAGGAAAGTTCATATTCACCTCAAAATAAAGCCTCGAATCAATTGATTTAACTGAAGATGAATGATCTCCATACTGTGCTCCCACCGATCCTGCTATTGCTCCTGTTCACATTCCAGGTCCAATCTAGTGGCCACCGGTCCACTGGTTTCCGATGCAAGGCCTATGGGCCATCGGATCAAACCAGTTATGGGCCCAATATAGTTCATTCGAAGAAGAACCTACTTCAAACCCTAGAGCTCAGCCCAATGAAAATGGGCAAACACCTTTCAACATCGGGGCCAGGTTGGGTCGGTCAGGGTCACAAACCCAAATCCATTCCGCCCAGTCCAGGGACAAATCCCCTCCCAATATTGGGACCCGGTTTCATGCCCTATGCTGTTCTGACTAGCGGTGGCTGCCAGAGCCTAGCGACCTACTCTACTGATTGCTGGTCAACGGACCCGAACTGTGACTCATCAACATACAGCTTGCCTGACTGGAAAATTACAACACCTGGGCTTGGGATTTTCGATGAGCCTTGATCACGAAGGACAAAGATAGGTTCCTTGACAAAACCGTGCCCTTCCCGTCCAATGATCGACTGCGACGACACTGGCGCTAATGCAACCAGCTCGTCTGCATGTGGATTAGGAACTGTTTGACCTCGGACGTTGCGGCCAGACTACCATCGACAGAAGACTTGAAGACGATTTGGAACACTATCCAAAAGATGTATGGAAAACTTGACTGAGCCAAGATTTTCTCACTCACCCAAACATTGTCGGAATTGAAGCATGGGAACTCATCCGTTATCGCTTGCTTCAATTGACTCTCGACTCTATGGAATGAGCTCAAGGCAGCTGAAGAATAACTCGAAGGACCAGATGAGATGCTCCGACAATACCGAGCCATAAGAGACGGAGAAGATGACTCGATTCTTGATGATGCTCAACGAGAGTTACTCACCTTCTTAGTTGCAAATCCTCACCATAGACCTCATACTACCGCTAGGCCAGATCTACCAATTGGCCATCCAAGAAAAAAGCCAATGGGTAGCTGCAGTCGAGCATGGATGAGTGGGTGAAGGAGTCACCCTTACTGCTTTCCCATCCGGGGCTGCTTCGGTAGAACTGACGAATGCAAGCCACGAGGTGGTCTTGGGATTTCTGGATCTCGACGAGCAGCCGTTGCAACAAAGGAAAATGACGGAAACCCTAGAAATGTTGGCACGAACAGCTGGGATCAGCGGATAAGATCAGATGGCCGGGATTCGCAGACGAGATTAGAAAGTTGGGATTCGCTGACGAGATCAGACGGCTATTCTTTTGCCATCAGGCCCACTGAATACAACAGCTCTCGTCAAGCCACATTGGTGCCATATTTTAAGACATCCAACGATCCACGAAGTGCTATGTCATCAGGAAAAGCTAGTGGGCAAAATTTAAAATCCAAAGGTAAATATTGTGAATATTGTAAGCGCCCACATCATACTATTGATACATGCTGAAAAAACCGAATGATAGAGACAAAAAGGAGAAAGAATTTTCAGCTTACCAAGTTTCAGCACATAAAATTGATGGGACACATCAGACATCTAATCAAGACTGATACCAAAATATCATGAGAACTCTCAGTCAGTTGAAGGCCAATGACAAGCATGCAAGTTTCTCAAGTACTCTTCTTGGTAAGGCAAATTCAATTTCAGTTGTTGCGTAGATAATTGATTCGGATGCTAGTGACCACATAATTTGCAATGAGCAATTATTTTCCAATGTTTACAAAGGACCTCAATCTTTTGTGTTAGTACATCTTCCATATGGGAACATCACCTATGTTACCAAAATTGGCATAGTTCATATCAGTCCAAATTTTATTCTTAAAAATGTCCTATATATTCATGATTTTGAATTCAATCTCCTATCTATTTCAAAAGCCTGCGAAGATAATTCTTGTCGAGCCATATTCAATTCCAAAAATTGCTTCTTTCAGGACCATTCGATTGGCAAACTAATGAGCCTGGGTTATGTTGCACAAGGATTATATTTCTGGATTGATTACTCAGGAAATTTAGATTTATTGAATAAAGGGATTTCTTGTAATGCAGCCACTAGTAATAAAAATCTCCTTTTTCATAAACGTTTGGGTCATAGTGCGTATTTCCCTCATCCAAAGTGTCAATATGTCCTTTAGCAAAACAATCTTGAGCATTTTTCCCAATCAGTATATCTCGAGCTCACAATGCTTTTTCTTTACTTCATATGGATATCTGGATCCATATCATACCTCACATCATGATGGATCTCGTTTTTTCCTTACAATAGTTGATGATTATACTCGAGTCACTTGGATTTTCCTTATGGAATCCAAGAGTCAAACTTTTCCCATATGTTGAAATCCATTTCTTTAGTTAAAAATCAATTTGACAAATCTGTCTAGCGAATTCATACGGATAATGGGTGTGAGTTCTTTACTACCGATTGCATATCTTTTCTATCTTCTCATGGGATATTGCATGAAAGTTCTTATACTTACACTCCCCAACAAAACGGAATTGTTGAGCGCAAGTATAAATATCTCTTGGAGGTAGCTCGAGCACTCAAATACCAAGCTTTGATTCTCGAAAATTTTTGGAGAGATTATGTGGTCACTGCAACCTATTTGATTAATCGCATGTCAACTTGGATTCTTAATGGATGAACTCCTTTTTGAATTGCTTTATCAAAAACAACCAAAAATTGACCCTTACCAAAAAAAAAACAACCAAAAATTGACCATCTTAGAGTATTTGGCTATTTATGTTATGCAACAACTGTAGGCCCAAAGTAAAATGGATCCCCTCGCTACTAAGTGCATTTTCATGTGATATCCCCTCTTAAAAAAGGATACCGAGCTATGGAGATTTCTATGGAGCATTTCTTTATAAGTGGAGATGTTATATTTTATGAGGATGTATTTCCTTTCCAAGAGATAACATCTTCATCATCTTCCTCACCCTCATACCAGTGTCGATTTTTACCTGACGAAGATTTATCTATGGCTCCTCAACTGATTCTCAGAGCACAAGAGCCTTGAACAAAGCAGCTGAATAACTAGTGTTATCATCTAAGAACATTCATTCGTTTGATTCTTCAGTGGAATCTCCACCACAATCTACTCAAGAATGTTGAGGAAAACCCCTAATGGATTTTGAATTTGACAAAACTTTCAATGTTTAACTTGTGAATCTGACATGCATTCCTTTCTAGGTTAATATACTCTGGAAGTTCAAAACAAAAAGTTTAGACTCAGAACGAAAAGTTCAGAACAAAAAGTTCAAACTTAGAACGAGAAGTTCAAAACAAAAAGTTCAAACTCAGAACGAGAAAGTTCATGACAAGAAGTTCAGACTCTAATATTTAGACTTTATTGAAGACCTACGCTGACTCAAGTTTTAAATCAGAAATTCTTCAGACACAGAAGTTATGCAGACACAAATGCTGAAGTTTTTCAGACGCAGAAGCAGAACTTATTCAGAAGGAATCACAATAGCTAGTGATCTGGTATGAATTTCATAAAAGGAAGGTTTTGATTGACTCAATCTCAATCAAATTGATTGACAATCAAAACATTATGACAAGTATGCATTACAACGGATTAAACTCTACTTATGAAAATCAAGATTCTGATTGTATGGACAACTAGAATCAGCGGGATTCAGAATCTGTCATCCAACGGCTACTCAATCCTTTCTTTACAAATTTATCCAAAGTGAAGATTGGAAGATGATCCTTCGAAGACTGTCCAATGGCTAGTTTGGAAGTGGAGGAGTATTTAAGGAGATTAACAAGCAGCAGAAGGCAGTACAGAATGAAGAATCACCAAGTTCAAAGTCTGAGCATACTCCGATTCTTTCTCGTCTTTCTTGAGTCAAAAACATTAAGATCTTGAGGGACATTTTGTAAGAGTGATTGTGTGAGATAGAGAGTCCTATCATACACAAGAGTGCTGTCACTCTAAATCTGTAATTCCTCTTGATTACATAGTGAAATCCAGCCGGTAGGCTGTCAGCATGGGAGAGTGGACGTAGGCTTACTATAAGCCGAACCACTATAAACTTGTGTGTAGTTTTTCTATTCCTTATCTCTTACTTTACATACTGCACATCAAGAGCACTGTCTATATAAACTGTTTTGAATCTGAATTTTATTCAGACTCAACTGTGTTCTTTCATTTCCGCTTAGAATTATAAAAATTGTTTAAGATCACCTATTCACCCCCTTTAAGTGATCCTTGCTAGCCACATCAATTGATATCAGAGTAGGTTGCTGGTCTATTGAAGTGTTTTACTTCTGAGCTTACGATCTACATGGCTAGCTTTGGTGCTTCAGGTCTTATTGAAGGATAAAGTAACAACATACCACCATATTTCGATGGCAAGGAATACAGCATTTGGAAGAATAAGATGAAGGTATTCATAAAGTCAATTAATCACATGCAATGGGATGTCATCATCAGAGGAATTAAGCCTATACCTTCTACGTCTGCCTCAAAAGAGAAGCAAGATGAAAACAAATTAGCAGATCCTCCATTATCGAAAATAGAGATAACAAAAAGAGAAACTTTAGATTCAAAAGCAATTTACTCATTTTATTGTGCTTTATCGCCTGTTGAGTATAAAAAAAAATTGCTTCTTATGAATCAGCTAAAGATATCTGGGATACTCTCTACATCACCTATGAAGGAACAGATCGGGCCAAGGAAACTCAAATCAATATACTGCTTGGTCAATATGAATCTTTCAGAACGAAGTCTGAAGAATTTGTTGCTGATATGTATGACAGATTTACTGACATAGTAAATGGTCTTGTATATCAAGGACAACCTATCCTAGATGCGATGAAAGTTAACAAACTCTTGAGAGGACTAACGAAACAGTGAGATAATGTCAAAACATCTATCCGAGAAACTCAAAGGATTATGCTCCTATCAGTGAATAAGCTAATCGGAACTCTTCAATCATATAAGATAGAGAAACGAAATAAGGAGAATGAATCCAGAGGTAACAAATCAATTGCATTAAAAACTAACATTGATTCTGATGCAGATTTTGAAGATGAAGATGTTGACGATGAAGAGCTGGCTCTCTTTATAAAGAAGTATAAGAAGATGAAATCAAATGAAGAAATCTCAAAGGGAAAAAGCCTATTGAGAAGAAGAAAACCCTCGAGGAAGCAGATAAATCAAAGGAAATAATCTACTTTCACTGTAGAAAACGAGGACATATTAAGCCAACCTGTTCACTTCTGAAAAAGAAGACTAAATTTGAGAAGGCAAAGAAGGCTTTAAAAGCAGAAACCTAAAGGGATACAGAGTGTGAAGACACTAATGAAGATATTTCAAATTTCTGTCTAATGGCTAAATCAGATGCAGACTCAAATTCAGATTCAGATGCTAAAGTTGAGATTGAGGTAAAGCATCCTGAAATGCCTATTGAAGTATCAAATTATATTGATGAATTATGTTTTGAATTTAAGACTGCTCTTAAAAGAATCTCTTCTTTAAAAAAGGAAAATTCATCACTAAGACAACATGATGTTTCACAAAAAGAAAAAATCAATTTCCTTCAAAAAGAATTTCATCAAATCAAGGAAAATCGAGATTTTCTTTCTAAAGAAAATGCTGTTTTGAAAAAGGAATTTTCAGAAATTACTTCCAAGTTTTCAAAAGGTTTAGAAACCTTGAAGCACATTCTTTATATACAAATTCCTTATTACAACAAATCTGATCTTGGATTTATAAAGGAAAGTGTCAATTTAATTGATTTTCCAAAAGTCAAGGAGAGATTAAGGCAAAGATCTCCTCGACAAGTTTATAAAAATCATTTCAAAAGGAATTTTGTCAAACCTGTTGGTCGAAGTGCACTCAAGTGCTCAAAATGTGGAGATACACATCATTTTGAGAATGAATGTCCTAAGGTCTGGATACCTATTCGAAGAGATTTTGTTAAGACAACCTATACTAACTCTCAAGGACCCAAACAAATTTTGGTACCAAAGAAAACTTGAGAAGTTGTAATTTTTGTAGGTTACCACAAAGAGAAAAAGAAAGTGATACCTGGACAGTGGATGTTCTAGACACATGACAGGAGATCCAAGCATTTTTGTTGAACTACAAAGCCTGAATGGTGGAAAAGTTTCCTTTGGAGGAAATAACAAAGGAAAAATAATTGGGAAAGGAACTGTCGAAATTGGGAGACTCACAATCAATGATTTGTCATTGGTAAAAGGACTCAACTACAATCTGATAAGCATAAGCCAACTATGTGACTCAAGATTCAGAATCAACTTTCAAGAAGATACATGCTCAGGAACAAGCAAATACTGTTCTAAAAAATTTACTGGAAGAAGACATGGTAATATTTATCTTCTAGATATCAATTCAAACTCTACTCATTGTTTGATCTCAATCAAAGAGGATGAAGATCTTTGGCACAGAAGATTAGGGCATATTAGTATGAAAGAGATCTCAAAAATCTCAAACAAGAAATTGGTTCGAGGTTTGCCAGATTTGAAATATAGAAAAACAGAGTTATGCAATGCATGCACTCTAGAAAAACAAGTAAGAAGCTCATTTAAGTCTATACATCATGTTTTCGCTAATCGTGCCTTGCAGCTTCTTCATATGGATCTATTTGGACCAACCAGAACGCAAAGTATTGGTGGTAAGAAATATTGTTTAGTTATTGTTGATAATTTCACAAGATTTACATGGGTGTTCTTCATTACTCATAAAAATGAAGCTTTTTCATATTTTTCAAAATTTGCAAGAAAAGTTCAAAATGAAAAAGGCTATACCATTTCCTGCATTAAAACTGATCATGAGGGGAATTTAATAATCAAAGTTTTTCAAATTTTTGTGAGGAAAATAGCTTTCAATACAATTTTTCTACTCCATACACACCAGAACAAAACGGTATTGTGGAAAAAAAAATCATTCTTTACAAAAAATGGCAAGAACTATGTTGATTGAAAGCAAAATTCTCTTTTTTTTTTGGGCAGATGCTGTTTTTATAGCTTGTTATGTCATTGACAAAGCTTTTCTTGGACCTATTCTTGAGAAAACCCCTTATGAGCTTTACAAAAGTAGAAAGCCTAATATTTCTTACTTTCGTGTATTTGGTTGTAAATGCTTTATACTAAAAAATCCAAATGACTGCTTTGGCAAGTTTGATGAGAAAGCAGATGAAAGTTTCTTCCTTGGATATTCTATTAGAAGCAAAGCATACAGAGTCTTCAACAAAAATTCTCAGACTGTGCAAGAAACAATGAATGTGAGGTTTGATGAAAATATTCAAACTCAAAAAAATGAATCTGAATCGTCTTCCAATATTCAAGAGTTATCTGAAGCTCAGCAAGACTCTCCAAATATCGTTGAATTTGTAGAAGAAAGAAGAGAAGAAACAATCCAAACTCAACCAGAACCTTCAGAGCCTGCTGATATTCATAAAGAAAAATTTGACAGAAACTAGAAATATAAATCTAGTCATCTGAAGAACCTCATCATTGGAGAAATAGAAGATGACATCAAGGCTAGATCTAAACACAAAGAGAACATCGGCAGCTTGGCATTGATATCAGAAATAGAACCAAAAGAAGTTGGTGACGCATTATTAGACGAAAGCTGGATTGAAGCTATGCAGGAGGAACTTCAGTAATTCAAAATCAATAAAGTTTGAGAATTTGTGCCAAGACCCAAAAATCATCCAGTAATTGGAACAAAATGGGTATTCAGAAATAAACTGGATGACAAAGGGAATGTCATAAGAAACAAAGCAAGGCTGGTAGCAAAAGGCTATTTTTAAGAAGAAGGCATTGATTATGATGAAACCTATGTACCAGTTACCAAGTTAGAAGCCATTAGGCTACTATTAGCTTATGCTTATTTCCATAACCTTAAATTATTTCAGATGGACGTGAAAAGTATCTTCCTAAATGGTTATATCAAAGAAGAAGTATATGTGGAACAATCACCTGGTTTTGAAGAACCAAGAAAGACTAATTGTGTATACAAACTTAAAAAGGCCCTTTATGGTCTAAAACAAGCACCTCGTGCGTGGTACGAGAGATTAACCAACTTCCTTGTACAAAATGACTTTACAAAAGGTAAGATTGATACAACCTTGTTTATTAAGAGAAAAGGTAAGGACTTTTTACTTGTTCAAATTTATGTTGATGATATCATTTTTGGATCTTCTAACGAACCTTTGTGCAAAGAATTCGCAAAAAATATGCAGAATGAGTTTCAGATGAGTATGATGGGCGAATTTACATTCTTTCTTGGCGTACAAGTGAAACAAACCAAAGATAGTACATTCATTTGCCAAGAGAAGTATGCAAAGGAGATTGTCAAGAAGTTTAGATTGCAGAATTGTAATAAAACAGACATTCCCATGTCTCACTCTTCCAAACTGGACAAGGACGAAAATGGTAAAAATGTTGATCAAAAGTTAAGAGAATAATCAAATACATTAGAACCTATCCAATGTTAGTTCTTTGGTATTTCAAAGATTCAAATTTTACTCTTACCAGTTATTCTGATGTTGATTTAGCTGGATGTAAAGTGGACAGGAAAAGTACTACAAGTACATGTCAACTACTTGGAAATATATTGGTGTCCTGATACTCAAAGAAGCAAAACACAGTTACACTTTCTACAACAGAAGCATAATATATGGCTTTGAAAAGTTATTGTGCACAGATTTTGTGGATGAAGCAACAGTTACGAGACTTTACTATTGAAGATTTAAGTGTTGCAATCAAATGTGACAACACAAGTGCTATCAATTTGATCAAGAACTCAATTCTTCATTCTCGTGCAAAATATATTGAAATCAAGTATCACTTCATCAGAGATCATGTTCAAAACGGTGATGTGAATATTCAATTTATTGATTCTAAGAATCAATTAGCTGATATATTCACAAAACCTCTCGATAAGTCTTCATTACTTATCCTTTTACTAAAAGCATTCTTTAGACAGGAATTATTCAGATTCAAATGTTCTCCATATGAATGTCCACTTCAGACACAAAAGTAAGGTACGTCTATAATTCAAATTTTGGCGGGAATATTCTTAGTATTTCTGGCAGGATATTTTCATATTTGTTAATTTTGGAAAGCAAATCAGGTAAATATTCCACTATATCTGTTTGATTGTTTTTGCTTAATATATATATGTATATCTTGGTATGATAGCTTTCTATAATTTTTACCAATATCTTATTTACTATAAATACCGTCCTTCTCCCTTTATAAAACCCTATTCGTACAAACCCTTTTTACTCTTGACTATCTTGACGCTCCAGAGCCTACTTATTTTCCTTTTCCAAGATCAAAACTTTCTGCTCCAAACCTGATCAAAATGCCTTTCAAGATACGATCTACCCGTATTCTCAACCAAGAATCAAAGTCTTCAGCACTACCAGAATATATGGAGATTTCATATATAGAGTCCAATCAATAGAGCCCTTCGGAGGTGACTCAACTGGAACATCAGCCATCATCTGCACCAAAACCCATCGGTAAATCAGATTTTTATTTCAAAAACATCAAACTAGTGTGGAAAGCATACGGACGGTTGAAAAGGAGCAATGCTTCAACATTTGTTCTTCGTGCATGTCTAAATGACAATGGTTTTCTAACAGAAGCAAGTCTTGTCCGAAGCTATTCTCAGTATTGCTCTAGAACTGATCATGAATAGGTTAGTTTTGCTCCCAATGACACTTCCTCTGATAAAGGTAAAGAGAAAATCGGGGAACTATCAACCCCCTCTGTCAAGAAATTGGTTCATATTAGCCCTAAGTCCACCAGTACATCAAAATTTGTGATTCCTGATGATGATGCCAAGTTTTTTGAGAATTTTACTATGAGAGTAGGAATTGTATCTGGTATGCCAGGTAGTGGAAATTTATTTAGAAGCACAGAGCACAACGTCTTCTATCGATTGCTGCTTGCGCGAGGGGTTATGAACCATTGGACTGTTGATTTTGCATATCTTGACAAAGCTGGCATCTTTGTGCAACACTTGTTTAAAAGATTAGGGATTTCTGAATATTGTTTGCAGTCTACCAATGTTTATGCTGAATTGACTGCTTATCCAACCTTTCTATTTTGTCACCAAACTGGCTTCAGTTCATTGCTGGTGATAAAAAGTATGACTTGAAAGCCGAGGAACTGGCTTTGATTATTGGAACTAAAAATTCCAAGTTTACTCCTTTGGAAGTAAGTCTAGAAGATGCTTTCAAATCAGCTTCAGGTAATCATAATCTTACTTCAGGCTCAAAGCGCCACTTGACCTATTCTGACTTGACCAAAACATTTGTAATCTTGCATAAGATCATCATCAATTGTTTGAGGCCTAAAGCATCATCCAAAACAGACTTATCCAAATTTGAAGTCAAGCTCATTTGGGCTATTTTTAATGGAAAATCTTTTTCTCTTCCACATATCATCATCTTCCACGTGTACAGAGCACTTCATAAGGACAAGAAACAACTTCCATATGGTGCACTCATCTCTCGCATCTTTCTGTTTTTAAATATATCTCTTCCTAATGAGTTGCGCAAAACTGTTGTACCCTGTATGGTTGTTGGAGAAAAGATCCTTCACAAGATGAAGAATTTTGATGATATAAGGGAAATAGCAAGCAAAGCCAAAGGGAAAGATACTCAGCTCTCAGAAGCTAGATCTACTAGGAAGAAGAATAACAAAAATAAAGGGGAAAGGAAAAGAACAAAACCAGAACGAAAGCAGATTGTTTCTTCCAGTCCACTCAAGGTGTACAAAAAGAAAAGAAGAATTCTTCTTCAAGATGAAGATCATGAACACCTTGAAACAGAACAACATGTTGGTCCAGAAGTTGTATCAGAACCTAGTACAAGGGTTTCAGAACCAGTTTCTGGAGACTCATATCTGCATGATAATATTCCACAGGAAATAGATGTCAGTCAATCCCCAATTCATCCTGAAGAACCCATCAATGCAAACCCTTCTGTAGATCATGTAGGTTTTCAGGGGGAGATTCCAACAGAAACAGAGAATCAGTTCGAACAGTCTACATCAGAAAACGTCCAGAGATAGACTTCTAAGAACATGACCTGTATGTCCCTTCTACTGGAAATCAAACAAAAACAAGCTGCACTTGAAGACGATGTGAAAAATCTTCATAAAATTATTAAGGAAAACAACCGGACTCAACATCTTCAGGCAGAAAAAGACAAAGCAGAATTAAGGGAGGCCATTGCTCAATGTTCTACAACCATGGAGAAAGTCATGGGTCAATGCTCCACGAAGATAGATGAAGCTATTTCAATTCTGAACAACTTTCAACTTATTCGAACTCCTTTCAAAGAATGACCTGCTTTTCGTTCCCTCTTTCTAAAACCATTCTGGATTTGTATTCATAACATTTGCTTCTGATACATTGCTTGAATAGTCTATATCAGTTCTTTATTTTGCTCATTGTTCTTTTTGCTGATGACAAAAAGGGGGAGAAATTATGCAGAACTAACACTTTGATTTGCAGGTTATACAAGTTATACTCAAAGCACAAGAAGAAATACACATATCTTACAAATTTGCACATTTATATATCTGTATTTCATGCGCTTAAAATGTTTATTCCTTTCATTTTTAATTAATATTAATTAAATCTGCATGGAAGTTTTGTCACCATAAAAAAGGGAGAGATTGTTGAGAAAAACCCCTAATGGATTTTGAAATTGACAAAACTTTCAATGCTTAACTTGTGAATCTGACATGCATTCCTTTCTAGATTAATATACTCTGGAAGTTCAGAACAAAAAATTCAGACTCAGAATGAAAAGTTCATAGCAAAAAGTTCAGACTCAGAATGAGAAGTTCAAAATAAAAAGTTCAGGTTCAGAACGAGAAAGTTCAGAACAAGAAGTTCAGACTCTAATATTCAGACTTTATTAAAGACCTACACTGACTCAAGTTCTAAATCAGAAATTCTTCAGACACAGAAGTTATGCAGACGCAGACGCTAAAGTTTTTCAGATGCAGAAACAGAACTCATTTAGAAGGAATCACAACAGCTAGTGATCTGGTATGGATTTCATAAAAGAAAGGTTTTGATTGACTCAATCTCAATCAAATTGATTGACAATCAAAACATTATGACAAGTATGCATTACAACGGATTAAACTCTACTTGTGGAAACCAAGATTCTGATTGTATAGGTGACCAAAATTAGCGAGATTCAGAATCTGTCATCCAACGGCTACTCAATCCTTTCTTTACAAATCTGTCCAAAGTGAAGATTGGAAGATGATCTGCTGAAGACTGTCCAACGGCTAGTTTGGAAGTGGAAGAGTATTTAAGGAGATCAACGAGCAGCAGAAGGCAGAACAAAATCAAGAATCACTAAGTTCAAAGTCTGAGCATACTCCGATTCTTTCTCTTGTCTTTCTTGAGCTAAAAATATTAAGATCTTGAGGGACATTTTGTAAGAGTGATTGTGTGAGATAGAGAGTCCTATCATACACAAGAGTGTTGTCACTCTAAATCTATAATTCCTCTTGATTAAATAGTGAAATCCAGCCGGTAGGCTGTCAGCGTGGGAGAGTGGACGTAAGCTTACTATAAGCCGAACCACTATAAACTTGTGTGTAGTTTTTCTATTCCTTATCTTTTACTTTACATACTGCACATCAAGAGCACTGTCTATATAAACTTTTTTGAATCTGAATTTTATTCAGACTCAACTGTGTTCTTTCATTTCCGCTTAGAATTATAAAAATTGTTTAAGATCACCTATTCACCCCCTCTAAGTGATCCTTGCTAGCCACATCAAAGAACAGTCTTCACCATTTTTTGAATAGATAACAACTAAGCAAGCTCGACGTTCTCAATGGCATATTCGGCCTCCGACATGGACAGGGGACTACATATGTTCTACCTTGAATTCTTAGGTGCACAATATCCCATTTCCTTATATGTCTCATTTAGTCGACTATCAGCTGAACACGTGTTGTATTAGTCGCATTTAAGAGGAACAAGAACTATCTTCATACAATGAAGTAGCAAGTGATCCTCGATGGCAAAAAGTGATGGTGGCAGAACTTAATGCTCTCATAGAGAATCACACTTGGGATATTGTCTCATTACCATCAAATTGGAAGCCCATTGGCTGTAAATGGGTCTACAAGATTAAATTCAAGGCAGACGGCTCCGTCGAAAGATACAAGGCTTGTTTAGTTGTTGAAGGATTTACACAACGAGAAGTCTTTGATTATCATGAAACCTTCTCTCAAGTTGCCGAAGAGGTAACTATTCATTCCTTTTTATCAATTGCCGCTATTCGCAATTGGCAACTGCATCAGATGAATGTCCACAATGCCTTTCTTCATGGGGACATGGAAGAAGAAATTTATATGGAACTTTTACAAGGTTTACGAAACTAGGAGGATCTCGAGTATGTCGTCTTCGTCAATCTCTATATGGGCTTAAATGGGTTTCTAGGCAATGGTTTACCAAGTTCACTACTGCACTAACAAATGCAGGTTTTCGGCACTCCAAACATGGTTACGCCCTATTCACATCAGCTACAGGTACTTCATCAATTTATTTGCTAATATATATTGATGACGTACTTATTATGGGAAATAATGGCTCTTATATTGAGAAGTTCAAAGAATATATGCACTCTACTTTCCATATCAAAGATTTGGGACCTCCCAAATATTTTCTTGGTAGCGAAATTGCTTGATCCGACAAGGGAATTAGCCTTAGTCAGCGGAAACTTATCTTGGAAATTGTTTCAGAAGCAGGATTGTCACGATGTAAACCAGCTGTTATACCAATTGAGCAGAATGCAAAACTAACGACACATGAATATGACGGGAAAAGTGTGGGAAAAGTGTAAAAAAAGCTCTAAACCTTTGGCATTGGTGCCAATTTAGTCCTAAACCTTTTGCATTGATGTCAATTTAGCCTTAAACCTTTTTGTGGTGCCAATTTAGTCGTAAATCTTTTGCATTGATGTCAATTCAGTCCCAAACCTTTTGTTTTTGTGCCAATTCAGTCCTGTCGGCTAATTTTGGTCCGATCTTATTGATGTGGACGCCGGCTAGCCGACAGTCGGTCACCGGCGCTAACGTGGACAGCTGTTAATAATATTTTAAATATTTTTTGAATTTTTATTTATTTATTTATTTTCTTTTTCCCCTCCCCTCTCTCCTTCCTCCAGTTGCCGGTTTGGCAACCGACCAGAGGCCAGAGGCCGGTAAGGACCTTATCGGCCATTGGTAAGACTCGCCCTCGTTAGCGATGGCAAAGGCGAAAGCGTGGCCTCTGACGAGGGCTTGAGCCTCGCCTGCGGCTGGGCGAGGCACGACCTCGCTAGATCTAGCGAGGTTGAGCCTTGCCCAACCATGGCGAGGTTCGCCTTCGCCGTCGTTGGTGAGGGTGAACCTCACCAGTAGCTGGCGAGGTCGACCTCTGGCCTTTAGCCTGTCGCCAGTCCAGCGACAGGCTGAAGGAAGGAGGGATAAGGGAAAATAAATAAATAAATAAATAAAAATTCAAAAATATATGAAAATATTATTAAAAGTTATCTACGTCAGGGCCAGTGACTAGCTGCCAGCTGATTGGCATCCACATCAGCAAAATCCGATCAAAATTGACTGGAAAGACTGAATGAGCATAAAGACAAAAGGTTTATGACTGAATTGGCACAAAAAAATGGTTTAGGATTAAATTGACATCAATGTAAAAGATTTATGACTGAATTGATACCAAAAAAAGATTTAGAACTAAATTGGCACAAATGCAAAAGGTTTATGACTTTTTTTGACACTTTTCCTTGAATATGACATAGGATCATCTTCATCTATCAAAGATACTTACTTAAGGATCTATCAGCATATCAGTGACTCGTTGAGAAATTAATATATCTCACCATGACAAAACCTGATACTCCGCCAATTCATGCACAATCCAAAGCAGTCTCATATGAATGCAACTTTGAAGATTGTGAAGTATTTAAAAGGATGCCTGGGACTTGGTATATTCTTATCTCGCGATTGTAACATGAAGATGACAGCCTACTGCAACACACATTATGCTACTTGCCCAGCGACTAAAAGATCTATCACTGATTTTTTGCATCAAGTTAGGAAGATCACTAATTTCATGGAAGACAAAGAAATAGTCAACTGTCTCACTACCGTCAGCTGAATTGGAGTATTGAGCCATAGCAAAAACAGTTTGCGAAATAATTTGGATATGAGGTCTACTCTCGGATCTTGGAGTAAAAATTGATGGGCCAAGCGAACTATTTTGTGACAATGATGCTGCTCTCAAACTATTTGCAAATTCAGTCTTTCATGAAAGAACAAGACATATAGAGATTGATTGCCATTTCACTCGAGACCAAATTCGAGAAGGGATCCTTGTAACAAGAGGAATTGGAACTGTAGAACAAGTTACAGAAGTCTTCACTAAACCATTGTGTCATAAACAACATACATACCTACTGGGTAAGTTAGGCATCCTCGATAGGCCGCTAGCTTGAGAGGAGTGTTGGAGATACGATTTGATACTATTGAAGATTTGGATGATCATGATTGTGATACTGTTCCCGATTGCGGATTAATTGATTCAGTCAATCCGTGATTAGTTTAGTAAAATAGGAAATTGTAATCATGTATATTATATCCTGTTTTCTTTCTTTCTAGCATTATAAATAGACAAATGTACATGTATTCAAATCAGATTAATACAACACAGAATCTCCTCCATTTCTTCAGTTTTATGACAAAGGCCACGAACAGCATTAAACCATCGCTCTCAAAAATGCAGCGCCAGTATGCAATCACGAGACAAAAGCTCAGAATAATACCTGAGATGATAACAACAGAGTTCTAGATATAGCTAGCTTGGTGAATGATGAATGATCAGCGGCCAAGGACGAAGACTGCGAGGATGGGAGCTAAGTGCGCCTGATCGAGCAACGGTGGGCAACGACGCGAACTGTGACGTGAGGATTCAACGCAAGGAGAAAGCAATGGTGCGATGGTGGGGAGCATGAGTCCCGTGACACTGCCTGATCCATGACGCTGTGGAGGCAGTTTTCTTGGTTTTGGACTTCCGTGACAATCCAGTGGCGATGATGTTGAAGACGAATTGCGGAGAATCGTGAGGCATCCATAGCGAAGGCATCAGTAACGGCTACGCTTTCTGATTGTGATGATGGCTTCTTCATCGTGACTGATTGATTGATTGCTGGCTCGCACTCTCTGTATATGCTCTGTTTTCTGAAGTTTGATGCGAAGAACCATGGGTGGCAATCGAAGACGGCCATTTCTGGCAGACCGAGAATTACAAGGGAGGATCAAGTTAACGAGTTGAAAAACAATCTTTCATCCTTTCCGGGTAAAGCCCCGTTAACAGCCTGAAGCTACACCAAAGTAAAGAAAATAAGAGGGTTGCTGTAATTTTGATAAAGTGTTTGACAGATTCTGCGTGACTTCAACACGTCCATTGTTGCAGTACCCCAGTTTTAACAGATGTTTTTATAACAGACAATTGTATAATATTTCATAGCACGATTACAACACCGAACGTCTACACTATAACCACAACTATACCAAACGAACACTTGACGGCTTTGATATGAAAAGGTAATTATCTTTTTTTTTTTTGGTAAGGATGAAAAGGTAATTATCAATATATAAACCGACACAGAAATTTCGTACAGTGATCGCAAGAAGTTAGATTCAGGATTAGAAAGTGTTTAGCGTTTAGTAGATTTCAAAGAGAAATATGTAAATTTTAGCCCAAAAAAAAATAGTAGCTCTTGGTAACCCTAGAGTCATCTAATATTTTGTACGAGGAAGGAGAGGATGAATGCACACACACACACACACACGAGAAAGAGAGGATATTACAAGCTTTCAAGTTATTTTATTCTCTACCGTGTTTCGTAACAATATGAGGACCATTCACAAAACCCAAAGATTGCATCAAATCCCAATCCAGCTAAACATGAAAAATCTTCCGTGACAGCAAGAGGGCATCTGGCGTTATCATTGATATCAGTGCTGCATATCTCTCTAACTCCAAAAGGCTAAGCTTCATTAAAAAACCATAAGAACAGAGATGTCTCTAACTAGGCCACATATTTTTCCCAACCCCCTTCAAGAAGAGTTCGATTGATACCTGTTCTTCGTCATGGACTCAGATGTAGAGCCAGCTGCCCAGTACAATATGCTTCATTCATTTCATGACCAATCCTCACCACTCAGCTGTTTAAATAAACTCTTCAGCATCTATGTTCACCAGAAAAGTAAGAGTCGATTAGGATGAGACGCACGAGCAAAAATAGGTGGACGCATAAGCATATCATCATTGACTGAAGATGTATCGAGTGCGCATATAAGTCACATAAACCAATATCTGCTTTTCAGTGTCCTCGTGATCAGGGCCTCTCTCATTAACTACAACCAACAAACAATTCATTAGAAATTGATAGCATTCAGAAATCGTGCACAATCACCTTCATATATATATATATATATATATATATATAGAGAGAGAGAGAGAGAGAGAGAGAGAGAGAGAGAGAGAGAGAGAGAGAGAGAGACAGAGAGAGAGAGAGAGAGAGAGAGAGTTGTTCTTGTGGAAATTAGAAAAAATGTGGAGTGTTTTAGCAAGTAAGGTTCGGCCAAGGCTTTACAAGAGAGGAAGATGGAGTTGTTTTTATGTGTTTAATCTCCGCCATCATATGTCTAATTAATCCTATGGTTAAGATCTTTGCTTGAGGATCAAGGTGCACTCTAGAGAAAGAATGTTCCACTCTAATCCCTTTGATTAGCTAATGAATGAAGAGAATTGGGGAGCACAAAGTTTGATGAGGTGGCAAGGTTATTTTGTAATTATGAAATGGTATATTGGTAAATACAAGAGTGGCAATTTCGTAATTATAACGGAGAGTGGTGACCGGCTCTATGGGCTGAGTGGGCTTTGAAATTTGGCCCAATGGGCCGAGCTCACCCGGTTCAACTGACGGGATCAGGCCTACGTGATCGTTCCTTATTCTTTGAATTTTCCCAAGATGCCTAACTTGATTAAAAATACCTAAATTGACTTTACTGTAAAATGTCAATCCGCGATTTAATGTTCTTCTCAAACGTTAATCAACTCTTTGAAATCTTTGAAACCAGACTCAAGATCTTTAAATCTTGTCGTCCCTGAATAAAATGCCTAAAAGAAATTAAATCTAAAAGATGATAAGAAGTCAACAGAATTTTAACTTTTTCGGTCAAAGGTCAAATTCTTCGATCTGACATGAAAAGTCAACATTTGACCATTTTATGAGAAATTTGAAATCCAATGTCCCAAACCTACATGCGGAAGTTGATTTGATGTTTATACGCGATATTTACGTGTGATGTCATGACGTGTCGATTTTTTACTTTAGGTTTTTTTTTCCGACTGAAAAGTCAACTCTTGATTTATTAAAAAACAATAGCGCCTAAGTGCTTTTCCATATGCAAATGGAATGCTATGGGTGTCTATTTGACTATTTTTGAGTCAAGAATCAAGTCCTACTGCGACCGAGAATCTTGAATCTTGAATTTTATAAGTTTGATTTGTCAGCAAAAAGTCCAGTATCAGCACTGGTCTTTTTGCTCACCCTTCCATGAAAATGTGGCTATTGTGAAAGAGATCTTTCACCTGATAAGGAAAACCAAAAAGATACTTGATTATAATTGGACTTCATTAGCTTTAATTTCAACATCAACTGCCTGACACAATGCCAACACTTGCCGTTGGAAAGTTGTTAGCGGAGGAACGATGGCGCGTTTTTGCTCCTACTTGTGGTATCCAACGATGAGATCTTATTTCCACCGTATCTTTGTGTTGTGTGTGAAAGTTCGGTCCTTGTTAATCAAACATTAGAGTTGGGAGATAGGTTTTGTCTGAGGATGCCCTACTTTTGCTTTGTTTGATGATTAATTTCTTTTTTGGCGAAGAATATGAGCAAGCAGGTGAGTCATTGCACATACGTTTGGCAGTTCTTATAATCTCTCTAGTTGAAAGATAAATGCTGGAAAGACTGAGGTTTTCGTCTCTGCTAACACTGCTGACGATTCTGGGGACTCCTTTGCTAATAGACTTGACTTTAAAGCCTCTAGGGATCTCAGGAAGCACTTTGGTTTCAATCTTAACATTAGATGAACCTTCTACAAATATTTCGAGGGCAATTTTGAAAGGAGTAGGAGCAAATTAACGTGTTGAATGCAATCTTTTATCCTTCGTTGAGTTTGACGCATTCAGTTAACTAAGCTTTACCAAACCAAAGAAGAAGGACGCTGCGATTATGATAGAGTGTTCGACAAATTCCTCTTGATTACAACACTCCCACGCTCGTAATAATTTATAGCAGCTCTTAAAAAAAACTACTTCACCAAACTTTCAATTGCTGTAGTTTTAAAATATATTTTACCAATGTACATTCTATAATATTTCATAGCATATATACAAGCTCCACCACAACCACAATTATATGAAACGAACCCTCGGTTTCTTTAATATAAAAGGGTAAATATCGATATATCAACTAACAAAGTGATGTCCTACGGCGATTGAGAAACTTTCGCAAGGAGAAAAGTAGATTACTTTAGATTAAAATATTTTTAGCGATTAGTAGATTTCCAAGAGAAGTATGTAAAATTTACCCAAAAAAAAGAAAAGAAAGATGAGGGAAAATAATTTCCTCTTTTTGTCACTTTTAAAGATATTTTTTCTTTTGACCGAAAATGTTTTCCTTGACTCACTTATTTTTCATGAACGTTGGAAATTATACATTGTATTCTCAAATTGCCACACAAGATCAAGCAAAGACGCCAAAGATCCAATCTGACATCCACTGGCAAATACATAAAAACAATAATGCTGCCTGACTGAAGAGACATCTAATATCTTATATGAGGAAGAAGAGGATAAATGCTTACAACAGAAAGTGAGACATGACACAACAAGCTTTCAAGTTACTTTATTCTATCCCTGTTCCACAACGATATGATGACCGCCACATAATTCAATAAACTCCAGATTGCAAGGAATCCAACACAGCTAAAGATGAAAAATCTTCCATGAAGGCCACTAAGGGGCATCCGGCATTATCATTGATGTCAATGCTGCAAAAATCAAACTCCAAGAGGTAAAGCTACAGTAAGAAAACATATAGAGACGTCTCTAACTGGGAAGCAGTGAATAATTTCTTCAGCATCAATATCCCCCAGAAAAGTAAGAGTTGATGAAGATGAGACACTAGCAAAAATAGGTGGAAGTAATATACATTTGCAAATCATCATTGACAGAAGAGGTATCGAGTGCGCCTATAAGTCACATAAACCAATACCTGCTTTAAAGTGTCCTCGTAGATAGTAACATCCACGTCTTTGTCATCATCTACAGCCAACAAACAACTCATTAGAAATTCTTAGTATTCGGTAATCGTGCACAATCACCTTAACTAAAGTTATCCTCAACATCCCACAACTGGAACTTAAATTACACAAACAAGAAAGGATCGAAGCAGTTTCTCCCATAACACCTATAAAGTTCTAGGCATCAATCAAGATCAAGAAGAGCACAATATTTGGAAAGTGAAGCCTGTAGCTTGACTACTGTAGCGAATAAATATACATCACCTTAACATCCTCACACTTCATTGTCTTGTGAGCAATGTTACCATTTTCATCTTCAACAGTGAAATACTCTTCAGGATTGTCCATCCAACCGAAAATGAGTATTATCAGCTTCAACATAGGGCCAGCATAAAGCTGCCGCCGCCACAGCATGTGGGAAACTAGGCCATCAACAATGCCAGGACTCGGACGCATCTGCCAAATATAGATGAAATCATTATCTGACATGACTAACAAACCCTTCCAACTTAAGCTGAACAAATCTGATATGCGACCTCAGTCCAAGCACTACAATTTTATCATATCCCAACTAATTCAGTGACATGGTGTTGATATCTAATCAAAATATTCCCAACATTAACCTGCAGTCCCATCATATTCGCCACCACAGCAGGATTATCCAGATTATCATGTGCCTCAAAAAGCTCTGAGACAAAGGTGTGCCAGTACTCCAGGCAAACCTGTCAAATCAAATGATCAGCAAACATCTTAAAAAACAAACAACTTATAAATTGAATTTTCAAGAATGCTACCAAATGCAATATAGTGCACACCTTGAAGACCTCACTGTCCTTTACATATGAGATGTGCATAAGGTACTCTAGCCCCAGTAGCAAGGATGTCATATTCTCCGGAGTTGACTCCAATATCCGAATGTGAAACTGCAAGGCAAGGGTGCAAAGTAGGGAATGGATATATCATAATTCATAATTGAGAAGCCCAGAGTAAACAGAGACTCTTTTTAAAAGAGGACCAGAGGGATATCAAGAGAAAATAGTTGCCTCAACTAACCACATCTTACGCAAATCACTGGCGCCATTCAATATTTAAACATCTCCGCGTGGCAGGGAAAAGAACCTACCTTATAAAATGTAGTGAAAAACAAAGCCAAGTTTTGGATAAATGCCTGAGGAAATAAAGATCAAAATTGAATAAGTTGCACTGGAACAAAACACAGTATCAATGCTAAGCTTTTAACCTCACGCCAAAAAAAATTTGCACACCTTGTCCTCGCTAGAACCTTCCGCATAAAACTGTGGGATGTTTGTAGTAGGAGGAAGTTTAGCCTGGTAAGATAAAGAAATCAGCATAGAACATCAACCAGTAAAAATAGGAAAAGTCCTACTTTTCCTCTCCGAACTTTCACGCTTTTTTAATCAAGTCCCTGTACATTTGATTCGTCTAATCGAATTATTCCATTTTCTCGAATCAAATCCCGCCACTGCTAAATCCCACCAAATCCTGCTGACGTGGCCATTGGACAACCTCGTGGTGTGACATAGATAAAATTTTTTCAATGTGGGCATCCACGCAGGCGTCCATATTATTTTATCCAAACATACTCCACAATTGTCTATGTAGGTTTTTTTTTTTTTGAGAAACGTCCACATTTGAAGCTGCATATTCCATCCGCATCATACATTGGCTTCCTTCAACAGCCATGTCAGCTGAGTTTGGCTGGAGACAGTGCCGTAAGGACTTGATTAGAAAATTGGCGAAAGTAGAGGGGCTTGATTAGACAGCTTAAAAGAATAGGGACTTGATCAGAAAATGCATGAAAGTGCAGGGACAAAAAGTAAATCCTTTCTAAAAGAATACACAAGTCACTAAAGCTAAGGATAAAGTGTAGAGAACTTCCATAGGCCAACTTCCATGGATCAAACGGTATGCTCACCCGTAACTGTGCCATGACTATTTTATACATATTCCCATATTGCACATTATATGAATCTCCAAAATTGACGGTGGCCACCTGCATAAAACCCATACAAAATTTAAGCATGCAAATGTGTCAATATTGAAGTCAGGCAAAGCGAATGTTTAATCACAATGAGTATACCATACCTTTGTAAGGCATTGAAGAGTGAGATTCATATACGTCGGCACAGTGAAAAGCTTTAGGAGCATATCCAGCTTCAAATGCACAGCATAGGAGTGAAAAAGGTAAGGCAAATTGTACATGAAAGTCTGGTGACTTTACAAATGGCACGTTCCAGGCTATCGCCATCCAGAGAAACAAATTCACAATAATCGACATACCAATGGAGTTTCGAAAATGCAACCCGAAGGAATCCATGAGAGGAAAGCATGCAACGTTGATAGCGTGGCCCTTATGAGTTCAATTCTTTGAGATATGGATAGCACATACAAACACAGCTCGAGAATGAGTTGGAAATCACTGTGAACAACCAAGAGTAATCCTTAGCAAAGTATCCCGCCGATAAGATAGATATCACGCTTGAAATACCATAAAATTGTCAAAAAAGTGTAAGGCAGCTAACCTAGCCATATCTGTACATGATGGCTATATGTGATGCCAGAAAACTCTAATTATCATGATTACAAATTTACAATGTTGGATACAGTTAAAAGGGATAAACCAATGCAGCAGCTATTGGCAATACTGCAGTCTCAGAGCTCAGCAAACGTCACTCTCTCATCTCTGTACCTTTTTTGGCCTTGTCCTCACAATGCAAAGAGTTACAGAACATACCAAGTAAAGCATTAGGCGAAAATACACATGCATGATAAGTACCCACAGAGTGTGTCTTTCAACGATCATTAAATAGACAGTGCACGGACCCTCTAGTGGTCTGATGTGAACTTAAAACCCTCAACTAGATTCAAGATTTATAGTCACGAATCTACACGGAGGAAGGAAGGCCTGCCTGTTCTTTGTATAAAGCAACATAGGACAAAAGGTTTAAATCTAGCGAACTTGGACTAACATACGAGCAAGGCAAGATATCATATCGTGATTAGCGAACAAGATCATTGTCCATAGGAGCACTCCGAGCACCAGAGAGTAATGACTACAGAGGCACGAAAACAGAAGATAAAAGACAAACGGCAACAAGTACAGCTCATCAAATGCCTTGCCTGTTCAGTGACTGTTTGAGCTCCATAATATATTTCTGCCTCATTTCACCTCTCGAGAAATGAAAAACCTCTTCACTCAGCAGCTGCGGTATTACAGCATGTTACCAGTGCCCTCCAAGCCAAATTCAACTAAAGAAGATTACAAAGACAGACTTACTTTCAAAATGGCCATGGCAATTTCACAGATTGTTTCGCTAGTTTTTGCAGATGAAACAAGTTCAGGAATAAAGTTTCTCCATCTGCCAGGCCACTCATGCTTCAAGATCTAGAACATCAAATACACACGAACAGGTGAAGATGCTGCAAGGCCTTCTGAGAATAATTTAAGCCTAATACCAAAAGCATACAAGGTCCACCTGTACTAATATGATGTTGAGCCTGTCGATAAACGGCTTTTCCATTTGAAGTGAGCCTTCATTACTTGAAAGCTATGGGAAGAAACAGAGAAAAGACCGACATGGAATCAAAACTTTGCAGGGAGGGAAACAATACAGCTCTATAAACTTACACGCTTATACCTGCACAATGTCTCTAGAAATGCAATTCTTCATCCGGTCTCTTTGTTCGATGGGCAATGCATTCCATCTATACTTTACGACACCTTCGATGACCTGAAGATTAATGTCGGCATGAGAAGGGTCTCAACTTATTTAGAGAGATCTAACTGAGCTGTACGGAGACTGATCTTTAAAAGAGGAATAAGCTCAGTGTTATCGGGTTGTGGGTGGGGGGGGGGGGCGCGGAGGTGGAGGTGGGGTGAAGAACCAGAACCACTCCTCTTTTCTAGGTCAGGGTCAACCTCAAACCTTTAGCTTCCTACGAAGAGGTCAACCTCAGTCCAGGTCTTAACCTTGCAAGGGACCTGAATTTGATTCTATCTAGCGCACAGTCTCTAAATAGATAGCCAAATTATTCAGGACAGAGGAGACTACTTATAGAAGGTGCATGGTTCTGTGAGCATCAAAAGCGAAATCTATCAGACGACCCAACTGCATCTGGAGCATATCCATCATGCCTGGTTTTAGATAAACAAGTTTGCAGGATAAAATATCTGTTTGGTTCTCAGTGCCACTTCCCCGAGATCAGAGCTGGTAATCCTGAACGAAAAGGCTAATGGAAGTGGAATTCAAGAAAATCTAGTAACAGCCAGCCTTCCAAACAAGATCTTACTAAATTTGTAATAGCATACGGCAGGTAGGCTGTTTTGGTCTTGCCCAGGCCACTCAAGCTATGTAGGACATGTCCTTCGCAACTAAAATTCACAAAAAAAAAAAGAAGAAAAAAAAGGAGAGGAAATTTTAGATTCTAACAGAAATTACATCTGACCTGTAAGGCAGAGAACTTGGTATACGAGTTCTTCGTATTTTGCAGAATGTGCACGTCTTGCAGCCGTGGATCTGGATTGTCTTGCAGTTCCCGCAAGATCTGGTATGCCGCCGTTCTCTATTGCAATTACCCACAAAAAAGAAATAGAATAAAGAAGAAAAACAGAAGAATGGAAAGAGCTGAGCAAGGTAAACAATTTTGCTCCTCTAAAGCAAATGGTGCTTTTCATAATCAATTTGTAGGAATGTCCTGTCTGTTCCCCGTGATGAGGTAGCAGCAGGGAGTGCAATCATCTCCGCGTGGAAACGGAGGAACTGAGCAAATGACGCGCGACAGATGGCATGCAAGAACATTCACCATTACTTCGCAGGCAAGTGACACGTCAATCTTCTGACTCGTGTCATGCTATCCCAATTGATAAAACATACAAGGCAATACGTGCAAGCCGATCAAAAGAGGAAAAGACGCTGTAGAGGAAAATCACACACTTGAGTATCGTGTCCATGCCAGGAAGCCAAGGAAAGCTATCAGCTTAACCTATCATAATGTGCAGTAGAACGCACTCTCAGACTACAGTTACAGATCAGAAGGACCAAAAAGGGAGGGCGGGAAGACCTTAATTTCTAAAGGTGAGCGAGAGAGCATTGAGGGGACCAAAACAAAACATCGAGAAGGAAATAGAAGCGCAATCTCTTCTTTATGTCCGGTGCTGTAGAAGGCGACAAGGCACTTCGAGTCGCTTTGGTCAGTTTAACCCCAGAACAGTACGGGAAGAAGGAGGCGAGATTCTCTTTCTTCAGATTCACGCAATCAAGTCCACATCTATGATTCTACGGGGGTAAAGCATGGGCCTCTGGGTCAAGCCTGAAGGTTTTTCTGGGCCTTGTCTTCAAGCCCTGCCTGCCCAGTCATTCAAAAAGAAGGCCTACACTGAACTAAACTAGTCGATCCGAGCAGATTCTGACGTCATTGACATATTACTGCTTTTTGATCTACAAATTGCATTCAAAGATAAAGAATTTCACCTAGGGGTGAGCGGTTCCCGGTCCGGTCCGGTTCGAAGGCGGAACCGGGAACCGGACCGAGAGAACCGGTTCCCAATTTTGGGAACCGCGGACCGGACCGGTTGTTCTAGGACCGGGAACCGGACCGGACCATTGGTCCGGTCCGGTTCCGATCCTGTCCAATGGAACTGATTACTTAGAGTTTAGGGTTTTTTTTTGTCATACACTTAAGATTTGATTCACATTTTACTAATTTTTATCAATAAATTTATGTCAATGAAGTTCACTTAGAGTTTAATTCACATTTTACTATTTTTTATCAATGAATTTATGATAATGAAGTTTACTTAGAGTTTAGTTCACATTTCATTAATTTTTTTAAAGAAAAAAATAACAAAAATATATATTAAATGGTCGGTCCGGTCCGGTTGGTCCGGTCCGGTCCGGTTCCCCCTCAGAACCGGGAATCAGACTGCCCGAAAACCGGTTCCACTTTTAGGAACCGGGAACCGGACCAATAGTTCCGAGAACCGGACCAAACTCGTCGGTCCGGTCCGGTCCCGGTTTGGGCGGTCCAAGTTGCTCACCCCTAATTTCACCCTATAGAGCATAACTTTTGATCCGGTATAATTGCAGGTACATCTGTCAAAATACGCCATAAAACTCATTTTTTAACCCATATTTAATCAGCTGGGTTGTTATATGGGTTAATTATATTTAGTAAATAAGTCATAAATTGATTTAGAATGGTGAAGCCCAAAATAATATGAGTCTTAAATGAGTTCACCGCTTACTAGAGTCAACCTACCTTTATGACTCCACTCTCTCCTCACGCTCATTCGATCTCGCACTCGCTTACTCCGTGCTCTTACCTTAATTTGGATATAAATTTTCTTAGATTGGACTAAATATAGAAGTGATTTAACAATATGGACCTGGTTGAGACGAGTATGGGTTGCTAGATCTGTATAGTATAGAAATGAGTCAATTTGAATCGGACCATTTTCGACCAGCCGATCCATCCGTTTGACGGGTCTAGTTGCAAAGCCTGATGATACAACTCCAAAGAAAAACCTCATTTCGGAGCTCGATGCCTTGGGGATCAGCAGCTGCCAGAGGCAAATCCGGCCTCAGAAATCACCTTTCTGGAACTCTTTGATTTTACATTAATTATTAAAATCGTTGATGGCTCGGTGTGTGTTGAGTAAGTGATTGTGCCATTTCGAGCGTAAGCATTTCAAGCCTGAAGGCCCGGACAGGCCCGAAAACAAAGCTCGAAATTCAGACCAAGGCCTATTGGGCTTGGAAAAAAAAGATGGACCGAGTTGGGAGACTTCTCTCGCTTGACGTAACCCACCTTCTCCATGCCAGCTTCATCCACGGACTAGGGATCCATGAAAATGCGGCTGACGTGAAAATGACCTTGCAAGTGATTCGCAAAACTCACAACGAGGACCGTTTCTTCGCCACCAAAACTGATTTGTTTATTTCGTGAAAAATGAATAATTTAAAAAATATTTTTCTAAAAATGATCATTTATATCTTTTAAAATAAATAGTTAGTGACAATGTTCTCGTTACTGACAACAATTTATATTATCATGAACGGTAAAAATATTTTTCGTTCATTCATTTTAGTAAGCTATGCAAGCGATCATTTTTTAGATAATATTTTCTTAATTATTCATTTTCCATGAAACAAAGTCTTAATCTTGGGGGAATTTAAATATCAACTGTCTTGCCCAAACTAACGCTTCTACCTTCCATTGCTTCCAACGGCAAACTTGTCACCGGAGGCAAGATGAAAGCTCTTTGCTCCTAGTTGTGGTACCGAACAAGGAGATCTTATTTCCATCATACCTTTGTTTAGTGCCGGGACATTCAGTTATTGTAAATTAAACAATAGTGTATTAATGAAAACTCAAAGATTGGGGTGATTACAATTTGTTTTCTTTTCTATTCTTTTTAGGTAGATGAGTAGTTTCTCTTTGACGAAGCAGACAACCAATGACGTGAATCAATTGTCTCTCCTGTCAAATGATAAATGCTGAAATGACCGAGGTTTTCGTCCCTTCCGACTTCGGTGACGATTCCAGGGATCACCTTGCCTATAAACTCGACTTTAAAGCCTCTAGGGATATCAGGAAACACTTTGATTTCAATCTCAAAGATTTCAAGGACATTTTTAAAATGAGTAGGATCAAGTTAACTAGTTGAAAAACAATCTTTCATCCTTTCTGGGTAAAGCCCCGTTAAAAGCCTGAAGCTACACCAAAGTAAAGAAAATAAGAGGGTTGCTGTAATTTTGATAAAGTGCTTTGACAGATTCTGCGTAACTTCAACAAGTCCATTGTTGCAGTACCCCAGTTTTAACAGATGTTTTTATAACAGACAATTGTATAATATTTTCATAGCACGATTACAACACCGTACGTCTACACTATAACCACAACTATACCAAACGAACACTTGACGGCTTTCATATGAAAAGGTAATTATCAATAAATAAAACGACACAAATTTCGTACAGTGATCGCAAGAAGTTAGATTCAGGATTAGAAAGTGTTTAGCGTTTAGTAGATTTCAAAGAGAAATATGTAAATTTTAGCCCAAAAAAAATAGTAGCTCTTGGTAACCCTAGAGTCATCTAATATTTTATACGAGGAAGGAGAGGATGAATGCACACACACGCGCGAGAAAGTGAGGATATTACAAGCTTTCAAGTTATTTTATTCTCTACCGTGTTTCGTAACAATATGAGGACCATTAACAAAACCCAAAGATTGCATCAAATCCCAACCCAGCTAAAGATGAAAAATCTTCCGCGACAGCAAGTGGGCATCTGGCCTTATCATTGATATCAGTGCTGCATATCTCTCTAACTCCAAAAGGCTAAGCTTCATTAAAAACCATAAGAACAGAGATGTCTCTAACTAGGCCACATATTTTTCCCACCCCCCTTCAAGAAGAGTTTCGATTGATACCTGTTCTTCCGTCATGGACTCAGATGTAGAGCCGACTGCCCAGTACAAGATGCTTAATTCATTCCATGACCAATCCTCACCACTCAGCTGTTTAAATAAACTCTTCAGCATCTATGTACACCAGAAAAGTAAGAGTTGATTAGGATGAGACACGAGCAAAAATAGGTGAACTCATAAGCATATCATCATTGACTGAAGATGTATCAAGTGCGCATATAAGTCACATAAACCAATATCTGCTTTTCAGTGTCCTCGTGATCAAGGCCTCTCTCATTAACTACAACCAACAAACAATGCATTAGAAATTGATAGCATTCAGAAATCGCGCACAATCACCTTAATAAGTTATCCTCAACATCCCACAGCAGAGAACTTATATTACACAAGCAAGAAAGTATCGAATCAGTTTCTTCCATAACACCTAAAAGATTATAGGCATCAATCAAGATCTATGGAATCAAGAGAAGCACAAGTGAAGCCTGTAGCTTGGCTTCTGTAGCAAATAAATGTACATCACCTCGTACTGGTTGAGATCATCATTGTCTTTTATTGTCTTGCAGACAATGTTACCATTTTTATCTTCAATAGCAAAAACTTCTTCAAGCTTGGCCATAACATAGAAAATGAGCACTCTCAGCTTCAACATAGGGCAGGCATAAAGCTGCTGCCGCTGCAGAACTTGGGAACCTAGGCCACTAACAATACGAGCACACGGACGCATCTGCCAAATACAGATTTAAGTCATGATCCAATTCAGTGATGAGATACTGATGTCTCACGAAAATATTTCAAACACTAACCTGCAGTCCTGTCATCTTCACTGTCACAGCAGGATCGTCCAAATTATCGTGTGCCCCAAAAAGCTCCAAGACCAAGTTGTACCAGTACTTCAGGCAAACCTGTCAAATCAAATGATGGGCAAACATCTTAAAACACGATCAACTTCGAAAATGAATTTTCAAGAATGCTACCAAATGCAATATAGAGCACACCTTAAAGACCCCAGGGTCATCTACATATGAAATGTTTATAAGGTACTCTAGACCCAATAGCAAGGATGGAAGATTCTCCTGAGTTGACTCCAATATCCCTATGTGAACCTGCAAGACAAGGGCACAAAGTAGGGATTAGATATATCATAATCTGTAATTGAGAAGCCATCCACAAACAGAAGTACAATTGCCTAGCCTAACCAAATCTCACACAAATCACCAGTGCCAATTAAATATTTAAACGTCTCCACATGACAAGGAAAAGAACCTACCTTATAAAATGAAGTGAAAAACAAAGCCAAGTTTCGGATAAATGCCTGAAAAATTGAAGATCAAAACTGAATAAGTTGCAACGAAACATGATATGTAAAGCCAATGCCAAGCTTTTAACCTCATACAAAAAAATGCACACCTTGTGCTCACTAGAACCATGCACATAAAGCAGCGGGATATCTGTAGTCAGAGGAAGTATAGCCTGGTAACATGAAGAAATCAGCATAGAACTTAGATAAGATTTAAGTATATGAGATTTCCTATGAGAACTTAGATAGGCCAACTTCCATGGATCAAACAGTATGCTCACCTGTAACTGTGCCATGACTATTTTATACATATTCCCATATTGCACATTATATGAATCTCCAAAATCGAAAGCGGCCACCTGCATAAAACCCATACAAAATTTAAGCATGCAAACGTGTCAATATTAGGCAGGCAAAGCGAATGTTTAATCACAATGAGCATACCATACCTTTGTAAGGCATTGAAGAGTGAGATTCATATACGTCGGCACAGTGAAAAACTTTAGGAGCATATCCAGCTTCAAATGCACAGCATAGGAGTGAAATTGATAAGGCAAATTGTACAGGAAAGTCTGGTGACTATAAGAATGGCATGCTCCAGGCTATCACCATCCAGAGAAACAATAGCACTATATATCAACATACCAACGGAGATTCGAAAATGTAACCCAAAGGAATCCATGGGAGGAAAGCAAGCAACGTCGATAGTGTGGCCCTTATGAGATCAGTTCTTTGAGATGTAGATAGAACATACAAACACAGCTCGCGGATGAATGGGAACTCACTGTGAACAACCGAGAGTAACCCTCAGAAATCCCACCAATAAGATAGATATCATGCTTGAAATACTATTAAATTGTCAAAAAAAAAAAATGTAAGGCAACTCACCTAACCATATCTTTACAAGATGGACATATCTGATACCAGAAAACTCTAAATATGATGATTACGATGTTGGATACATTTAAAAAGGAATACACTAATGAAGACGCTATTGGCAAAAGTACATTCTCGGAGCTCATCTCACTCTCTGTAACTTTTTTGGCCTACGTATCTTACTGTCCTCACAATGCAAGGAGTTAGAGAACAAACCAAGTAAAGCATTAGACCAAAATACACTTCCATGATATGTACCCACATTGCATGGACTCTCCAGCAATCTGATGTCAAACGAAAAACCTCAACTAGATCCAAATTTTAGAGGCATGGATCTACACTGAGAAAGGTCTGCCTGTTCTTTGTATAGAGCAACATAGGACAGAAAGTTCAAATCTAGCAAACTTGGACTAACATTACAAGCTACATGAGACATCACATTGTGATTAGCGAACAAGATCATTGTTCGCTAATCTGATTTAATTGCTGAAACACTTAAGTAAGAAGAGACATGGACATTTCATTTCCAGCAAAAGTTAATCATATTTTTCCCTATCAAATGAAGATAATGATCTCAATCCTAAAATTAATCACAAGTTTCTGATATCACAGCGAAGCTGCATCATCACTGCAGCACTCAGAGCACCATTGAGTAATGACTACAGTGGCATGTATACAGAAGATAAAAGACAAACGGCAACAAGTACAGCTCATCAGATGCCTTACCTGATCAGTAGTTGTTTGAGCTCCTCACTTTTTTGCTGCCTCATTTTGCCTCTCGAGAAATCAAAAACCTCTTCACTCAGAAGCTGCAGGGTATTACAGCATGTTACTGATACCCTCCAAGCCAAAATCAACTAAAGAAGATTACAAGGACAGACTTACTTTAAAAATGGCCATGCAATTTTCACAGATTGTTTCACTAGTTTTTGCAACTGAAACAAGTTCAGCAATAAAGCTTCTCCATCTGCCAGGCCACTCATGCTTCAGAATCTGGAACATCAAATATACACGAACAGGTGAAGATGCTGCAAGGCCTGCTGAGAATAATTTAAGCTAAAATACACATATGTAAAAGGCCCAACCTGTACTAATATAATGTTGAGCTTGTCGATATACTGCTTTTCCATTTGAAGTGAGGCTTCATTGCTTGAGAGCTATGGGAAGAAACAGAGAAAGGACCGAATATGGAATCAAAATTTTGCAGGCAAGAAATGAATAATGGTCTATAAACTCACACACTTATACCTGCACAATGGCTTTAGAAATATGATGCGTCATGCAATCTCTTTGTTCAGCGGGCAACGCATTCCATCTATACTTTACGGCACGTTCTAAGACCTGAAGATTAATGTCGGCATGAGAAGGGTCTCAATTTATTTAAAGAGATCTAACTGAACTGTTCGAAGACTGATCTTCTAAAAGAATAATAACTAGAACCACCCCCCTTTTCTAGAACCCCTCCCCTTATCTAAATCAGTATCAACCTTAGACCTTTAGCTCTCCAATGAAGAGGTCAACATCAGTCCAGGTATAAACCTTGCAGGGGACATGAATTTGATTCTATCTAGCCCAAAACGCTAATATTTGTTTGGTTCCCAGTGCCACTTCCCCAGGATCAGAGCTAGTAATCCAGAACAAAAAGACTGATGGAAGTGGAATTCAACAAATTCTAGTAACAGCCAGACTTCCAAAAAAGATCTTACCAAAATTTTCAAGAGCGCACAGTAGTTATGCTATTTTGTACTTGCGCAATAGTACTAATCCACTCGAGCTAGGTAGGACATGCCTTTTGCAACTAAAATTCACAAAAAAGGACATGTTTAAAATTTTAATAGAAATTACATCTGACCCGTAAGGCAAAGATCTTGGTATTTAAGCTCTTCGTATTTTGTAGAATGTGCATGACTTGCAGCCATGTATCTGGATTGTTTAGCAATTCGCACAAGATCTGGATGGCCGCTGCTCTCTGTTGCAATTACAACAGAAGAAGAAGAAGAAATGAAAGGAAAGTGCTGAACAAGGTAAACAGTTTTGCATCTCCAAAGCAAACGGTGATTTTCATAACCCAATTATAGCAATGCCCTGTCTGTTGCACATACCGAAGTACGAGCATCGAGAATAATGATCTGCACGTGGAAAAAGAGGAAATGATCTAATGACACGCAACAGATGGCATGCAAGAACATTCATCATTAGTTCGCAGCTATGTGACGCGTCAATCTTCTGACTCATGTCGTGCAATCCTAATTGATAAAGCTTACAAAGGAGAAAGATGCAAGCCGATCAAAAGAGGAAAAGAAAGCTGGGGAAACAAAATCACACACTTCAGTATCTTTTCCCATGCCAGAAAGCTAAGGAAAACTGTCAGCTTAACCTATCATAATGAGCAGTAGAACGTACTACTGAGACGACAGTCACAGAGTACAAGGACCCAAAAGGGAGGGCAGGAAGACCTTTATTGCTAATTGTAAAGTCAGAGGAGACGGAATTCCTAAAATCTCGAACCTGTGGTGCACTCGCACGAATCCGGGCTTCCCTTAATGAGGGATGCACGCCCAAAGATGAATGATACAATCACAGAAAATCCTTGTCCATGTAATACCTTAAGACCGTAGGCTCAACGCTCCCCCGTCCCCCACAGTATAGTATATGGTGAGCTTCATTAAAAGCGAGAGAGACAATTCCCGGGATCCTTTAACCCTAAAAACCTAAGTCTCGGGGATTTTGCTAGACTTGTGCAAACACGAGACGACACAGGTGTTACAAAACGGTGAGCAAGCAAGCATTGAGGGCACCAAAACAAAAGATTGAGAAGGAAATAGGCCGAAAGGGAAGAGCAGAAGAGAAGGAATAGAAGAAGCGGAACCTCTTCTTTAGATCCGGTGCAGTAGAAGGCAGAGACGGTGGCATCGAGCAATTCGACGTCAATCGGTCCACTCAAATCCCGGAGCATCTCGGCCGCCATGGCTCCGGCTGGTTGAGTCGCCGCGTGGCAATAGTAAAACCCTAGTAGTACGGAAGGGAGGAGGCAAGAGTGGAATGGGGTGGAGAAGCACAGATTCAGAGATAGATAGATCGAGAGAGAGAGAGAGAGAGAGAGAGAAGTAAGCTTATAAATAGGACAGGCAGTGGGAGACCGGCGTGAAGTCGAGTAACAACAATTTGCTTACGTTTGACGCCAAGGGGACGCGCAGACCGCAGTCGAGCGACGCACGGCTCTCCCGGCGCGCGATTTTTCAGGAAAATGGCCAATAGCTCCTGAAAAGGATATTTTGTCAAAAGAGTTACTTCGTTTTTGTCATATTCTCGGAGAGTTTTAAGATAGGGCGGACTCATCTCGTATAAGCCACGTAAGCGGGCAATTTAGTTTCAAATCACCTTCTAGTTAAGGACGAGTAAAAGAACTTGACCGAATTCAGAATTGCCCAAACTAAACAAACCGACCGATCGGTTCTGGAAAGTTTCTAGGGGAACAGATTCGGTTCTCAATTACAGGTGTAGACCTACTCATCCAGATTAGGCTAATGAACCGCAATACACACATAATCGAATTCTTAGCTCTAATCAAATCACTGAGGCACGCATGGAGATCGAACCCATTCCCAGCCTCCTAGGACACGGTCGGTTCCATAAACTCACTCAGGAACCGGAAATTCTTGGGTGGATCTAGGAACCATTGGACAGTTCTTAGTTTTCACTTTGCGAAACCGAGCTTTAGTAAGTGGTTCCCGGTTCTAGAGTGGAAACGGGCCCACCTTGGAACCATTCACTTTGACTCCCACTTCATCGGTCGGCTGCTTCTCACATATAATTTTTCGAGCAACGACAAGGGCATTTTTGTCCAAAAATATTTATTTCTTCTTTTCTCTCCTTTTCTTCTTCCTTATGCAACCTCCTCAATGAGCACGATTCAAACAGAAAAATTCAATTTGTGAGATTCGGCTTAATTCTTATTTTTTGTCCGTTATTATTATTTTGGATAAGTGCACCGTAAGTCTTAAAACTTATAACGAAAATCCAATTAAGTTTTAAAACTTATCAAATTTATGTAATCAAGTTCCTCCATTTGCTCTATTTAATTTAGTTAATGAAAAGTGCCGACGTGGCTTATTTTAATGATTTCTCTCTCCTACAAAGCAAGCTCCATGCGCGCAACAAGACGTCGTTTTGGATGATTTACTGCTCCAAAACGGCGACGTTCTACCGTTGCTCCAATTGAACGTGTTGGGTATCTTTCTTCTCCATTCGTTTCTTTGCCCCAAATCTAAGGTCTGTGCACCTTAGAGTTGGAGATTTCTTCGTCGTCGATCGCGAGTCCGTGAAATCCCATGCCAGCCGGTTGATCGCGAGTCCGAGCACTTTCTCTTCTCTTCACATGTCGGTATCGCGAGTCCGAGCACTTCCTCGACGGCGGATCTCCAAGCCTCTCTCCTCCTCGCAGGTATCGCGTCTCTGCGTCCGTGCCGGTGTTTGCGTCTTCAATGTCTTGATGAACCAGACATTTTTCAGTTTGCTTTATTTTACACGTTGATATTTCTGTCATCCAATCTGCTCGCATCACATGACGTGGGTGTGTTAGAAAGCCAGAGTTGTTAACTGAGGTAAATTTGGGGCTTCCGAACGGTAATTATTCCAAGGTTGTGAATGACAAATTAATTGCTTTTATTATTTCAGCTCCTTTCTGCCCTTGCTGTCCGCTATCTTCGTTTTTTTTAGTGTGGGATTTCGAAGGAATATGCTGGTATAGTGAAGTGTACGAGTTAGAAAGAGATCTTCCGTAAGAGCAACTTGATAATATGGTCTTTCTTCGTTGCCAGCGTTTTAGCGTTTTGATTTGAGAGAGAGAGAGAGAGAGAGAGAGAGAGAGAGAGAGAGAGAGAGAGAGTAGGTTGCATTCTGGTGCAAAGCATCTCAGAAGTTTGAACATTGCTTCCTTTATCTGCTTTCTTTTTCATGTTGAAGATTTGATGAATTGTGTCATTCGCTTTTGTCCAATGCTAATGGAGATACTGGAAATAAGAAAAGGTGTAGGTGAGGCTGCTGACTCTCAGGCTTTGAAGCAGATTCAGTCTCAGGTATGGCAAACCTAACATAATTGTATAGCTAGTCGGACCATTTTCTTCAGTGCAGAGTTGTGGAGACTGGTTTATTTGGTAGGCAGCTTCTCATGAATGAGTTGTATATTTCCATCCATTCATCCATCATTTTCTTAGTGTTGTGCATTTACAAATGGCGTTGTGTGAGCTTTTATTTTTGCTTCTGTTTGCCTTGAACTTTATTGGCATGTTTGGTTTCCGGCACTGCAACCACTATGAACTTTGACTCCACATCCTCTACAAATGAAATGATGGTCTTATTGTTTATAAACGTTGCACTTTTGCTGTTGTAAAGAGAGCTCAGATTCTCGGCCTGTACAATGACATAGCGCTTTGACCTTGTTTCTCTTGTTAGATGGAACATGGAAGGCAAACTGAGACACTGGTCTAATTCTTTTGCCGGCTACCCAGAAATTTCAAGATGCTCTGACATGTGTTAGGAGAATGAAGTATTACGTTTGTGTAAACGAAGAGATTGCAAAGAAGCTTTGATATAGGATATAGGTACTTGTCTGGAAACTTCCCACAAAAGTACATGTAAGATTCTTTGCCACAATAAAGGATCCTTCTTTTCACATTAAGAGGTGCTTGCCTGCTAGCTTAATTGTTTAGCTGTTGTTGCTGAATCTCTTCTCTGTTAATAAACTAATTTAGATAGCATCTGCTGGTTTTCCTAGCCTTGAACACTTTGTTTGTAAGAAAAATTAAAAGTTAAAGAAAATAGAGGAATTGGTTTTACAGTGTCCATGAAGAATGGAAAAGGAAGAGGAAAGAAGATGTCTTTGGGAAAAAATGACATTTTTCCCTTCATATCACCGTTGAATTTGTGAGTGGATAATTTCGAGAGTATATATCTATCATTTATGTGGTTGATTTGGGGTCCTAGAATTTGGCGTAAATGCAACATTTAGACTTATAGGACTTAAAAGCACCAACTTGTCTATCTCATTACTTCTTGTTCATTCCGTTGGATATTGTGCAGTGAGAGAAGTCTCTTTTCGACCAAAAAAAAAGATGAGTCTCTTTTATTTTTCAGTGAACACCGTAACATAAGTGTAGTGACTTTAAATTCAGCAATTATTCCTCTTCCATGCCATGAATCGGTAGGTATTAAGGAATCTGTGCATGGCATACCAAGGTGGTTAGTATTCTACTTGTTTTAGTAGAATGAACTAAGAACGATACTGTGCATTTGGGAGTATTCCATCTGCTTCAGTTTATGGATTTTTCCATCCAGTTTACGATTTTAGCCATTGGAATTTAATATCACAGCTTCAGATGGGCACAGCTTTTAGATGATATGTGAAGATAATAAGCCGGCATGAACTTTGCAGTTATTCTTTTCTCTCCTTGTTTTTCTTTATGGCATGCCCTGCTCACAATTGCTTTTATGTGTAATTTTACATGGAGTTATGGAGACTTCACCTTAGTGGGTGGGTCTTGAGACGTCCTGCTCTTAGGAATGGGAGATAGCAGTGAAGAAACAGAAGACATGAGAGTCGCATTTTAAACTCTTGACCAGCATAAGAAGCTTTGAGTTCACCGTTACCTTGGCCATAGTGTATCTTTGACACTGAGCCACTCAAATCTTTGATCCTGTTAAAGCCAGTTTCAAGACAGAAAAATTGCAGGATTCATTTATACACATTCATGTACCTGTAAGCTTAGGAGTTAATGTAGATTGTAGAGTATTACAGAACTTAATTCATTTTTTTTCAATTTTCTGTCTTGATGCCATAAACCATTGTTGAAGATGATTTGGGTCCTCAAATAAAATTTGTTCGTTATTTTACGGGCTGTCATAATTATCAGTATCATTTCTGATGCAAGTATCACTACTACCATCATGTATAATCTAATTATCACGTCCTGGAGTCCTTGATCAAAATATGCCACTCATGATATGGACTCAAAACTTGCTCAAATCTCTAGTCGCAACTTTTTGTGTGAACTCTTTATGTACCCGGAAAAAAGAAAAGGAGTACTCATGTCATTGACTTTCTTTGATTGTCTAAATCTAACTTCTGTTGCCAGACCAAGCTGGCTAAATCATGCTTTCCTTCCCTGTTTAGCCCATATAAAACAGTTTGAAAGTTGATGCTACCCGGGACAATTTTATCACCTAACATCTTTGATATGAGCCCCAGTGCTTCTTCAGACCTACCAATTCTACACAGAGTGCACGAACATCGAGTAAGTCTTGATATTAGGCGACGGCTCTTCAAATTTCATTTCGTTGAAAACACTCCAAGCATCACCACACTTTCCCGGGCCCATGTAATTCCAGCAATAATGGACGGTTCGCAGTCCTCTCCTTTCATCCTCTTGAGAACTTCCTTGGCCTTTTCGATCTCCTTCTCTTTAAGATAATGCACCGCCAACGATGCATAGACATGAACACTTAAAGAGACTCCCGCCTTGTCCACTTTAGACAATGCAGCCTCCAAATTCCTCTTTCTGAGTAGCCCGTGGACGATGTCCCGTAGACATACTTATTCATAGGGGTGTGCAACCAGACCGGGTTTACCCGAAAATCGGACCGGCCCACCCTAAAAATAGGTCCGAGTACCGGTTCTTGTTAGAACCGGTTCCCGAACCAGTTCCATTTTTTTGGAACCGGTTAGAACCGGTCCGGTTTCCGGTTTTAAGTAAAAACCGACCCGGACAGGTTTTAGAACCGGTTTTAAGATAATGTAAAAAAAAAAAAACCCTAAATGACGATCACGTTACCCTGCCTCTCTTCTCTCTTCGCCGCTCCTTTGTATCATTTCTCTCTTCGCCGCTCCTCTGTCTCAGTTCTCTCTTCGCCGCAAGAATGCGATTACGCAACTGAGGATGCTCCTCGTTCGCTTCGCCCATCCGACTCTCACCGATCCGTGAGTCCTTCGTTCCCTCAGTCTCTCTTCTTCGTCTTTGTTGCAAGGTCAGATGGTTTCGAGCTCGAGCTCCGAATCTGTTCTCGTGTTGAAGAAATGTTCGAGTTCGAGTTTGAGGTTTTGCGTTCGAGTTTTATGGGTTTTTCGACGCGGGCTTGGGTTTGTGTGGAAGATTCTCTGAATTTTGATGATCAGTGGTGGACTTGAGGGAAGAGACGCCATCTGATCTTGTGAATCCGGCTTGTCTAAGTTTTTTTTTTTTTTGAAACTTTTATCTCTTGCTTCTTGGACTTCTGAGTTTGTTTAATGGTAGAATATAAGAGTTGGTTGCATACCTGATTTCAGTGGTTGGCCTCAACTCAAAACTCTATATGTTGCAAGCTCCTTAAAAATCAGTGATTTTTGCGTATTTGAGTTGAGAACCCCATTGAGTTAACCTGATATGTTCATCAGTAGTCCCCCTTTGTTCATTCTTGTCGTACTCAAGATTATGAATAGGAAGGGAATAATTCGTCACATATCAGTTTAGCATCGTAGACAAGAACAATGATATTTGATCCTAGAATATAGTTTAGCATCGTAGAAAAGAAAAAGTTTGCAATCGCACCAATAAGTCAAAGAATGGTCCATCTGTGTTGTTATATGTTGCAAGCACCTGCTGGATTTACTACCAAATCTTGCGTAGTTGGATGGTTCAGCTTCAGCGAGTCTTTATCAGTTCGTACTCAAGATTATGAGTTCAAGCATGCAGAAGAAACTCAGCAATGGAACCACAGTGTCTAATGGCCTCCTAGTTCTAGGATAGTTCTTGACCAAAAAATTGGCAAGTTCTTTAAGTCATGGTCAATCACTTTGGAAACGATTGAAGTCTTCTTTTCATACCATTCAAGTGTATACTCAGACACTCAAATAACGGATAGTGATTTTTATTATTCATCTTTTGTTTTGAATCGTTTCATTACTACATATATTATTTTACTAAAAAAAATGAAACCAGAAAAAAGGAAAAAAAAAATAGGTTCTCGAGTAGACCCTGAAATCGGACTAGAAAAACAAGGTCGGTTCCAAAACAGAGTCCAGGGAAAATATGATCGGTTTCAGGTTCCAAAAATTAGGAACCGATTATAACAGAGTTGGTTTCAGGTTCCAGGTTTGGACCCAACCCACCCTAGAACCGATCACCCTTACTTATTCAGCATCTCTCGCTCCATTCTGACATCATTCCACAATTTTAACGCTTCTTCCGACTTACTCGCTTGGCAAAGTGCTCTAATGTACAGAGAGTAACTCAGTGCAGTCGAAAAACCAACTTTATGCAGGAAATTCACACATTTCCTAGCGTTCCACAACTTGTTGCTTTCGCATAAGCAACCTAGATAGATTTCAACGAATTCCTTATCAAGGACGTACTCGGATTTCATCATCTCCCTAACCAACTTCACGGCCTCATCCACCCTTCTACCTTTTCCCCCGTGGATAGAGACGATCAAGTACTTATAGATACTTTCGTCTGGCGCACAACCGCTCGCCTTCATCTCCTTGAAGATCCTCAGAGCGATCTCCGTCGGGCCCGTCCTACCATACTGCATGATCATGATCGTTCATGTGTGTGGTGTTACCGAGCAACCTTCCTTCTCATTTCGTAAAAGAGGCTCCTCATGCGCTTGAAGTCCTCAGCGCGGCCGGCGATCTTCATGGCCATGTTGTGCGTCTCCAAGCGACGACCATAACCATCTCAGTTCCCCACCTAGTCAAAGAAGTGCAACGCTGTGCCGCTGCGGAACTTGCAGCTTCGAATGATCTCGAGCACAAATTCGCTAGTGAATTTCACATTGCACTTCTCCAGAGCTTCTTTAGTCGAGAATCTCAATCTTCAGATCGTAACAGAAGTACACAAATTTCTTCATCGTCTAAACTGGTGAAGGTGACCCCGACGGATCAGATCCACAACCTCTTGGTTTGGCCAGTGAACATTAGACATTTACACGAGATGGTGATGCTCTTGCTCCACGTAGGAGAGATAAATTATTAAAATAAGTCAAGTCAATATTTTCCATTAACCAATTAAGTTTTAAGACTTAATTACATTTTCTTGGCAAATTTAAGGATAAACGTACTTGGAATTGTGTGATTAGGCACGTTGATCTCGGGTTCGATTCTCCAACTGAGCACTTGTGATTTAAGTGGGGGGCCATGGCGGTAGGTTGCTGTGCTAGTTCCTCCGAGGAATTGTCGAGGTGCGCGCAAGCTGATCCGGACACCTCGGTTACCAAAAAAAAAAAAAACTTATCCCTTATTATTTCTTTTGTCTTTTTCTTCTTTTCTCTCATTTTCCTGAGCGGGTACAGGCGCTCCATGAAATTTTTTTAGTTTTTTATGGCCAGAGCCGACGTCGTCCTCATCTTCCCTTCCCACACCTCGGCCTCGAGATTCAGTTCCATAATTCACGAAGAAGACGAATCGTTGCTGAAGCACCTTCACATACACAGCGATTCAACGCGACCGCCGCGATTTTGAGGTCTCTGACGAGTTTAGACGCAAAGCATTTCATGAAGTCTTCGAAGGAAGCCGGCAAGCCGCTGTGGGGCAAGCACGCACAAATTGGAGATTCCAGCAGCAACATCGTTGTCGGGAGCGGCGCGGCGACAAGTATGGATAAGTCAACTCGACCGATTTACGGAACGGTGGTGGGTTTCGAGGTGGGCAAGCTCGACTTAGTGAACTCATTGTCCAAGTTCCCGGACCTCGTGTCGCTGAGCCTGCGACAGTGGGCATGCTATATGATGCTGCTCGACCGAGTCTGACAAAGCAAATATACCTTCAGCATATACACTTAAGCCATAAAGAAACGAGTTCATTAATTACTCACTTTTGCCATTGGAATTTCACCCCGTCAAATTTGTACGAGAGAGGAGAAGACTAGAGAATGTTGTGAAAAAGAGAAAGTTATGAAGAAGGGAAAAATTGATATGAACAATGCATGATTTCGTCCTATTCATAGACAGTCAATTAACACATCTCTTGAAAATATGTGACTTATCAGAACCACCACCACATTTGATGATTTAAACATTACTTCTCTTAGTGTCAATAATATCTCTTCTTTTTCATATCTAACCATCTCTTCCCCTTATTAGTTATAGATAATGTCGCGACCTAAATTTTTCTCAGGCTAATGAATTATTAAGACTAGTCTAACTCGAGCTCTCCCATGCCCTATCAATTCGCAACTTACGGTTTAAGTTTTTAACATTCAAAAGTTTTCATACTTGAAATCGTCACTAATCTATTTGTGATATGTCGATTAGAAACCTAAATAAAATATAGGGAGATATGTTTTATTTCTACGAACCAGAGATTCTAAACTCGGGGACTTGATTACGCCAGATCGAGTCTAACGACCTTTTGGTACTTTTTCTTTTCAAAAAATGTCTATGCAAGCAGTCTGAATCCATTTTATTACCTAATCACTAACAAGTGAGATGTTCGTGTGGGTGCGCAAATCACCAATTTAACACCCAAGAAAGCAATAAATAAATTGCAAGATTAGGAGAATGACATACCTTAGAGCAACGCAAGCATTTGCATTATTAGTAGAAAATCATACAAACAATCGTAATATGATTTCTAATTAACAAAGTAAGGCACTAAAGATGTTTTTTTAGGGTTTGCGCTTTATTAAAATGCAAACTAACTTATATGCAATGACGTGTAAAAATGACATGCGATTAATGCAACCTAATGTGCGAACTATATGTCATGCGACGATGTGATCTAATTCTAATGACGGACAAATAATTTATTTTTGATATTTTTCCAATGAAATTCGAAATTAAAAAAATACCTAAAATAACATGCAATCTAACAACTTCTTTTTTGATATTTTTTTTATTAAAATTCGAATTTAAAAGTTACTCAAATTAAGAATGCAATCTATCTTAATCTATCCTAAAGTAACTCATTCTTTTTGGGATTTTCATGAAAATTTGGATTCTAAAAATAACCTAAATAATCTATTAGGATTAGAATAACACCTAATTTAAACTAGGAAATAAATTATCTTAAGTCCTAATTTAAATTAAATAATTATCCTATCTTCTAGATACATTTAGGATTCTCTAAACATGCAAAACTTCCAATTTAAATCCTAACTAACATATTTTTAGATTTTCTTTATTTAAAAGGAAAGCAAAAGAACAAAGACAACAAACGCACTCAAACAATCCACGCAATCCGCAAAATTCTTCTTATCAAATTTGAATTAGGAAAGGAAATCAAACTAATGGTCATATCTATAGGGTTATAGATATCGACGGAAAGCTGATTGTTCGAGTTTGGAAAGCGAATAAAATCTATTATCGTATCCAAGTGATTATGGATAAGATAACGATTTTTCGTATCGCCACATATCGTACCTTAGGGATAAGGTCGAATAGTCGTCCAGACATGTTGTCAAATTAGAAAAAATTCCTAATTTAGGGTATCTTAGAATATTGCGGATATCACAAATATTATCCTAAGGTATCTAATCAATCGCGTAATATTTACGGAATATTTAAAATATTCAAACTAAGAATTTAAATATTTTGAAAATATACCGGATAGAGATTTTTACCTGATTTGCGGATTACTTTGCAAATTTGAATCACCGGCGGATCGGGATCACGGAATGGCCAATGGCGGGTGACCGACGGTGGCTCAGGGGTAGCTCGGATTGCGATGGCTGATGGTGGTGGTGCCGCCAGTGCTAGATGGCTTGGAAAGAAGCTGATTTGGTTCAGCGAATACGGCAAGAAAGTCAAGAGCTCGCTGGATCGCTACCGGAAATTCGCTGCTGTGTGGACGTTGCTGTGGTATTCAAAGGAGGACCTCCGGGAGTCGTCCAAATTGATTGAGACACGCCAGAACGGGACTGTGACGGTGCTATGGTGGCTGGCAATGAGCACTAGTTCCGTTGGATCGTTGTGCTCAATGTTGGAGAGGATGAGCTCGCCGAGAATCCGCAGAAAATCATCTAGAATTACTGGAAACTGCTCCGGATCACTGGCTGCTATCTCTGGGCGCTTGTTGATTGGTGGAGCAGCGTCTCAAACGTGAAGGGCTGAGGAAGAGACAACTCCGGATGTTGGAGGCGCGGAGGTGCCGAGTGGGACATGATATCATCCGCAGGAAATAAAGCAACAATTGTTCATGAGGTGGAGTCAACACATGGCAGTCAAGGGAGAGCTTCTTTGAATGTGTCCCACGTCTTCTTTTCTGTGGCCGTGCTTCTCCGAATGTGTCCCTCTCTTCACGATTTTCTTTTTCTCTCAATGGTGGCCGTGGATGTCTGTGTTGTGGCAGTGTATTCAATGTTGTGTCCTCAAAATTTTGTGAGCTCCCCTTAATTGAGGAGTATAATCACATATTTATATCGCAACCCTAAATTAATTGGCCGGACTTTCTAGTTTTAATGGGCTTAGGCTTAGGCTTTTATCCTTTAATTTTTATTTAATTTCAAATAGGCCGAATTAATTTTGGCTTTTCTCTAATTAGCTTGACGGGCTGATTTACGCTCAAATTAAAACAACAAAAGCCTTTTAGACTTGTGAATTTTGGCCCCCAATCCCTTGAGTGAGCCGAGTGCTCGAGCTCGGTTTATGCGATGAATTTTCAGCTTACTCACCACCGCCGGTCTGATACGGAATGCAACTAACCTATATGAACTTAAACTATATGCTATGCAATTTTAATATTTTTGTTTATGAGTTAAAATTTAATCCCTAATTTTCTATGCAAATTATTATTAAATGGTCGATCCAAATTTAGGTGTCAACAGATAACAAACTATTTCAATAATTAGCCACTTACTTTGTTATTTATACTAATTTACGTATATTCATGCATACAAGAAGGTAAATATATTTAGATTTGAACATTCAATTAGTGTAAATAATTCCAGTAATGAAATAAGTGGTAAATAAAACTTTAAACCATGATTCCATTTGTTAATCAAATTTTCACATGTATGAATTTATACACATTCAATTAGAAATTTCCTATGCCTTAGCACTTTTATGACCTTATACTTCCTCCTAAATTCATGAACATTTACAAAAGTTAATCCAATTATTGTTAGAATTGTAACCACTCCTTATGTTAGTATAGGGGAAATTCCTAACTTATTACCTCAACCTTGCCTTGCTAAAACCTGAACATTATTAAGAGCATTGTCTTACACTCATCCTTCTAGAAGTGACACCACTTTTAAAGTTCATATAGGGGAAGTTTCTAACTTATTACCTTAGCATTGTCTTGTGTAAAACATGAACTTCATTAAGAGTGCTGTCTTACACGCATCCCCCCAACTTTCTATGGGTACTAACCTTGTGCCCAATACTCGATCACTTCTTATGTTCATATAGAGGAAGTTCCTAACTTATTACGTTAGCTTTGTCTTGCCAAAACCGGAACTTCATTATGAGCGCTATCTTACACTCATTCTCCTAACTCTCAATGAGTACTAACCTCGTGCTCAATACTCAATTACTGTCAAGATACAATAACTTGCTGTTAGAAATTGAACTTTGACAATTTCAGTAGAAATTGTAAAGTTGGGTTCCCAGTATTACCATTTGGTCGAAGACCCATTCCTTTGGCAGTATAGCTAACCAAACCTCTCGAGAGTCCCTTAGTGAATAGATCGGCCAAGTTATTATTTGTCCGAACATAAATTATTGAAATAATTCCATCAATAATTAATTGTTTAACATATTCACGTTGCAAACTAATATGTCTAGACTTTCCATTATGTATTTTACTATATGCCTTAGACATAGTTGTCTTTGATGCCAAAGAGAATGCACCATCTACAAGCTAGAAAAGCCATTTAGATGTCGACTTGTTACCAATTGTGCTTGTTATCCAACTAGCATATGAATATCCTTTTAATACTACCAGTTGTCTTCCATAATATAAACCACAATTTATTGTTTTCTTTAAGTAACCAAAAGTTCTACTTATAACCTTCCAATGCACAATACTAACAGATTTTACCATGCATTTTAGTACCAACAGTCAGCATATTATCTATATATAAGCATATTATAACTCCACACACTTTAGTAAACTTTGAATAAATGCACTTACCTTTCAAGATTGCTAGCATTTGCTGCAGCGACTGTCTCCATCTTTATGATAATTGCGATTTTTCAAAGAAGAAAAATGGTTTCTTCCATTTCTTATTTTTTATCATACTTACACAACACTTAAATAGGGCCTACAATAACTAGAAAATAGCAAGAAATAAAAAACAGATTTCCTACTTCTTAATTCTAGCGATTTACTTCCTAATCCTGAGGATTCAGGAATAAAAATAAACGGAAACAAAATATTCAAAATAAATGGAAATAAAATATTCCTATCTCGGGATTTTCTCCGAGATCTTCGAGATTTTCTTCTAATTCTTCAACACCCCCTCTCAAGTTGGTGCGTAAATGTCTATCATGTCCAACTTGCTGATGAGAGACTCAAAGTTAGGTCTGAACAATCCCTTTGTAAGAATGTCAGCTATTTGTTGTGTTGTTGGCACAAATGGCATACAAATAGCTCCTGCATCAATCTTCTCTTTGATAAAGTGTCTGTCAATCTCAACATGCTTGGTTCTATCATGTTGCACTGGATTATGTGCAATGTTAATTGCAGCCTTGTTGTCACAGTACAACTTCATGGGCATTTTCACTGATACTTTAAGTTCTTCTAGTACTCGTGTTAGCCATAACATCTCACAAACACCGTGGGCCATTGCTCGGTATTCCGCTTCTGCACTGCTTCGTGCCACAACATTCTGTTTCTTACTTCGCCAAGTAACCAAGTTCCCCCATACATATGTACAATATCTTGAAGTCGACCTTCTGTCAGTAATTGACCGTGCCCAGTCTACATCCGTGTATGCTTCAATCTCCCGTTGAGTAGATTTTTTGAATAGCAGACCTTTTCCGGGTGTGCTCTTTAGGTATCTTAGGATCCTGTACACAGCCTCAAGATGTTTTTCATTTGGAGAGTGCATAAATTGGCTTACCATACTCACAGCAAAGGCAATATCTGGCCGAGTATGTGACAAATAGATCAGTTTCCCTACTAGCTTCTGGTATCTCGATGTATCAACAGGAACCCCATCTTTGTCATCTCCAAGTTTCTGATTGGGATTTATAGGAGTTTCTGCTGGTCTACAACCACTCATCCCAGTTTCCTTTAAAAGATCTAGGACATATTTCCTTTGTGAAACTACAATCCCCTTTTTCGATCGAGCTACCTCCATTCCAAGTAAATACCTTAGAGTTCCCAAATCCTTGATCTCAAACTCAGAAGCGAGACATTCTTTCAACCTGTTCATCTCAACAATATCATTCCCAGTGAGAATGATGTCGTCCACATACACTATTAAAGAATGCTTTACAAACATGGTATGATCAGCTTGTCCTTGAACATACCCTTGTTTCTTCACAAAATGAGTGAACTTCGCAAACCAGGCCCTCGGTGACTGTTTCAGTCCATATAATGATTTCTTCAATCTACATATCTTTGATCCAGAACTTCTATCAAAGCCTAGGGGAAAATCCATGTATACTTCTTCCTCCAAATCTCCATTCAAAAAAGCATTCTTCACATCTAGTTGTTGCAGGGGCCAATCAAGATTGGCTGCAAGTGACAGGGGCACTCTTACAGTGTTTAGTTTTGCAACTGGAGCAAAAGTTTCAAAGTAATCGATCCCATAGGTCTGGGTGTATCCTTTTGCGACCAACCGAGCTTTATACCTTTTGAGAGATCCATCGGATCTATGCTTGGTTGTAAATACCCACTTGCATCCAACTGTGGTCTTTCCCTCGGGTAGATCCACTATATCCCACGTTCCATTTTTTTCTAGAGCTTTCATCTCCTCAAGAATTGCTTCCTTCCACTCAGGAACCTGTAGAGCATCCTGCACAGTTTTCGGAATCTCCACACAAGACAATGTTGAGGTAAAGGCACGGAAATTGGGTGAAAGGTTTTTGTAAGACACATAATGAGACATAGGATGTTTGGTACAAGACTTAACTCCTTTTCGGATAGCAATAGGAATGTCAAGTTCATCAGGTTGGATAGATTGAGTTGGAATATTACCTGGTGACTCTATGGAGTTCTGGTCATGCCCCGGTTCGGACTCATGGCACTTTAAGGGAGCAGGAGACTCATTTCTTTGAGTTTTGTCTCTTCTCGTGTAGATTTGAGAATAGGATGGAAGCTCTGCATTCTGGGTACTAGTTTTGCACCTGCTATGTTCACAAGTAGGATTCGATGACAATATAGGTGGACCCGAATTTTCATTATTTAAAACACTTGGTTCAAAATCTAGTATAAGAGTTGCGGGAATATGATCTTTAGGAAGAGGTTTTTCAGGTTCTAGACAAAAAGAATCTATGATGGAGTTGTGCGAATCTGCGCTTTCTTTCCCCCTCTGAAGATGAGCTCCAAAAAAAGGTGTTGATTCAAACAAAGTGACATCCATGGTGATAAACATTTTTTTGGAAATCGGGTCAAAGCATTTATACCCTTTTGATTAGGTGCATAACCAACAAACACACATCGTTTTGCTCTAGGATCAAGTTTCCCCCGATTTCTATCATGGATGTGGACAAATGAGGTACAACCGAATAGTTTTAGGGGTAAGGCTGAAGCAAGTCTAGAAGTTGGGTAGGTCTCCTGAAGAACTCTTAGGGGTGTTTGAAATCCTAACACTTTAGAAGGCATCCTATTGATGAGATATGTAAATGTAAGAAGAGCTTCCCCCCAGAGGTATGTGAGAACTTTAGTTGTGAAGAGTAAAGCTCTAGTTGCTTCTAAAAGGTGTTTATTCTTCCTCTCTGCCACCCCATTTTGTTGAGGGGTGTCAGGGTAAGAACTTTGATGCACAATCCCCTTTTCCAAGAAAAACTGTCCCAAATTTTTATTGAAATATTCTTTCTCATTGTCACTTCTAAAAATCTGGATTTGTCCTTGGAATTGTGTTTGTACCATGGTGTAAAACTTTTTGAAAACAGTCTCTACTTCCGATTTCTCTTTTAACAAATACACCCAACTCACCCTTATATGATCATCAATAAATGTGACAAATCATTTCTTTCCTGAGAATGTAGGAATTCTAGATGGGCCCCAAACATCACTATGAATTAAGGAGAATGGTTTTGATGGCTTGTAGATTTGTGAGGGAAAATTGGTTCGATGATGTTTGGCCAATTCACAGAATTCACACTGAAATGAAGATGGACTTTTATTCAAAAATAACTTTGGGAACAAGAACTTTAAATATTGAAAATTCGGATGACCTAGCTTATAATGCCATAACATAATGTCATCATCCTTACTAAGAATAACAGATTCAAAACAACTACCCTGGACTTATCTACTTGAGCTTGTTCCATCTTCAAAGAAATAGAGTCCTCCACTCTCTCTAGCATTGCCAATCGTCCTCCCCGAGGTCAAGTCCTGAAACTCACAATGAGATGAGAAAAAGTTAGCTTGACACTTTTGATCGGAGGTTATTTTACTAATGGACAACAAGTTACAAGATAGCTTTGGGACATGAAGAACATTATGAAGTGTGAGGGCCGGTGAGAGCTTGATAGATCCTGTTCCAGCTATGGCTAAAAGAGAACCATCTGCAATTGTGATTTTTTTATTTCCTGCACACGGACTATAGATGGAAAAGAGTTTTGAACAACCTGTCATATGATCAATTGCTCCTGAATCGAGGATCCATGGAGCAATTTGGTGTGGATTTTCTATGAGGGAAGCAGTGGAAAAATAATTACCTTTCTGGGCTAAAGAACAAGATGGATTTGAAGAAGGTTGTGGAGATTGAAGGATTTTGTATAGATGCTCTAATTGTTCCTTTGTGAATGGAACCAAATCAGACTTGATTTGCTCTTCTTCATTTGTTGCTTGGAACGCACGACCATCGTTACTGCTCCTTCTCTTCCAACCTTCTTTCTTCCAATTCTGTGGTTTCCCGTGAATTTTCCAGCAAGTCTCTTTGGTATGCCATGGTTTCTTGCAATGTTCACACCATGGTTTCTTTCTCCTGTCTTCCTCAGAATCAGGCCTCCCAGATACAAGTGCAGAATTTTCGGATATAGAGCTGACACTTGTTTCCGAATCATGTAACATGATTCGCCTCCGAGATTCCTCCCTTCTAACTTCAGAGAAAACCTCGCGAATGGATGGTAGAGGTTTTCGACCAAGGATCCTGCCTCTCACTTCATCCAAGCTTCGATTAAGGCCTACAAGAAACATGTATACTCTATCATTCTCTTCTCTCTTCATTTGTCTCTTACAATCAGTTGGACTTTCCCACGTATCATCATAGCATTGATCTAATTCCTGCCACAAGGTCACCATTTCATTGTAGTAAATAGTGACCTCACGATCCCCTTGCTTCAATTGCCATAGCTTTGTCTTGAGTTCAAAGATCTAGGAAGAATTTTCCAGATCAGAATATGTTTCTCTCACAACGTCCCACACATCTTTAGCGGTCGGAAGGAATAGGTGAGGTTTTTCAATTTCTGGCTCCATAGAATTGATCAGCCAGGCAATCACTAAGGAGTTCTCAGATCTCCAAATCTTCCAAGACGGATTGCTTTTTTCTGGTTCCTTCACCTCGCCTATTAAGTGGCCTAGCTTCCCTCTGCCATCAATTGCTAGTTTCACCGATTGAGCCCACTCCAAATAATTTTGGCCATTCAATCGGTGAACTGTCAATAGCAGGTTGGAGTTCTGGGAGAATTGCTCTCCACCATTGCTCGATTGTGCAAAGAGATCAGCTGGGTTGTTCTCTAGCATGACACCTAAAGGAGTGGTGTTCCTACTAGCTCCGGCCATCGCCGTTTTCACCATAGTAAGAGCCGAATTTAAAATCAAGCTCTGATACCATGCGATTTTTCAAAGAAGAAAAATGGTTTCTTCCATTTCTTATTTTTTATCATACTTACATAACACTTAAATAGGGCCTACAATAACTAGAAAATAGCAAGAAATAAAAAACAGATTTCCTACTTCTTAATTCTAGCGATTTACTTCCTAATCCTGAGGATTCAGGAATAAAAATAAACGGAAACAAAATATTCAAAATAAATGGAAATAAAATATTCCTATCTCGGGATTTTCTCCGAGATCTTCGAGATTTTCTTCTAATTCTTCAACAATAATAATACCTTAAGATATGAACAGTAGTTTATAGTTCTTTGATGCATGATGATGATTATTGTCTTTAAGGTATTATTTGCCCTCAATATTGTTGCTTCGGATTTAAAATAAATATACCACCAGGATATACACAAAAGTCACGGAGAAATGAGTTCAATATTTACTCAGTTTCCCCCAATATTGTTGCTGTTAAACTTGTGTAAGAGGAGAAGAAGAGAGAGTTTTGAAGACGAGAAAATTTGCTATAAACAATATATGATTTAACAACCAATCAACACATCTCTCGAAAATAGGTACCTTAATTTGAACAATCACTAATTTTCATTATTAACCCATAATTGCTCCTCATATCAATAACAACCCTTCTTTTATAACCAACTATCTCTTCTCTTAATTATCTGTAGATAACAAATCAGTTAACAGAATGTGCTTGACTTGCTGCCAAGGGCGATGGTGGATGAGGACGAGTGTGACATCCAGAAATTTTTTACATTAGTTTATAATATTAGGATATTAAGATAATTATTAATTTATCTGGATTTTGGATGACATTTATGAAAAACTCAATTAGGTCACTGATTTTGTGACATGAGGAAAATTCGAAAGATTTTTTATCGTGTTCGTGATTTTTGGGAATGCGACTCTTTTAGGGTTATAAAATTACAATGATTTATAATTCAAGGAAATAAATATATAAACTATGTGTCTACTAATTTCAATTTACTTAAATTGATAGATATTTATGTATAATTTAATTATATAAAGTGATGGTGAAAAGCTTATCACCAGAGTAATTGTTGGTAGGGATTAATACACTTTGAAATACGTATAAAAAATTTTCAAAATGAAAATTTACCGAGTTGAGATTTTTCTAATGTTCGATAACTTTTGCTATTAATTTTAGTGGGATCAAAATATTTTTATGATTTATTGATGTTTAAAACGGACACCAATTTTCTTATTTATTTACTGAAATGTGAAATGCCTTGACAAATTATGAGATATCTTGTCACTCAATCTATGACATTTGTAAGCCTTTTATTTGACCACATCTCATCATTTCGCACCACAAGCTTTAACCCCAGTTCATCATTGTTTTTAACCATATTTAATTGACACCTATCACTCTTTAACTCTCAAGAACATGAGTCAATTCTTCTTATTTCACTTTTCTCATTTAGTCTTATCTTATCCACTTCATTTTCAACTTCCAAAATTGCTTCGTCTACCAATCTTCCATATAGAAAACATATTTCCAATTCAAAATTCCAATTAACCATTAAGATCGATCAAATTGAGTTGTGTTTTAGTTTCAATTTTCTTACGAGGTAAATTCATGAATGTCATTTTTTATCAAACTAGTTTTGTTTTTTTTTTAAGAATAAGAGTTGTTAATTTTTGTTCTAGTTTATTTTGCTTTTAAGGTGATTAAGGCTTGTAGTTGTTTAAGTCTTTTATTCAAGATAAGTGAAAACTTTAGGAACTAAGTTAGATGAATTTCTTGGAACTCTTGATCTTGATTGGTTGATATTTGCTCATTTAATTTAAATTGATGTTAAGTTTTGTTGGATCTCAAGATTGGCATGTTAAGCTATGATGATTTTTTGCCTAAATTGAGGTCTTTTCTACATGCCAAGAAATTTTTTGAAAAATTCCCAAAAGGTTTGATTGCATCTTGAATAGGAAAAAGTGAGAAAATGGCTAACGTAAGCTTAAAAGGGGCATTTTAGTAATTTTTGACATGTTTAAGTGCAATTTTGTAAATTTACATAATTGAGAGGGCTCTTTTAACAGTAATATTTTATGGTTTAAGTGTTAATTAGTGAGTTATCAAGTTAGATTAATTAAAGGGAATCATACCACTTAAAAAACTATTTTTGAAGCTTTAGGGGCAAATTTGTAATTTCTCCAAGCTAGGGGGCTAATCTGTAAAAACTGAAATTTATGGGGGGCTGTTCACAGCATTTGGAACCTCATGCTAATAGAGATTTAATTTATTTTTATAAAGGCTTAATACCCAAAAAAAACCTTAAATTTTAGTTTTTGTCTCGTAAAAAACCTCTAACTTTAGGTCATGTCCCAATTCTACCCTAAACTTATTTTTATCTCCTAAAAAACCCTCAACTTTAGGTCCAGTTTAATTTTACCATAAACTTTTTTGTTATCTCATAAAAAATCCTTAACTTTAGGTCTAGTACCAATTTTACCCTAAAATCTTTTTATCTCATAAGAAAATCCCAACTTCAAGTCCAGTTTCAATTTCACTCTAATTTTTTTGTCTCATAGACTATCACCAAATTTTACCTGAGTCCCAAATTTGCTCTCCATTAACCCTCCGTCAAAATTACCCTTAGTGATTTTGCATTTGTCGATCTCTCGTACTTGGAAATGTTCCATCTCTCGCGATTGGAGAGCACTCGGGCGCTTGAACGACTTGTGCTTGAAAGTTTTCTATCTCTCGGTTGTCACGAGAAATTTTGGAAGGAGGTTAATGGGGGCATATTTGTGACTCAAGTAAAAATTTGTGATTTTTTATGAGACTGTAAAAATTTTAGGGTAAAATTAGGATTGGAAGGTAAAATTGGGACATAATCTAAAGTTTGGGGTTTTTCATAAGACAAAAAAAGTTTAGAGTAAAATTGGGATATGACCTAAATTTGAGGGTTTTTTATGGAACAAAAAAAACTTATAGTAGAATTGAGACTTGATATAAAGTTGGAGGTTTTTTATGAGACAAAAGGTAAAAGTGAGACAAAAATCAAAGTTGAAGGTTTTTTGGGGTATTAGGCCTTTTTATAAATACTTGTTTAATCTAGACAATTTATCTAACTAGTCAAATTTGGCCTTAATTGCACAATTAATGTAAAAATGAGTTGTCTTGGTAATATTATAGAATCCGTGGATCATATGTTTTAGATAATAAATGAATGACTTTTGGTATTTAGTTTAATTAATATGACTCGATTAGTGAATATCGACAGTTATGGATAAATTTTTAAAAATGAGAATTTTTTGGGGGGTAACAATGTCATTCTGGAAGTTTAAAATTATAGGAAATTAGTTTTACTTTTGATGATTAAGGTGAATTCAATCAAGGCGTTGTCTTAGAAATGGAAATTATATGAATTACTTAAAGTATATAAATGTTGATTGTCTAAGGGAAATTCATCTCAATGATTTGTGAATTTGCATATGTTTTACATGATGAATTACTTTATATCCTGAGGTGCACATAATTGTTTGATTGCCACCGTTTATATGAAAAATGCCAAGAGATTAGTATGTTATTCTCGTAAATGTGTTTATTGAAAATTTCATTATATTTATTATGTACCCATACTTTTCACACGATAATGCTATGTACTGAATGACGATTGTTTATCAGCGAATTTGCAAATGATTTAAATGGACATTTAATTTCCATTGTTGGTACGAAAAAGGCCAATAGGTTAGTATGACGTTAGTTGTAAACGTAGTAATTGAAATATACATAGCAGTTGTGATGTCATGATGATTTGCATCTCAATGATACCATGTGATGAAGACCTTTATCATGGCCTGCTCGTCATAGAGCAAACTCCCTTGCACGAGTATGTGTAAAAGGCTCTAGAAAAGACATATTTTACTGTATAGAGACGAGCATCTACAAGGATGAGAGGACATGAAATCCAATTATTCATACACAAGATGCCATGGCTTGTGTAGCCTGATGTAGATATGGCTTGTGTAACCCGATACGACTTTGTGTAGCCTGTGATAGCCATCATTATGCGGTTGTACAGGATGTATTTGTCATCACTAATGTAGAAAACACCCATAATAGATGAGCTGAGAGGCATGTGCCACGAACCGTGATTCTCTCATACTCTTGTACCCTTGTAAGTGGTGCTCAGGATTATCAGGTGAAAAGTGAGGATGTAGAAGGAATGAAATATAACTAGGTCGCGGAAGTGATGTCAGGATGGTTGGTGCTAGGAGTTTAGGATTGAATGAATATACGTTAGAAACTTTGAAGACGGGGTTGGCCTCCCGTGTACAAATTGATCGGAAGTTGATGCCGCTCTCCTGATGAGGTCATGGTAAGGCGAAACCAGTTGTCGTACCTAAATAAGATCCGTGTGTCTCATTTGATGGACTAAACGCTCGAGTTATATGGGGTGTGATACGATTCGATAAGAGGAAGTTATTCGCCGTATTGTTCTCTGGAATAGCTAGTGAACGAGGGCTGGCCTGTCGAGTTATACGCTCGAGTTATATGGGGCGTGCTGCACGAGCTATTTTGCGGCCAAAAAATTGCCGGCCTGTGACACATGGCAAAGAGGTACTTATGATTCCATCCCCTATGTGTTGGTGGTGACGATGCCTCATTAAACCAGAGGAGTCCTGTCTAGAGACAGGTAGAGATCATAAATACTTACCTTTTTATATCGGTGGATTGTATTTGTGCATCATGAGATTTGTACGCTTATCTACGTGCATTTGAGTGTTGAATTGTATGTAACTCGTTTTATTTATTTTATTGTATTGATTATAGTCATATGACACGCAATTTATGTCTTAAATTATTAGAAATAATATGTTTGGCTATAGTAGCGGTTTAAAGTAGGTTGGTATCCCTGTTACTAAAGTGGGAAAGTTATAAGAAATTTGAATATATGGTTGAAGATGTGGATCTTGATGTATTTAGGAATTTATGCTATTATGCGTGGTCATAAAAGATGAAATGATAAATGTCATATTTGGATTGGATCACAAGTACTTAAATCATAAATGATACATTTGGTACTTCTCGAGTGATTGAAATACTCCATTACGAATATGAAATTAATAAAGCGATAAGTTTAATAGACATCGTACTATAGCCAAATGGTGAATGACATTTCTTGAATTATAGTGATTTTGATGAGTGATATGTGATAACTTGTTGGTTGTTGTCAGGGAGAAGAACACTAGAAGTATCAAAAGTTATATACAGAGCACACTTTAGTGTTAAAAGTTATTTTCGGATCACTTAGTGCCAATTTTTAAAAAAACGATTACTTAGGATGTGCATGGCAACGATTCTGTGCCCGAAAACTGATTCTATTCAGAAATGTTTCTTTTTTATTCTGTGCTCGAGAACTGATTTTGAGCATTTGAAGGCGTTTGATAACAGCCCAAAATTTTCATTCCTAAAATAGTAAAAGAACATAAATGCGTTTGGTTACGACATAAAATTTTTTTTATTAATAATATTTTAAATATTTTAATATTTCTTTCTTTTTTTCTTCTCCTCCTTCTTGGCCATGACCGGTAAAATATTTTTTTTATTAAAAATAATTTTATTAAATTTTTTTTATTTTTTTGGCCATGGCTGGTAAAATATTTTTTTTATAAATAATTTTTTTATTAAAATATTTTACAAAAAAATATTTTTATTGAAAATGTTTTTTTATTTTTTTTCGCCATGGCCGGCAAAATATTTATTATAAATATTTTTTTATTAATAATATTTTAATAAAAAAATATATTTTTATTTTTTTCGCCATGGCCTGGCCGCTGGCCATGGCCAGTAAAATATTTTTTATAAATAAAATTTTTTATTAATACTATTTTTATTAAAATACTTTAATAAAAAATATTTTTATTAAAATACTTTAATAAAAAATATTTTTGTTATTTTTTTCGCCATGGCCTAGTCACTGGCCATGGCCGGTAAAATTTTTTTTTATTAATAACATTTTTTTTATTTTTGTCGCCATGGCCTAGTCACTGGCCATGGCTAGTAAAATTTTTTTTATTAACAATATTTTTTATTAATAACATTTTTTTATTAAAATATTTTAATCTTGCAAGATACGGCGAGGGTGGCCCTCGTGCCGGACATTAGAAGCTACATTAAAAACTAAGAAAAAAGAAGAAAAAAAAATTGATTCTCATTTTTGTTTCTAGAATCAAAAAGTTATTTTTTTTTATTCTTAATTCTGTTCCAAAACTGATTTTGGGCACAAATTTGCAAGAATTTGTGCCCAGAATCAAAAAATTTAACAAACGAATTTCTGTTTCAAAACTGATTATGGGAACAAAAAAACAGAATCAAACACTATTTGGCAAGTTGCCGAACAGGCCCTTAAGTGCCAACTCCGATTTGGGTTATTGGAAATCCAACGTGGCCATATTTTATTAATTTCTCAGTCCTACGTGGTTTGCCGGCGTGCCCAGTCAGCATATATTCCCTAAACGATGCTGTTTATATGCTTTGCCCCAAATACAAACCCTAATTCGGACAATCAAGAATTTTCCCAAATTCTTCAAACCCTAATTCAATTTCGCAAAATTAAGAGCTGAATCTTGTAATGGAGAGTAGGAGCAACATTAAGTGGCTCAAATTTGCTAACCCCAGATTGCAATTAGATCGTCGCTTGACCTTAGAATACGAAATACTGATAATTATATGCCAAGACCGTATCCACTTTTGAACAAGTGTAATTTGGAGAGGAAATCGAGTTAGATGTTGAGGATATCAAGACTCGGCAATCAAATACCCAGATATACTCATTTTGCTGAACTTTGTTGGGTTACTTCAAAGTTGAAAGAAGGCCTTGTTGCTTCTAGCAAACATAACATATGGAGGTTTTGGCTAGGGATTGAAAGATCATGATTAGATGATATAGCAACAGAACCAAGCATATTCACTTTCCTCTTAAACGTGCGGTAGTCAATCGCTAATTAAGATGCAAGAACATTTCACAAATATGCTCATTGAATTCACTATGGAAAATTATCGAACACATGACAGGTATCTCAATTCAGTGATCTAAATGAAAGAGTGAGTCAACGATTCGTCTTCTCGTCTTCATATCAATCGTGGATACGACAGAATAATTTTCAGATCCTCAAGTCACCAGAGAACCGCCACTGCCGCCGCTTTCCGTTGTGTCCATAGCCACGCGGAGCCGACCTCTATTCACCCCTGTTTTTCGATGCTATCGCCGAAGAGCTCAAGCTGCGGCCGCTATTGCTTTACTTGTTGAATACCGATCCTCAAAATTGCTTTCGTGACTATGTTATTCAGGTTCAATCCTTGATTGCTTCACAGAAAAAGGCGAGTGAGACCAAGATCGAGAGATGCTGCTGAATGTTGGCCGTGGGTACACTTGCGTGAAGAATGAAGAAGTTTAGGGTATGATGACAGAGACCAGCGACCTTAGTGTTTGCTGTATGTGAACCACGGCATTCTTCAAAATCTTGCATTCTTTTCCTGGTCATGGGTACGCTTGCGAGAAGGATTGAGAATGTTGTGGCTCTGCATCGTTCAATGTGATGGAATTGCATAAAAAAAAAGAATAAATGAAGAGAAAAATCCATGCTATCAAGTGGGAATAAAAAAAAATGCCACATTGGACTTGTTTTCTAATAAAAAAAAGCCACATATGAATTATCATATAATTAAAAAAGCCACATAATCATTTAGGCCGGAAAATCTCTCCATTGACGTCGTTTTTTCTTCGATTTGGTACTTAAGTGAGCATGTGAAAACTTTTGACATTAAAGTGAGCGTCGTACATAATTTTTGGCATTTCTAATGCCCATTTTCCCGTTGTTGTTATGTTGTTGTGCTCTCTGGTTGAGTGGTAAGATAATTTCCTATCTTAAACCTAAAAAATTCATTTACTAAGCTTAAACTCGTCTCAAAATACCTTTTAGATTGGTCGAGTACGGAATTCAGGGTTTTTAGATTAGCGCTTCTAAAGACCTCTTTTAAAGACTGGATTAGAGTACACGGTATATGTTTTGTACTAGGAATTTTGATTATGTGTAATTGTGTACATCATTTAAAGTAAAATTATTAATTTATCCGATGCTTAAATAGTATGAAATTTTCAAGTGGTGACAACGAGGGCGTCAATAGCGAGGTTGGCGAAGGGAGAGAGGGGGACTTTGAAGAAGGAGATCGATACAGTAAGCGGCGTCGATGGAGGACGTTCTTGCCAAAACAATCCGGCTCCTCGTTGCTGAGACCAACAAGATCCTGCGTGAGGATCCAAAGCTCACTAGCTCGCTGGTGGGAGGCTGATAGAGGTGTCAAAGATGGAGATGGAGGTGATGCAGAGCGAATGAGATGGAGGCCTGAGGAGGATGTGCGGTGAGGAGGATGAAAGAAAAAGAAAAAGAAAGGAAGGAAAAAGGAGAGAAAAGAAGAAAGAAAAAGAAACAAAACCATAAAAAGGAAAGGCAAATACCACAAAGTCCCAAATTGACACAAATATCCCGAATTTTTTTGTCACCAAAAATACTATATTTGCTTATTGTGACACAAATATCATCAATTTTTTTTTGTATCCAGTGTGACATATATACCCTAAATAAAACTGAAATAGAGGATATATATGTTACACATGTATAAATTTAGATTTTTTGGTGACACAAAAAAGTTGAAGGTATTTGTGCTATAATGGGCAAATTTAGGATTTTTGGCGATACAAAAAAGTCTGAAATATTTATGTTACAATGAATATTATTTTAAAAAAATTGTGATATTAACCCAAAATGGAGAAATGACAGAGGTTTTGGTCTCCGCTAACACTGATGACCATTCTGGTTAGTGGGGAGTACTTTGCTCTTAACTCGACCTTAAAGCCTCTACCGATCCCAAGGAAACGATTTGCCTTCAATCTAAGCCCCGGACGGATTTTCTCCGCATATTTCAAGGACGTTTTTCAAAGGAAATAGGAGCAAATTACCACCTAAGCTATACCAAACTAAAGAAAAGAAGAGGGGTTGATCATGTGTTTGAAAAATTCCTCGTTGTGACCGCAACGTTCCACCAATTGTAATAGCTCATAACAGCTCCTAAGAAACTGCTATACCAAACTTTCGATCGGTTGTTGTATTTTTGAAAAAATGTTTTATCAATTTAAATGCTATAATGTTTAATAATATAATTATAGCGCAGTACCATTGCAACGCAACTGCAGTTATACTGAACGAACCCGTTGTGTCTTTCTACAAAACAGACAAGTATTACCAAAGTAATTTCACACAAAGATCGAGAAGTTCTCGTACGGAGAAAAGTAGATCATCTAGGATTATTATATTTTAAAAGTGATTAGTAGAATTCAACGAGATAATTATTACCTTCCCTTAGTGACTTTTCAAATGATACAATAAATTTAAATGCGCACAATAAGTGTCTTTTCACTCGTTGCGTTTATGTCCTGGTCCGAGATTTCCCATGCACCAAGGATCATGTACGATCGAAGAAGACTAGTACAAATTTCTTACTTAAATGTTTGGATGGATACAAATGAGCTTGCGGAACATTCTTAAGGACGAACGATATGGTATATGTATCGAGTTCTAGAGAATTCTTAGCATAAATGCCAGTAGTTGATAGATGAACAGATGCAATCTCCGCTACTAGATCAAATGATCATCAACAATTGTAATAAGAGCAATCATTGTATAAATAGGAGAGCTCTCTCTTGTTTGTATTCATCCAAATATTTAAGCAATGGAAACATTCTCCCCAGATCTTCTTTATAAACTCTCTCTATGATCCGGGCAAGTGAGTGAACGATTCATCTTTGAGAAGAACCTTGGCCTAGGTGCTTCAATGATCCAAAGAAGCCTAAGTCGCCACATGGTCCCAATCTCAAATAATCGGCCTGTGATAGTGGTATCAGAGCAAGTAGAGGAGAACTGTTTAAGGAGATCGAGAAGCACATCAACTAGTCAAGAGAATATTGATCCAAGAAGTGTCATGGATGAAGAGGCTCCCTAGAAAAAGAAGGTCGTCCAAGAGAAGGAGACCTGCGGTAGATCCAAGAAGAGGGAAGCTTCATCAAACCCCATGTCCGCACTCAATGAAAAACTTACATGGATGGGAACTGCCATGGTGAAGTTTATAGACGAACTCGATGAAGTGAATGGGCAGATCAACGAGATCAAAGAGACTCTTTGCGCCGAATTCATGATCGCTGTGAACCAAGCCATGGCCCCTTTGCACATGAAAGATAAAAACCTCGAAGCATCAATCGAGGCCTTGAAGATGGAAGTCTTGGAGCTCAAAGAGGACAACCCGCACAAAGCCGAGGTCGAAGCCTTGAAGCTGGAGGTCCAAGATCTAAAGACCAAGCTAATTCTATGCAAAGCTAGCATTGTGAATAGTGCCATGCCCATTCAAGTGGTGCATAAGTTGGATGTGCCAAAGCCCAAGGAGGTCACGGCCAATCGGTTAGCCAAAGAGGTGAACAACTTTCTCTGGAGCATGGATCGGTACTTTGGCGCCGTCAACATCCAAGACGAGATGGCCAAGGTAAGAACCGCTTATATGTTCTTCATCGACAATGCAATGCTTTGGTGCTGTAGATGCGATGAGACCAAGTGAGGCGCCAATCCCATCAACATGTGGGGTGACTTTGTCAAGGAGTTTCAGGATTACTTCTTCCCCAAGTTCGCTCAACAAGAAGCCTGTAGCAAGCAATCGCCTTGAACAAAGATGCACAGTCCGAGAGTATGTAAAGGAATTTACTGAACTCAAGCTCCAAATTCCCTACCTAGGCGAGGAGGAGGCGAGGAGGAGGCTCTCGGGGTGTTCATGGATGGACTGAAGCCATGGGCACAACTCAAGCTCAAGCGAAGGGACGTCCGAAGTATCTCAAGAGCGCTAACTATGCCGAGTGCCTCGTCGACTTTACCAAAGTAGAATCCTGCAAGTCCAAAGGGAATGGGTGAAGAATGGATTGCCACCACGAGGATGAAGAAGGCGAAATTGTTCATGGTAGAAAGGACCCAGAAGGAGAAAATACTGGTGGTCAGAGAGACCATGGTGGACGGGAGAAATCATGGGGAGAAGAGTCTTCCAAGCAACCCAACTTGAGGTGAAACCAACCCCAAGGGGACTACAACAAAGAAAAGTTCAAGAAACCACCGCCTTCCCCATGCTTCATTTGCGACGGTCCCCATTGGACCCAAAAATTCCCTAAGAAGAGCAAGATCAATGCACTACTCGCCTTAGAAGAGGAGGAGGATCCGAAGCACGAGAAAAAAGAAGTGCTACTCAAAACTGTGAAGGTTCTCAACTCGATCAACTCCATGAAGACCCAAGCACTGCCCAAGAAGAAGCCTACATGTTCACATTTATCATTTGTGGAAGTTAAGGTATGTGACACAATACTTTATGCCTTAGTTAACACGGGTGCTTCAAATATGTTCTTGTCAAGCACAGCAGCCAAGAGGTTGGGACTTCATGTGGAGCCAACCAAACATCGATACAAGGCGGTCAACTCAGACGACGTACCGGCCATAGGCATTGCTCGAGATGGGGAACTACAAGTCGATGGATGGAAAGGCAAGCTCTCCTTCGAGGTAATTCCACTTAATGACTATGATCTCATCTTGGGTTTGGAATTCTTCGATAGTGCGAGGGTCATGATTGACATGAGGACCAAGTCCCTGATAATCACCGACCCACAATGCCCATCGGTGGTACCTATGTCCATGGGTTGACGGAAACCAAGAGTATCTCCACGACCTGACTTGTGGATGATGGGCCAAGAGTTGAGGAGTTTGCGATTGAGTCAAAAGCCGAAGGTATGAAGGTAGAGGTGGAGCGTCCCACTCAACACGAGATGCCAATCCATGTGCTCTTTCCGGAAGTAGCAAACTTGCCGGACAACATGGAGATAGCCAAACCAAAGGAGCTGAGTAGCTGATAAGCCGAGAAGCCAAAAACAAAGCAGCATTGGAAGCGGAAGCATCAGCAACATCCCAAGGAACAACAATCCAGTCCAAGTCGAGAGAGGCGAGGACATCACTCGAATGGGTGGGGTACCGTGAGGTTTTCCATGCACCAAGTGTTGGATGGTTCAGTAGTCTTTAAATAATTGAAAGTAACGTTTTTTTATAGAAGTTATGACCACCATGAATGCCATTATTATTTTAACCATTTTGCAACGGTCATATAATGGCGTTATAACGTTTTTGTATCTGATGGGTTTTTAGTAAATAAATGGGTCGCTCATGTTGGACAAAACCCAGCCCACAAACCTTAAAAGAGCCCATAAAAGAAATACCGCAAATGGCAGTTATTTTATGGGAAGTGGGAACAAAGAGTGAGTTGAGAAAAACTCACGTAGTATTCAGAGTTCAGAAGTGAAGTGTGTGCAAAGTGTGTGATTTTGGTTCACTATCTGAAAGAAGAAAAAACACTCACTTTTCTGAAGACAAAAAAGCAAAGAAGGATCGCTATCTCTCTCTGCAATAGCGGCATTTAATCTGTGGCAAAGAGATATGTTCGTTTTATGTAATATGCTTCGAACGATCGGTGATTCAAGTATCGAAAGGGCACATTTTCCGCGTTTTAGTATTATGAATTAGGAATATGTTTCCGTCAATTTTTTCCGCAATTTCAAGGAATATGTTTCCATCATTAGTATCAGAGCATGTGTTCTTGTTTCCTAATTGTTTAATGCGTTTATAAAACGAATTGTTGGCCGGAATTCATGAAACGGCGCCGACGAACGCTCGGGTACGAAAAACCGACACCCGGCAGTACTGTTCGAGGTCGTTTCTCGATTTCTATGCATTAAAATTTATTTTTGAAAGTGTAGGGTCGTAGTGCTCGTCGATACGAGCAAAACAACGGGTGGCACGCCGCCGGGGGACGCCGGACGCGCCCCCACGCATCGCCGCAAGCGACGGCTTCGCCGGCACGTTCGTTGCACGTGCGTAGCAGTTGACGCGCGCACGTGCCACGCACGCGCCAGCGTGCTCGTGTGTGGCGTGGCTGATGTCACGCTGACGTCAGCCACACCGATTATAATTAATTAATTATTTTATTTTTTATTTTATTTTTGTGGGCCGAAGGCCCGGCCCGGAAACCCGACCCGTTTGACCCGTGACCCGACCCGTATGACCCATTGACCTGACCTGGTCATCCGTTGACTGTTTAAAAAATAATCATTTTTTTTTCTGCATTTGTTGTAGGAAAAATGGTACAAAGATATCGAACCATTATTATGGCTAGGACGCTTGAGCAAAAGAAAAGACTTGCAGCGTTGATAGCTAAGTTAGATGTCTATTGATGGCAAAATGGTGATTTAGCTAATCACGTGGTCAAGGTCAATGAGATGATACAAGAAATCATCTGGAATGGTTATTGTATGCCGGATTTTGAGAAGATGAATGTTCTGATCAACACTCTTCCATCGGAATGGAAAAAGGTATTGCATCGCCTATGGAAGGTCAATAAGGTCCTAGTCTACAAAAAACTTGCAGTGGATTTTGTGAAAGAATATTATAGGATTAAGGCAACAAAGACTTCGACCCTAGGGATGAATATGACTTGGCGAAGAATGAATGCGTCATGGAGAAAGCCTAAGGGAAACCCAACAGTCTTTTCTTGATTGCCAAAGAAAGAGATTAGTTTTTCTAAGGATTTTTATGAATCTTTCCCTGTCTATAGGAAATTGATAGACGATTGATTTTATTTCTTTTTAGTTCGGTTTTTAGATATCCTAAGTGGATAGTACTGTTCATGTTGGTGATCATGTTTTCTTTTCTATGCTGGATTAGTTCCTTATGTACATATTTTTTTTATGAAGAGATGTTGATGGATATTTTCCGTTATGAATAGTTTATGGTACTATTCTGTAATGATATCTGTCTTATTAGTATTATCTGATTGAGTAGAAGTTCTAAAAGTATTAGTTACTTCAAAGAATGTAATTTTACCTTAATGATTATATTAACAATATTTTCACATTAGGATTTTAGACGATGATTGGGAATATAGTGAACTTTCGAATCTAAAACCTAAGTGAAATTATTCATTAATATAATCAGTTTGTGTAAAATTGATGCATAAATAAGTGGCATTAATAATTCGTGCTTGTCTGTCTGATATGTTCAGATTCAATGGCTTCAGCAACTAAAAACATAATAGCTGAGTTGAACAAAGGAGAGAAATTGAACGGCGAGAATTATGAAATTTGGAACATGAAAATCCAATATGTATTAGAAGAACAAGAAGCACTAGAAGCTCTTAACCAACTTATGGAAGAACCTGAGGATGGAAACACTGCACAGCATAAGAGAGACAGAAATGCATTTGCTGTATGGAAGAGGAAGAACTCGCTTGCTCGCATCACGTTGCTGAGTAGCATGGAAAATGATATCATGCGAGAGTTCAGGCGTTTTGATAATGCCAAGGAAATGTGGGAAGCATTAGCAACTAGATTTGGTCATACGTCGGTGACCAAGCTGAGACAGCTCACTATTAGGTTTGACTCGTACAAGAAATCTCATGGTCAGTCCATGAAACAACACCTGAGAAAGATGTCGAACATGATCGTTGAGCTGAAGGATGCTGGACACATTCTGACTGATGAACAGCAAGAGAAAGCAGTGATCCGTTCCTTGCCTCAAAGCTGAGAGCACATGAAGGTGCACCTAACCCATAATGAGAACATCAAAACCTTTGAAGATGCCATGCACCATCTTGAGTTAGAAGAGGATCGCCTTTTGGCGGCGAAACCAGAAACCGACATTTATTATGCTGGTTCTAGCTCACATGGGGCTTCGAGCTCCAAGCGCAAGCGCGTCGAAAGGTTTATGAAATGGAAAGGCAAGGAAGGAAGTTCTTCGGGTAAGAAGCCAAAATTTAATCAACAAGACAAAGGAAAGCGTTCTTTTGTGAAGAAAATGTCGAGGGTGAAATGCTACAACTGTAGCAAGAAGGGCCACTTCGCTCGAGATTGCGGCGAGCCAAAGAAGGTAAACTCCCCTTACATTCTTGAGAACTTTGCCTATGTGTCAAGTTCTATATTTTTAACTGAGTCTAATCCTTTGTGGACTGTAGATTTGGGAGCAACAGACCATGTAGCGAAGGATAGAAATGCCTTCGTGGAATTTCGACGGGTTCCAACCGGAACGAAATGGATCTATGTAGGGAATAACTCCAGAGCTGAAGTTAAAGGAATTGGCACCTGCCAGTTGATGATGCGTGGTGGACGCACATTATTCCTACATGACGTATTATATGCTCCGGAGATTCGTCGGAATTTAGTGTCTGTGTTGGTGTTGATTAAACTAGGTTTTAATTTGAACTTCCATAATAGTGGTGTTGATTTGTATCTGAATACGAATTACTATGGTTGTGGATACTTTCTAAATGGTTTTATTGTACTAGATATTGACTGTGGTGATGTTAATGTTTGTTATTCCCTATTTACATCTTCCAACTCTTATGAAAATGATGTGAATGTGTGGCATGCTAGGCTTGGTCATATTGGCCAACAACGAATGCAAAGATTAGCCAAAGAGGGCTTATTAGGCAATATTGAAAAAGTTGATTTGCCTATTTGCGAGCATTGCCTGACGGGAAAAATAACAAAGAAATCATTTGGAAAGGGTAAAAGAGCTGATTTTCATTTGCAACTTATCCATTCTGACATCTGTGGTCCAATGAATGTAAGAGCAAAACATGAGGTTGTGTATTTCATCACATTCATAGATGATTGTACTCGATTTGGATATGTCTATTTGATTTCTCATAAATCTGAGGCATTAAGTTTCTTCAAGAAATTTATGAACTTAGTAGAAAATCAATTAGATAAGAAATACAAACGTTTAGATCCGATCGAGGTCGAGAATATTTATCTGATAAGTTCAGAAATTTATGTGATGAAAAAGGAATAGAAAGACAGTTGTCTATTCTATATACTCCTCAATAAAATCGTGTTGCCGAGAGGAGAAACAGAACCCTATTGGAAATAGTTAGGTCTATGATGGCACAAACTAATTTACCTATCACCTTTTGGGGTGATGTTTTCTTAACTGCTGCATATGTACTTAACCGTGTGCCTTCTAAATCAGTTACTTCCACTCCATATGAGTTATGAACAGGTAGAAAACCCGAGTTAACCCAGGTCAAGCACATTGGAAAGCCGTCAAAAGAATCATGAGGTATCTAAAGGGTACTGCTGATTATTCTCTGAGTTATCAAGGAAAGGATCTGCGACTTGAAGGCTACTCAGATGCTGACTGGGGAGGAGATTTAGACGAAAGGAAATCTACCTCTAGATTTGCATTCTTACTGAATAATGGCGCCATATCTTGGAGCAGTAAGAAACAAACATGTATAGCATTATCCACCATGCAAGCCGAGTTCGTAGCGTTGTCAACAGCAGTACAAGAGGGAATTTAGCTTAAGAGATTTTTGGATCATTTAAGTGTTGTTAAACATGTTGCAAGCTCATTGTTAGTCAATTGTGATAGCCAAGCAGCGATAGCATACACGAAGGATCTGAAATATCATAGCAAGACCAAACATATAGATACCAAGTACAATTTTATTAAAGATATGGTAGCACGAAAAGATGTGAACTTACAGTACATATTTACGCATAGAATGATAGCAGATCCTATAACGAAGCATATTCCTAGAGATGTTTTCATTGGTCATGTAAAATCTCTAGGACTGCGTAGATGATGATGTACTGAATATTGTAATTTCCCTGAATGTTCACATTTAAATGAAATTGTTAATGCCTATGAATTTTTATATTTATGCATCTTAATACTTAATGTATTATGTCAAGAAAGTATGTCAGACGGATATGATTAACCTACTTACACGGGTAATCGCCTCTATTTACTGTGTGATAAATAGAGATGAGACAATTTTTAAGCTTATTATCTAGGTGATAATCGAGAGCTCAAGCTTAAAATATAAATGTCGCCTTAGCTAAGTGCTAAGATGAGGACATAACATTTACTATGTCCAAAAGTAAAATAGTCCACATATTTTACTTTATCTGTCTTTAATGCCAGATATGAGTTCTAATGGATTCTTAAGAAGAGTAGATACGTGAACTCAAGTTTAGATATTGAGTATGTCTGAACTATCATCTGTACGGTATTGAACGTAAAAACATACGCTCAATGGGAAAGGAGTTAATACCGTAATACGTATTTCATACTACGTATGTATATGACAACCGATAAGAGTGGCAAAAGTTTTTTAATCTCAACTTTATGCCGTGTGAGACTCTTGAGGATATGAGTTCCTCATTTAGTGCCCTCACGACTCTAACTTATTCTCAAAGTTTCTATTCAGTGTTCGCTATCTTAGGGTGTTGCCAATGGTCATGAATGATTCGATCTAATGGAGCATTTCTAGAAAAGCGAGCTGGACTGAAATAGAGAGGTTTAAGGAAAGAGGAAGATCAATTTGTTAATGATGTCACATCCTATTTTTGTATTCACAGGTCGACCAATTATGATTTTCAGTAAATCATAGTTGTGAATACAATATATGAGATACTAAAAGAGATCGAAAGAGACATAAATGTGACTGATTGATCTAGGGTACTGCATACTATATCTACTCGAGCACGTTATGCCCAATTTGAGCTGTTATGTATTCCTAATAGATGCATAGCAATGAGCTCTCGAAGTATGCTGGTCGCACGGATTATTTGCTAGTATGAATATTGCAAAGAAGAGAGAGTTAATGTTTAGCCCACCATATGCGAGTGGGAGATGATGGGTTTTTAGTAAATAAATGGGCCGCCCATGTTGGACAAAACTCAGCCCACAAACCTTAAAAGAGCCCATAAAAGAAATAACCGCAAATGGCAATTATTTTGTGGGAAGTGGAAACAAAGAGTGAGTTGAGAAAAACTCACGTAGTATTCAGAGTTCAGAAGTGAAGTGTGTGCAAAGTGTGTGATTTTGATTCACTATCTGAAAGAAGAAAAAACATTCACTTTTCTGAAGACAAAAAAGCGAAGAAGGATCGTTATCTCTCTCTGCAATAGCGGTATTTAATCTGTGGCAAAAAGGTATGTTCGTTTTATGTAATGTGCTTCGAACGATCGGTGATTCAAGTATCGAAAGGGCACGTTTTTCGCGTTTTAGTATTATGAATTAGGAATATGTTTCCGTCAATTTTTTCAGCAATTTCAAGGAATATGTTGCCATCAGTATCGTTTGATTTATTTTTTCATAAACTCTTCATTATTTTATGATAGCTATATAGCGATCATCTTCTTCTTCAATAATTACCAATTTATTTATAACGGTTTCCTAATTACTCTCTTTCTTTTACCTATAAATTATTACTTTGAGCATAATTGGAAAGTGATATATGCATATAAAAATAAGAATATTCTTTGTTCTTTCTTTTACATATCTTTCCTTTTTTTTTGCTCGGTTATACCCATAACAATGTTCATGTTCCTTATAATATTCAGTGTGAAGTATAGAAGAAGGTCTGTTGTATCTCGAGAAAATAACCACTAGAACCTTACGCACCGAGTTTCGTACTCCGATGGACGAAATTATCCTTAAAGATGGCGTTTGCACACCTCAGTCATTTTATCTTATTTATTCATCTTTTCAAACAATTTTATATTAATTTATTTATTTTATATTATCTAATATTTTTCCAATAATCTTAAGGATAATGCCTATGCATTCCCAAGTTGAAACTGCCGCTGCTGCTATCACCACTATTGGAATTGAACGAGGACTCGGAGATGGTGAAGGACAGGTATCACATATTCGTTGATGTTAGGATACACGTGTGAATTGTGTTAAAGAAATCCCACGTCAGATAATTGATATAGTGTAGAGCAGTTAATATATCTTGATCCATCATTCATTGGCTTAAATTTTTGAGTAAATGTGGGTCCAACTGAATATGTTAAGAGGCTCATACTTAGACTCTCTCTTGGTGATCTCTCTGGCCGAAAGGTATCGAGCTTCTGCTGCGCACATTCTTGACAAATTGGTATCAGAGTTGTGTTTTGTGAATGAAGTTAGGCGTAATTTTCGAGCCGAGCAGTGGGCATTATTGTGTAACAATGCAGGCTCGGTGGCATGACTTTATATCTTGATGTAGATGTATATACTTAAATTAAGGTGAAGTTCATACGTGAGGGAGAGATTGTTAGGATGTACTTGTGAGTTGTGTTAGAAAAATCTCATATCGAATAATTGGTGTAGTATACAGCATTTAATATATTATAGTTGGTCTACAATTCAGGTTCAAACTTAAACTCCCTCTTGGTGATCTCCCCGAGTGAAAGGTATCGGGCTTCTGCCATTCATTACCTAATAATTTGGTATCAGAGCCATGTTTGGTGAATGAAGTTAGGCGTAATTTTCGAGTAGTTATAATCAAATTGAGGGAGTTGATTTTAATAATATGTTTTCACCGGTTGTTCCATTCGGGTTTTTCTTGTGTTAGTTTCTATGCATTATTTAGAGTTAGAACAACTCGATATGAAAACGGTTTTCTTGTATAGTGAACTTGAAGAGAAAATCTATATGGATTAACTAGAGGGTTTTCAATTTGAAGGTAACGAAGATCATGTTTGTCTATTGAAAAAGTTTATATATGGTTTAAAGCAATCACTTACTGGTATAAAAGGTTTGATTCATTTATAGTGCAACTTGGCTATTGTAGAAGCAAATTTGATAGCTGTGTATATCTATGTAAACTTCCAAGTGGCTCTTTCATTTATCTGTTATTATATGTCGATGACATATTGATTGCAGCAAAAAATAAATATAATATACAAAATTTGAAGGCACAGTTAAGAGCTAAATTTGACATGAAGCATTTAGGTGCAGAGAAGAAAGTCCTCAACATGAAATTCGGTGAGATCAAAAAAGGGAAAATTTGTATATTTCCTAGAAAAGTTACATTGAGAAGGTTTTATATTGTTTTGGCATAAAAGATGCCAAACTAGTAAGTACTCCTCTTATTGCTCATTTTAGATTTTTAAGTATTTTATATTCACAAACAGATGAGGATATAAAATGTACGTCACGTGTTTCATACTCTAGCTCAGTTGGCAGCCTTATGTATGCCATGGTTTGTACTCAACTTGATATTTCACATGTTGTTAGCGTGGTAAGTAGATATTTATCGTGCCTAGAAGAAGCTCATTGGTAAGTTGTGTAGTGGATTTTGAGATATTTGAAAGGTACTTCTGATTTTGATTTAGAGTTTGGGAAAATTGGTGACACTCTTATAAGATATGTTGATTTTGATTATGTTGGTGACCTTGATAAGAGGGGATATTTGACTGAGTACATCTTTACTATTGGAGGTTGTGCAGTTAGTTGGAAAGCTACTTTATAGCATACAGTTACTTTGTTTACTACAGAGGCAAGGTATATGGCTATTACAGAGACAATTAAAGAGACAATATGGTTAAGATGCTTATCCGGAGAGCTCAATGTGGATTATGGTGTGACTGTTGCCCATTGTGATAGTTAGAGTTCTATACATCTTACTAAAGATCAGATGTATCAAGAGAAGACAAAGCACATCAATATGCGGTATCACTTTATTTGAGACATTCTTGCTGATGGCTATATCAAGGTCTTGAAGATTGGTACAAAAAATAATCCAGCTGATATGTTGATGAAGCCCTTGCATATTGGTAAATTCAAGCATTGCTTGGATTTGGTTAATGTTTGCTGCAACTGACTTTTATTCTAGTGGGAGAAGAAGATTGTTTATTGCTGATATAGAATTTAAGTCAAAGTGGAGATTTGTTGAGTATTTCTTAAATTTTTTATGGGCTTGGGCCAACTTTAGGACTTGAGGGCAATATAAATATTATTTTTCTCAAGTTTTTAGGTTAAGAAGTTGAGACAGAAAGAGTCTTTTTAGCTTTTGAGCCACCTTTTATAATTCTCAATATTCTATTGTGGATTTTGCTTATCTTCTCCTTGTGTTTTTCTCTCAAGTGTTTTCCACGTAAATTTTGATGTTCTTAATTCTTCTCAATTTTAATTTCGTTACTATTTCCGCATTAGTCATAACAGTGAATGGTTTGTCATGGGGCATTACCGAGCATAAGTACAAAAGAGCTTTTGGTTGTTTTGGTAAAATTATTATTGAGTATCAGGTAAAATCGTTCGTTGAGTCTACTATCTACCATGTAATTCTTTTGACATACAATTCAATCAATATTTCCAACTTGTATCATCTAATACTACATTAAGTCATATGGAATTCAAACCTCACTGAATTTTTTCATATAGTTTTATGGGCTATAGTTCTGTCTCTTTGATCTTTTCCTGGAGGTCTTATGTTAGGTCCCAGAAATGGAATAAAGCCTCAGATTGAGAACAGCTGATTGTGGACAATTACCGTTCTGGGAACTTGTTTTTCACAAGGACTTGTTTTTCTTTTTCGGTCAAATTCATAAGAGGACTTGTTTATTGGTTTAGTAGATGCTTTCTTTGACTGTGCTTATTGAATTTATTACGCTAGTAATCAGTAATTAGGATGGGGAATTGCTGACGCAATGTTGTGGAGAGGAAACTTATTAGTTGAAACATTGTGCATTGGTATATGATGTTGCTTTGTCCCTCTGGTCCGAATATGTATCTAATTTTTCTATATCAGTAGTCCTGTATTTGGCACTATCAGTCAAACCATTGTGCATGGGTATATGATCTTGCTATGTCCCTTTGCCCTGAGGATATTACACGCCAGTAGCACTAAATTTAGCACCGTCAGATGCTGATCACTTGATGCATGAAGCACCTTTGTAAACCGACACTATTTATTGTTGCACCCTTTTCATGCCTTGTGGCCACACAATGTAGGATCATGTTGTCGTTGCCATAGCGTGCTTCATTGAAACTCTGAAGGTTTAGTCATTTGAGTTCGCAGCAGGAACCAATATACCACAACATCAATATACTTGTCGCCTCCTCTTGCTTCTTTTGTACTTTGTACTCTGATGTGTATATTTGTGCGTGTGTACCTATCCCATTTATTTATTCGGGTTAATATCACGAAAAATTTCAAATTGATACACTTGTGAGAGATTTACCTTAAACTAATTTTTTTACCACAAAAAAATCCTAAACTAGTACATTTGTGATAAATTTATCCTCCGTTAAATTGGATTAATATCACGAAAAATCACAAAATGGTACATCTGTGATAGGCGGAGGGTAAAACTCCAAATTGGTACACCCGTTAACTGTCACGTGTCATCCAACTCAGAAAATTGACGATAAAATTTAACAGAAATTAATAGAGGGTAAAATTATCATAAGTGTACCGGTTTAGAGTTTTTAGTGATCAAAATATTAATTTGGGGTGAATTTATCTCAAATATATTATTTAAAATTTTTTGTGGTATTAACCCTATTTATTCGGTTTGCATTGCACTTGAAGCAAAACCATGTAGAGGTACTTGAGCTGCTTTTTTATGCTTTAGTAACTGACAAACTACCTTTGGAATCTGAAGTTTGCACTTCTGCTTTGGAATTCTTGGGAGTAAGGGTGGGGCCTCTCGTCTGAAATCCTTGGGAAAGTTCAGTGTGGGAGAAGTTTGTTCTCGACAGAAATCCAATAATGGATATGTATTCATCCTTGAAAGAGATGCTGGAACTTGGAATAAGCCAAGCAAAACTGTGGGGGAAATGAAGATCGTGTTAAATAAAAAATCTACTTAGTTAAAATAGATGCTCTGATGATCCAAGCCAATGTTGAGGCAAATGCAAAAGAATGAGTGATAGACTAAGGTGCTACCTAGCATATAGGTGCAAACATAATGCTTTATCCTCCTGTACTCTATTAAAAGAAGGAGAAGAGAAAATATTTATTTATTTTTGATAATTTGAGAACAGCTCGAGTTCTTGGGAAAGGGAATGAAATCGAAACATTTCATGTCTATGCATTGTGAATTGCGAAGAATAAAACTTTCAATGGTAAAAAGAGATACTTCAAGTTGAGACATGATATGATAAAGTAATTGCTTAAACATGAAATTATGTCCACCAATTATGTAAAGTCAGAAGTGAGTTTGGCCAATCCTCTAACTATACATCGAGGGAAATGGGATAAGCCAGTTGAAGAAAATCAATAGCAATGGTAACTCAACTTACAAATTAGGTTCATATGGGTAACAATAAGTCACTTGGTGATACAGTGATGCACTATTACAAATTATTGTCCCTCCTAAGGTGAGAATAGTGCAAGATTGCATAAAAAAGAGGTTGAGCTAAACTCTTAATAAATTTCATAGCCATTATTGGTGGTGTATTAAACTGCATAACACACTTGAAGGAATCATCTATATAAGTGTGGAGTGGACCCCTCCTATGAGAATTATTGGCAATAATCTCTAGAGCTCTTATGAATAAACCAAGCACACGCATGGCCCATTAGCGCAAAATCTCATTGAATAACAAACCTTGTGGGGGTGTAATTGTGGAGTGGACCCCTCTTATGAGAATTATTAGTGATAATCTCTAGAGCTCTTATGAATAAACCAAGCATGCGCATGGCCTATTAGCGCAAAACCGCGTTGAATAACAAACCTTGAGGGGGTGCAATGTGATTAGTGAAAACTATGACTCACAAAAGAAATTATCGATTCATAGAAGTTTCAAACTTCACCAATGATAGCCTAACAAGCACCAATTTAGATGCATTACTCTCCAACAACCCAACATTATTCTATTTTTTCTTTTCTAAACTTTTTGAAATATGTGGGAGATTGTTGTATATTTTAGCCGATTTGAAATAATTGAAAGCAACGTTTTTTATAGAAGTTATGAGCGCCATGAATATCATCATTTTTGTAACTGTTTTGCAACTGTTGTAGAATGGTTAAACGGCTTATAACGTTTTTATAACATTTGATTTATTTCTTCATAAACTCTTCATTATTTTATAACGGCTATATAACGGTCATTTTCTTATCCATAATTACCAGTTTATTTATAATGGTTTCCTAACGGCTTTCTTTTTTTTTAACTATAAATTGTTACTTTGAGCATAATTGGAAAGTGATATACACATATAAAAACAAGAATATTATTTATTCTTTCTTTTACATATATTTCCCCTCTTTGTTGGGTTATGCACATAAAGTTATTCCGTTACTTCTAATATTCAGTGCGGGGTATATGAGAAAGTTTGTTGTATCTTAGGAGAATAGTCATTAGAGTATTACACACCGAGTTTCGTATTTCGAGGGGTGAAATTATTCTTAAGGATGGTGTTTGCACGTCTCTGACATTTTATCTTATTTAATCATCTTTGGGTTAATACCACGAAAAACCTTAAATTGGTACATATGTGACAATTTTATCCCAAATTAATTTTTTAACCACAAAAAACCCCGACCTGATATATCAATGACAAATATACCCCAAACTAATTTTTTAACAACAAAAAATTTCAAACTGATACATTTATGATAAATTTACCCTCCATTAGCTTCTGTTAAATTGAATTAACACTATGAAAAATCACAAATTGGTACACCTGTGACAAACAAAGGATAAAACCCCAAACTAGTATACCCGTCAACTGTCACGTGTTATCAAACTCAACAATTCGATTGAAAAATTTAACGAAACTAACAAAAGGTAAATTTGTCACAGATGTACCAGTTTAGGATTTTTTATTGTCAAAAAATTAGTTTGGGATATATTTATTACAAATATACTAGTTTGGGATTTTTTGTGATAAAAAAAATTAGTTTTGAGTATATTTATCAGTACCAGTTTGAGGTTTTTGGTGGTATAACCTTCACCTTTTCAAATAGATTTCCATTTATATTATCTAATATTTTTCCAACACCAAGACCGTGTACGATCGAAGAAGACCAGTACAAATTTCTTAGAGTTTTCGGAATATTCCCAAAAATGGGCAATACGATAAATGCACCGAAATCTAGAGAATTATTGGCATATATGCCAGTAGTTGGTAGATATAGAGATACAATCTAGATCAATTGCCATCAACGGTTGTAATACAAGGAAACCTTGTATAAATAGGGAGTTATTCCCTCATTTCTATCCATCAAAACATTTTAGCAATAGAAATATTATCTTCCAAAGCTTCTCTCTTTAAACTTTCTTCGGCAAGTGGGGATTTTTTAGAATGAAAAGAAGTTTTAGCTTAGGCACTCCAACGATCCGAAGAAGCCTAAGTCGCTGCATATCCCGATCTCAAACGATCAGCCGTGACATTTACATATTGGAAATTTTTTTTTGTCGAAGTTTACATATCGGAATTGGAAAAGTACGATTATAATATACGTTTTGAACACAAATGCTCGTGTATAAGAAGGGAAAGGACAGGGGCACTTGTTCGGGCCAAAGACTCGGTCGCGCGGTCGGTGGAGGAGGAGGAAATTGGCAGCCGTTGAACTCACTCCGGTCAACCTCATCTCCTTCTTCTCTTCAGACCCAGAACAAGCGCCATCGATCGATCGAGAGAGATACAGAGACAGAGACAGAGAAGAATCAAACAATCGAGCAACCATGAACATATTCAGGTTAGCAGGGGACATGACGCACCTCCTCAGCATAGTCGTCCTCCTTCTCAAGATTCGCACCACCAAGTCCTGTGCCGGTATGTGTTCTCATAATGTTTCTCCTCACCACCCTTGGCTCCCAGCAGTCCGTTCCTTCCTCTCGTTCGAGCTAGAACGGAAGCATGGCCTCTTCCGTTCGCTTCGCTTCTCAAAACAGGCTTCCCCTCTCCCAATCAGGCTCTGTCCCTTCTATTTCTTGGGTTATGTTTTCGAAACCCTTCTCGGCATTCTCTCTCGATCAATTTGAAGCGGGTGCCGCTCGTTTCGGTCCTGGGATTTGCTTTACTTTCGCCAAGAAGATGTTGACTAAACATTCGATTGGCTGCCTTTGCCGTAGCCTTTTTCATTTGCATTTTATATCCCCTTGTCATCATGGAAGATCATCCCTCCATCAGTCAGGAAACCGGCCATTCATCAGCTTTCCGTTGCAAGATCGTTATGTATTTCCAGCACCGTTTGTTTTGTAAACTTCGCAAAAAGTTCACCTTATTGGCGCAGGTATTTCGCTCAAGACTCAAGAACTGTATGTCATCGTCTTCTTCGCGCGCTACCTCGATTTGTTCACGCGGTACGTGTCTTTCTACAACACTGTAATGAAGCTCTTCTTTATCGGGACTTCGGTTGCCATAGTCTGGTACATGAGGTACCATAAAGTAGTGAAGCAGACTTATTCCCGGGAAGAAGATACGTTCAAACATTATGTGCCGATCCTCCTGTGCTTCATTCTGGCAATCTTGATTCCCCTTGAATTCACCGTGATTGAGGTACGAGAAGTTCACATATTTTACGTCTCACATTTCTTTTGTGTTGCTAGCTTTCCTTCATAAATGATGGTTGCCGTTACCATAGAAGTCAGGGGTATCAATAGATTGCTTTCCGTTCAGTAGTCTTTGAATTCCCAAACCCCAACTCCCAGAACCTATAGCTATTATAAAATCGACGATTTGAATGGACACATTTCATGCCCCTAACTTGCATCATTCACATGGCAAAACTGCTCGTGCAATGAAGTTACACCCTGCAAGCTAACTGCCGAATAGTGTGAACTCTATTGCCCATGTTGCCATTCGGTTCAAATTGGGTTGGGGCTGACGCCGGCATTCCATATTAACACCATGTTCTTGGACAATAAACCAGTGTTGTGGCGTTGCCTTCCTATTATGAAATAACCTTGGGTTCTGTATGATGGGAACCTCACCTTTCCCTTCAGATTCTCTGGACATATTCGATATATCTCGAAGCAGTGGCAATCTTGCCGCAACTGGTGTTACTGCAGAGGTCAAGCAACATCGACAACTTAACAGGAAGATATGTCTTTCTTCTTGGGTATGTCCAATTTATTTTTTCCATAAATTCTTTTCCTTTCTAGTAAAGTTATAATCTCAGGGCTTTGTAACGAGAAGGTAGCTACCTTTCTTTGTTTGGGAGGCTATAATCAATTGCATCCTTGACCGTGTTTCCTGATTTGCTTACATTTTATTAGCCAAGCAAATCGTCTTTCTCTGCTGCCATAGTGCTTGCAAATTTACTACGTATTCCACCTGTTGATTTGTATTGGGATTAGTCATCTTCATATAAAGGCGGCACTAGTCGGCATGCTCTATGAAGGCAATGAAAAATAATTTAACCCCAAAACAATGTCAGTGCTGTGGAGCCTTCTCCTTAGGTGTAAAACTTTTGAATCTAAAGATGGCGGTTTCATTTCGATTCGTCTCTAGGATCCATGAAAAATACGGGGAAGCTGAAAGGAAATTAGTAGCTTCCATCCTGTGACTTTTCCTCTTTTTAATTGGGAGTAGGATTGAGCACTCTTCTTGGAAATGGTTGGTCGGACCTTGTAAGACTACAGTGAAATTCGTTGAGCATGTGTAATCTTTCTATACAATCTTTTGAGTCTTGTCTTGGAAAGGCTGTATGAAGTAGAAATGTCATAAATTTGTTCAAACTAAGACCTGGATTGGCTTAATGGAATAGAAATGTTGACCCAATTAGTTGATAATCAGGCAAATCTCTTTCTTTCAATCAACGGTAAGAGAGAACTATGTGATGATTGGAGTAATCAAGGTGGTTAATCTCTACCTAACAACATAGGCTATTTATTCGGTCTGTATGTTCATTTGATTCTGTGAAATCATCTGCTACAATGCTCCCAAGCTTTGGAGCAGATAATATAGAGCTTCTTATGCAACATTTTGTCGCTGACCTCCAAATCCAAAACCAGTCAAAATTTGGCATTTAGTAAAGGATGAGACTTCTATTTGTATATCGTCATTCTACCCCCTTCTGATGTGGAATTTAATGCATCTTTTAGCAAGGCAACTTTTATTGCAGAAAGACAACTTTGTTTTTGTGGGCTTTCCCTGAAGTTACTGTTATGTTGCTTGTGAACATTAGTGGCTGGGCAGTGGAAGCATAAAAGAAACAATTTAGGATCCGACTTAACATGACAGGTAAACAATTACAAAAAGTATGAGATGTACATGGATCGGCAGAATCTGCCTACATAGGGATACATGCTAAATTACAAGGCTTGATTACTCTCCTTGAGTTAACCCAAATCCTAGAATCTATATACTATCTTATTGAGACACCTAATCCAACAGAGATTTATATGCTAAATCTGATGTAATATATTTTCTTGGTCACATACAATAAAATGTAAATAACATGACCAAAATACAAGTTCAACCCCAAAAACCGAGAATTATGTTGGAAATTTGGTTGAACCGGAAAGTTATTTCTGCTGCAGCCATTCATTTTAAAAGTACGATCACCACTTTTTCCTTTTCAGTATCATCAGCTGAATGATATGTTTCAATGACCCAGATCTATAATTACTGTTAGGACTTTTCAGCTGGATATATTTCTTCGAAGCCAATTGGGGATAATAGAAGTGCACCTTTTCAACATATCTTACTTTGACTGTCCAGCACACTCTCAATTAACCTGTTGAGCTGATGCTAGGCGCTGAAGTCACATTTTTGACAGTTCGCCAGGTTCTGAAAACTACTTTCTAGAAGAAAGATTTACTATTAAGAGCCTTGTCAATAAGAAATTTTTGTAATGAAAATGACCACTTCTGCATAGAGCTATAGCCTCCCTCCCTAAAAGAAAATAATGCTTCCTTTTATGTGAGTCAGTGGCATTCAATACCAATTTGGATCATCCTGTTTAAGTGCATGTTCTCTTGGAATTAGCAGCAAAGTTGGCATTCGTCTGGGTGGTTTTGGCCCGGTCTGTCATGTGGTGGTGGAGACTGAGGCATATTGTCTAAGTGCTCGTCTCCTCCTCATCGAATTGACTCATAGCAATGGCTTATTGGCTGCTTGTGCAAGATGACTGCCACCATACCCTTTTTCTGGTGTTCACTAGAATATTCTTCTGTCACAGACAGGGTAATGATCATTTCGATGGAAGATTGGAGTCCTTTCTTCAAACTCTTTTATTGTTTTTTCCTGTGCCAGGAGTGTGTAAAATTTTCTGTCTGGTTCTTTCCAAGGCATGGAGTCCGCTCTGGCTAGCAATGACATTGAATTTTTGTGCTTTGGGTTTATGAAGTTATTTACAATCTTTTTTGTTTTGTTCAATTGCAGTGCCTATCGAGCCTTGTATCTTGTTAACTGGGTATTTCGTTTCTTCACGGAGACACACAAAATACGCTGGATTCGTATGTTCTTCTGCTTTCCTGTTGAGTATCAGTCCTCTTGATTTGTTTGAAAGCTAACAGGAGTTTGCTTCTTACTGTAAACACAGCTTGGGTGTCAGGCCTTGTTCAGACAGCCCTTTATGTGGACTTCTTTTACTATTACATTAAAAGGTACAGTGCTCTTTCGACTTGCCTGTAAAAACCTATCCAGTCAGCTTCCATGGATCACTCGTCTAAATTATTTTTCTGCTTTGTGTTCAGTTGGAAAAATCACGAGAAGTTGAAGCTTCCCGCGTGAAGTGCACATTCCTTGGATGAGAGTGGACGGAGGAAGCCAATACAAATCATGGAGGCAAGGCATTATAAGCTGAGCAGGACACATAACCTTTTCTCTCTTACAATGGCTCTACTTTGATCGCTCAAATGGATGACGAGCGCTGTGGTCTGAAAACCTGATGGTGTGTTTTCCTAGTCATTAGCCATAGTTATCGACTTGTAGGACTAGCAATAAAAATATCTTTTTCTCTTAAATTTAGGGAAGTGTCATCCCGTGTCCCTCCCGGCTACATTGAGGAGGCTTCTGTCACCGACTGATTTTACCTGGCGAATTGCTCTCTTTGATATCTTCCAAATTTACAAATCCTCCTGATTATACTGACCCTGGAGCCGTTTTAGTTTACCAGAAGACATCAGAAGAACAGAGGCAAAAATCACGTTTACAGCTTTTCTGGACAGTTGATCATAGCTCAGAGAGATCCTCAGGATGCTAAATGAGAAATTACTTAAAGAAGGACCTTCTTGGTTAAGGTGAAAGACAAAGTCACAGTATTCAGTAAGCATTTCAAAATTATGCATGGTTTTGCCGTGAAAGTCTCGAGATTGATCTCCAATCTGAATATCTTAAACAAAGGAATGAGTTATTATGAAAATAAATAAATATGAAATATGAAACGGCCCGTGCCTGGCCAAAAGCAACAAAACAAAGAGAAGGAAAGAGTTAAAGTATAGATTTAAGTCTTCCAAGTTTAAGCATTTGTGCTATTTGATTATTTCATTTTGTGCAATCAAGTCTTAACTTTGAGAATTTGTGCAATTTGGTCCTCTAAATTTATTTCTCGCAATTGAATCCTCTAAGTTTCTTGATTTGGGCAATCAAATACTCTGTTAACCCGCTCTAAGTATCAAAATTAGCCTTTCTATTTTCCTTTTTTTCTTCCCCTTTTGTGTTTTGCTCATTCCGCGTTAAATCAGCATCGCGTGTCTTATCCTGTCATGTAAGCAATGCCAAGTTGTTAATTAATTTGACGGTTTAGTTAGACTTGTCGACCGAAGCATTTAAAAAAAAATTCAGAGGACCAAATCGCACAAATTCAAAAGTAGGGAAAAAATCACCAAAAACCTCAAACTTTACCACCTGTGACACATTTACCCTGAACTTTTTTTGTGACACCAAAAATCCTCGTCGGAAAAGAAAAAAAAAGGAAAAAAAAGAAAAAGTAGAAAAAGACGAAAATACTTATGGACAAAATATATTGAGGTAAATGTGTCATAAATAGCAAAGTTTGGAGTTTTTGATGTCACAAAAAAATTCAAAATAAATGTGTTACAGACGGTAAAGTTTTGGATTTTTGATGGTTTTTTCCTCAAAAGTATTAGAGGGCTATGATCGAACAGAACAAAAGTTAGAAGGATCAAATCGCACGAATACCAAAACTTAATAAAGGAACCAAAATCGTACATAGCCCGTAAGGAACACGGAACACTTATTAGTTCTCGTGAGGGACCACTCCTGACTTCACAAGATTTGGATTGTGGAGGCCCATCCAACGGTCTAAAAGTGAAGAAGCGTTCCAGAAGAGGGAAAAAGATGGTTTGGGACGACGTGGGGTTTGCAGACAAATTCAGTAAGAATCACATGTACGATGTGGTGGCAGACGGGCCTCCACGGTGCAAATCATTTGAGAATGGTTGAACGACGGAGCTCGCTGGTCGGTAGCTGCACACATCGAATGTGATCAATGATGCGCGAGGCCGAGGTACATCATACACGTGGACCATTTGCCCTTTTCAACGTTTGGCGTGGCGAGAGTGGGGAAGGAGGAGGAGGAGGGGGGAAACGGATGGGACAAGGAGGCTTACGGTTACCAAGTGAATCTAGCGATGGGGAGAGGGACCAAGTTCTCATTTCTGGGACGCCCACGTTCCCCAATCCAATGCCCGTTCTTATTCTGTGCAAAAGATTGGTTTAGCTTTAGAAATGGATTTTCGATAGAGAAATGCCGAACCATTTGGCAAGTGTTATCAATAGGCTTTCGATCGAAAGCCAGCATTGGGAATGCTCAAAGCCCAAAGTGGATCCGGATCAGCTTTAGGCTTTCAGTATTTGGCAAATGCTGAAACCGACTTTTTTGCCCCCAAACTACCCTCACTTATTCTAGCTTATTTCGATTTTACCCCTCTTATTACTGTTCATATTTTGCGCGAGGGTGGCCAACACCGGATCGGGCCAGCGAGGTCACATGACCCAGGCGACGGCTATCATGTCTCGACCACGGTCAAGACCGTGACCCGTGACATACTTGTAACTTCCCGTTAAATTTTTATCTTAAAATTACGGACAAGCGAAAGCATATAATTGGGAAATCATAACAAAATTCAAACAATGGGGTTAAAAGCATATATTAAGAACAAAAAAAATATTTACATAATACTTAGACATTTTACATGTAAAGCCTATTTACATGTCCCTTTTTTTATGGGCTAATATATGCAAGCATACTCACTATAACAAGGATTGGGTTACATCTAACCCCGCTACTGATTCTTCTTCAAAAAAGTTCATCCAAAATGTTCCTTTCTCCAAAAACACTTGGTCATTCCCAAGTATGGTTAGCCAACTAGGCCTCGTCAGTGGCAATCCCGGGGTGCTAGGTCACGAGCACCGCCGAACGGGCCATTAAACCCATAAAGGGATCCGATCAGTTTGTCATCCTCAATCCACTCATACTAGGCTTCGAACACATGCAAAGCGTTTTATTCAAGGCCTTCATTAACCATGACTTAAGAAATGACCTTACCATATGCTCTCCCTCTGGCTGCGTCGATCACATCCACAATCATCTCCACAAGGTTTTCAAACTAGATTGTAGGGGCAGCCTAAATTCACTAATTTCATATTAGGAAAAATCAATCGTCATCAGACATGTATTCGACCTTACCACCCTAGGCATCAATGACAAATTAATGGCAAAGATGTGCTCACCGTCCAAACATCACTCATGATGTAATGCAATTGTTAAGTAAACATAAAATATGGTATTTCCATTATGTACATATCAACAAACGCACAACATTCATTTAGTTCACGCGCCATGTGTGCATACAAGGCATACATGCCCTTTCTCATGCACTGAGACATGTCTAAACTCGTGCTTTGCTTATATAAATAGACACACAAACAAAATCTGCATTAAATAAAGTCCAAGCACGGTTCAAGATTAAACACTAGCTAATAATGTATCGAGCCATCCTATTCCGAAATTAGGGAATCTACTTACTCTACTCGATAAAGTGAGATTTTGTGGGAATCAAAGGGTGACATGAGAATGAAGTGGTGATTGACGTAAGCAAGAGGAAGGTGGCGTGAGCAAGAGAGAATAGGTTGATAAGCGATTGGGGGGCCCGTGTACGGACATCGCACGTGCCCGCGCGAAGTTCGATTGGAGTCCATCATCTTTTTTATCGGACGTCTCCGAAGAATCGAGTCCATGATCAATTTTGACGCGTTCTTGTCAACGGAGAAGAAGGAGAAGAAGACGGTTTGGAGGGTGGTGGAGGCGCGAGGAAGTTCGGCTTTACCGGTCAGCTCGTCTAACGTCCATTCCAGGGGGGGTGGGGAGTGGGGGATTGAATTCGAACCCCCCAGCACTCCAACCAACATCTCCTTCTTCCTCTCCAATTTATTCACCATAAAAGATCCCATCCTCTCTCTGTGTTCTGATTCTCTTCTCCAGCATCACTGTGGTGTGGCGATAGGTTTCCTTTCCTCTGCTCCGGACCAGTTGCAAGCATGGAGTCTGATCCCGAGCGCCACACTCTATCCTCTCTCGGAAAGGTCCTTCCTCTTTATCTCCCGCTTTACCCTTCTTTCCCTGTGGCTTCTTCATTTCTCTGGTTTCCCCATCTCGCTGTTGATGTGGATACACGCCTCTTCTGTTGTCGCTTGTTTTCGTATCAGGGCACACTTGCAGCTCTCTCTTGTCCTTTTCCTTTTCCCCTTTCCCTGGAATTCTCTTTCCTTTTTGCTTTCTTTTTTCTTTTCGAGCTCCTTTATCTTAGACCCAGTCAAGTGAAATTGCCTCTTGAGGTTTATTGTATGCCGAGCATGAATATCACGATGCTTGCCCTTGACGATTTTTTTATCTTTTTCTTTTGGGCGGCTAAATACTCGGTTGATCTTATGTCAGTAGCTGATAGTGATGGATCCTCTCTGTTTGTTAGGTGGGGAAGTCGTCGGGCGAGATTGGCGATGTTCAGGAGCCTCTGATCAATGGCAGTCACGGGATTCCAGAAAACTACTCTGTGGCTGCTGCAATTCTGCCGTGAGTGCTCGCAATCTCTGGTAGATTGCCCCCATCATTATTCTATACTGTAAAAGCTGCATTGACAATGTTGCGTCTGGTTACCTGTAGATTTCTATTCCCTGCTCTTGGAGGACTGCTGTATGGCTATGATATCGGTGGCACTTCTTGTGCAACCATTTCTATCGAGGTATCATCTTTCTTTTGTTAGCACCCGTGTCTTTCAGTAAGGTGTTTATTGGCAAAAGCAAACATCAGGGCTGCGCCACTCGGTGATGTTGACTTGACTCTAACGTTTCTTTCCCCGTTTATAATTGATATCGGTTTTCTGTGTCGCAGTCAGCCACATTGAGCGGGGTATCATGGTATGACTTGTCTTCTGTACAGATTGGTCTCATCGTAAGTTTCTAGCCATCTTTCAGCGTTCCAGTTTGCACCAATTGGCAGGAAATTCATTTTTTGCTGCTTCTCTGTACTTTAATTTAACTTTTCATTTCTCAACCTCATCGATGGTTCTTTAATTTGTAAACCATGCCTCGTGAATATTCCTCTGCAGACTAGTGGCTCTCTATATGGGGCTTTGATTGGCTCTGTCGTGGCCTTTAATGTTGCCGACTTTTTAGGTAGTATCTTTCCCAATAAACGTTTCACTCTAGATTTAAACTTTTCTTCTTCTGTTCTTGGGCTTGAAATTTGGATGGTGCATTTGTGTTCCAGGGAGAAGAAGGGAACTTATTCTGGCTGCAGTCCTGTATTTCGTTGGAGCTCTTGTAACAGCATTAGCGCCGGATTTGGCTGTTATGGTGGTTGGGCGCTTTGTGTTCGGTGTAGGAATTGGACTGGTAACAAATTTTTGCTGCGTATTGTTAGGCACGGGTGCTGTCTGCTTTGACTTTTGCAGACATTTTCTCCTGTCTTGGTTCCAATCACACATTCTTTGATATTTTTCCAGTCAAAATGATTCACTCCAGTGAGGGCCCGTTTTAACCCACCCTAAGTGGGAAGCCGGGGCCAAAACTGGTGGCAAGTCAGTCATTGGGCTTAGGTAATCTGGACGCTCATGGAAGAGACATGTTTAAAGATCCCTACCCTGCCTGTTATTTAGCCAGCCCAAATAGGCAGAAGAAGTATCAACATGATCCTCATCGCTAATACACTCCTTAGTAACAGGAAAAACTATCATCATTCTACAAAGCAACAAAGTAATCTCACCTATGCATTTCCTAATTTGTTAGCATATTCTGCCAAAAGAAATTAGCAGTTACCTATTCTTTTAGTTGCATCTTGGTTAACACAAACGCAGAAAATGGAGGGTGGCGGGAGGGTAGGGATGGGGAAGATGGAACATAGCAAATATTGTGTTACTTTATTGTACAATTTTACTTTATATATTTATTGGATTCGATATGTCCTACAATTTTCTCTTGTAACATTTTTCTATCTTGGTTGCTCAATTATTTTGCTTATTTGACTAAGGCCATCTGTTCTATGGATGCTGAAACAGCTATTGATGCCTAGTGCTAAACATCTAGAAGATATACTCCGTAGATACTTAAACTTCAACCTTTTGCTTTCAGTCTATGCACGCTGCTCCGATGTACATTGCTGAGACAGCTCCCTCTCAGATACGTGGTCAGCTTATATCTCTCAAGGAGTTCTTTATTGTTCTTGGGATGGTTGTAAGTTCTCGAAAATTTCTTGACGACTCTGACTTGGATTTGTGGTTAATGGCAGAATCCAAACTTTTTTCTTTTATTACGAGGCTAGTGTCCTGTACAACTATAGTCAAATGTCTAAATTTTGTGCAGGCAGGATATGGGATTGGTTCCCTCTTAGTTGATACTGTTGGCGGGTGGCGTTACATTTATGGAGCAAGCACGCCTTTGGCAGTTATAATGGGAATAGGAATGTGGTGGCTGCCATCGTCACCTAGATGGCTACTACTGCGTGCCATACAGGGCAAAGGCAACGTGCAGGAACTGAAAGATAATGCCATATATTGTTTGCGCCGGCTTAGGGGCCCAGTCATTGGCGATTCTGCCCCAGAGCAAGTTAATGAGGTCCTGACAGAGCTTGCCTATGTTGGAGAAGAAAAACCAGTTTCGTTCAGTGAAATATTCCGGGGGAAATGCTCGAAAGCTCTTATTATTGGTGCTGGAGTGGTCTTGCTTCAGCAGGTGTCATATTAATTTGGCCTTCGCAATGTGATATAAGCATATACATAATATTGTTGCTCAAACTTGTCATCTTTTGGTTCAGATTACAGGGCAACCTAGTGTACTTTATTACGCAGCGTCAATCCTTCAGGTATGTTTTCCTCCAATATGCTGCCAGTCCTGCGGGTTTGAAGTATTTCCGACTCCATAAGTCTTAGTTTACTAAAGTAAGAATCAAATTAAGTCGGGAAGATGAACATTAGAGCTGCTTCAACCCGTTTTCTGGCTTCAAAGTGGAAAACTTCAATATCTGTGTTATAAAAAATTCGGGAGTTATTTCTTAATTCCAGGGTGAATTTTATCATATATTTGGTCTTGCCATGCCTGAAGTACAAGGAAAGGACATTCAAAAGCCACAACTGTAGGACCAGAAGAGTCCTTTGCTGAAAATAGAACTCTCTCAAAACAGGCCCTTGTTCGTTGAACATAGGGGAACCTAAGTGTTGACTTATATTTCACATTTAATTTGTTCTTCAAGAAAAATGCACTAGCTTCATAACTTGACTTGATATGGTATAATAGAGTGCAGGGTTCTCTGCTGCATCCGATGCAACTCGGGTGTCCATTCTTTTAGGACTCTTGAAGGTATTTCCCTTTCCCCCCTTGAATGTAGTAAGCGATAGTTTGGCATAAGTAGCATACCCTCAGGACTCTAGTTTGATGAAATGGAAGTCCTTTTTAAGTGAAGGACCGCATGTCTCTCTTGTGTTTGACTGTTGGTACGGTGTTTCGTGATTGTAGCTCATAATGACGGGCGTAGCTGTTCTTGTTGTTGATAGAGTTGGAAGGAGGCCCTTACTGCTTGGGGGCGTTTCAGGGATGGTAAGACACTATTCTTCCTCCAGTGGGCATGGCTTTCTGGTGATGCACCGACCAGAGGAGAATAGTTGACTTTCAAAAATTTTAAATAGCTTTCTTCTTCAGGCTGAGTTCTACTTTAAATTAGGTTGCATTTGAACTTTCTTCTCCCAGCCTGCTTAACTCATACTCAACTTTGAGTTTCTTACAGACAACCATAAATTTCATGACATATTTCTACTTAATTGGTTTCTGCAACAGTTTGTCTCTTTATTCCTTCTTGGATCATACTACCTTTTCCTGGATGATGTACCGGTCGCTGCTGTTGTTGGTTTGCTGTTATATGTTGGTTGTTATCAGGTATCCTGACGAGACTTGTCCTTTTATATGAAGTATTTTCTCCATCAAGTAGGTTAATGGATGAAGCGTGTGATATCATGTTACAACAGGCCCACTTCTTGACTGTCCAATTTGTCTCTCCTACAATCTCCATGCAAGATGGAGTTTATATATTGTGATGGCCATTTGTTTCGTTCTGTGATTTCTGAACAAGATCCACGTTGCTTAGATCCTAGACCTATAGGAAGAAAATATAAACTGGATTCCATTTCTTCTTCAAGTACTAAGAGGTGCAATTGGCAGCATTTCACTATGTGTATGATGTAATGACTCGAGATATCTATTCTAAGCTTTAGAGTCCATGAGGGAAGTTTGCAGCAGTAAGATGCTGCAGACATGAATGTAGCATCCAGCCAAACATACTGCAGTTTCCAGTGATGTCTAGAATCCAAAATTCTGGATGACTCCTCATGAAAATAAGTACAACGATCCTCATTACTTGTTTCCATGGGAGGCAATGAGCTGAGATGTCTTGCCCTTGGTTTAAGTTGTTCACAGTATCTGGCATATTTCATTTGTTAATTTTGTTACTGTTTATGTGATTTTGCCAACCTGTTTGCAGAGAACACATGATATCCTAACACTTTTCCCATGTCTTGGAGAGTGTCGTTTGAGCATGAACTCTTGGTTAGTTTTCATGTTCTTGCATATTCTTTGTAAGCTGAGAAAAGGATCAAATTGTTTTGCAGGTATCTTTTGGACCTATTGGTTGGCTATTGATTTCGGAGATTTTCCCTTTGCGCCTAAGAGGGCGAGGACTCAGCATTGCTGTGCTAGTGAATTTTGGTGCAAATGCATTGGTGACTTTTGCATTTTCTCCTTTAGTGGTGCGTAAGCTTTCCAGCTTCTGCTTTCCGTGTGCATCACTTATCCATCTAGGTTTATACCACTTTTGGCATATGCGATGGAGCTGACTCCTGGACATGATTCTAAAAAAATGGGTGCAAATGATGACTCCTCTGTTCTGTTATTTTTCTGATAAGTGCTTTTCAGGTAGAATTTATTTTTGGGAAAATATCAAATACCATCTACAAGTTTAGCCCCCATATCGATTTGCATCCTCACATAAGCTCAAAAGACCAATTCATGCCTCTCAAATAAAGGCCAAGGAAAACCCCTAGCTTCCAATTTCTCACCAACCCAAACACACAACAGCCACCACCTGTGCATGCCGCCACCCAATACTGACCACCAAAAGCCCTGCCGGCCGACCTCCCATCCCTCTACCTTGCGGGTCCAAGCTTTGAATGGAGCTTGTGGGCTACAGCAAGCTCTGTTCCAAGCTTGGGCAATTTCGTAAATAAGTAAACAGTGGGAGATGCAACTTGAAATTTAGTGCAAAAACATACGGAGCCAAGTGTAGGTTTCAAAAGGTGAAGATGCAAATTGATATGAGGGCTAAATTTGTAAATAATATTTGAAATTTTCCCTTTTCTTTTTGTCAGCTTCTTTTATTTTGTTTAAATATTTTGTGCTCCTTTAACTTCCTATAGTTACGTTCCGACCAAAAAAAAAATTCCTATAGTTACGAAGGTGCTCTACTGTTTCCTTTCTCCCGTTTGAAGTTATGTGGAGATTGTTGCTGGTATTAAATTGATACTTGTATCGCAGGAATTGCTGGGATCTGGAATCTTGTTCTACGGATTTGGAGTGATAACTGCGGCGGCCCTACTGTTCATATTCTTCATCGTGCCGGAGACAAAGGGGCTCACTCTTGAGGAAATCGAGGCAAAATGCTTGTAGAATTTTTCTGGATGTTCGGTCTTAGTGTTCCTACCAGATATTGTGTGTGCGAGGAGGTTAGAGGGAGACCCGAAAGTGGCTGTATATTTCGGGAAATTTCTTTTCTTCTTTTGGTCATTATAATGTCCGTCTGCTCTTTTTCAGGATGCACAGTCCATGTTAAGCTGGTATTAGTCACAGTTCCCGTTTCAAGAGTAGATTGTGATAGACCTTTCGGGGTCATTGTATGATTGAGTACGAAATAAGGCCAAGTTTTGCACGCACTGTGCGGACCGCGTACAGCATGATATTTTTCATTCGGCTTTCTGGTCTTTGGAGATTGTTTTGCGTCTGTCCATCTGCAGATACCTAATCGCTTGCTCACAATAGCTGCCTACTGTAGCAGCATAAGTGTAATGAAATCCAGTAATTTAACTCAATACTGTTGGTCGTTGGGGCAAAGGTACTAACTAGTACATCAAGGTCTGATGTGGAGCAGACGTTCAATGATGATAGTAGATGACGCTTCTGTCATGTCTCCCAAAATCTGGCTCAAAGGGCAAGTTGTTTCTTCGCCGTGATGTAGCTTGTATTGGGTTTTCTGGCACACGTGCATGCTCTTTTGGAACTTTTGGAATCATGGTACTGTATTGTTGATTTAAGTTCTCGCTGAATTTTCGGGTCACCATTTCTTCTCTTTTTCGATTATTGCATGCATTCATTTGTTAGAACATGGGGCAATTCTAGCATGCCTTGGCCATTTAAATGGATTTTTCAAAACTGCTAGTGTATTGCAAGTCTTGAACTTTATCACGAAAGTGCAATTGAGTTCTTAAATTTATAAAAAGTGCAATCGAGTCCAAAAACTTATCAAATTGATGCAATTGAGGCATTCTGTTAACTATATCCAACTTGGTTAACAAAAAATGTTGTCGCGGCTTATTTTTATTATTTTCTCTATCATATCTTGCAATGACATGGTTAAAATGATGTCGTTTTTTTGTCAAAATTTGATTTTTATTACAAATTTTATTTAAATTATATTAAGAATAAGTTAATTTTTTAAAAAAGGAAAAATCAAGCTAGGGCTGCCATTTGGTTTCTCGCCTTTCTTTTAATTTAGTTTATTTTTAAATTTAATTTATATACAATTTGGTTGAAAGAAATTAAATTTGGAGCAAAACGACGTGGTTTTAGCCTTATATTTCATATTTTAGTCACGTTATCGTCAAATAAGAAAGAGAAAATAATAAAAAAATTCACGTAAACATTTTTCATTATTCAAGTCGGGTGGAGTTAATAAAATTATTTTTATTGCATCGGTTTGATAAGTTTTAGAATTTGATTGCACTTTTGATAAATTTTAGGATTTTAATTACACTTTCATGACGCATTTTAGGACTACCGAGGCATTTATCCCTTACTTAAATTATGAAATAAAATATTAAATTATGTAAAAAGCTATATAGAGATATATCAAAAGTAAATTGCAATTTATAAAGAGGCACTTATTATTGATTTTACCTTTCATAATCGAGTTGCAGGTCTAATAATAAATGAGTCAATTGTCTTTCACGAAATCGTGAATTCAATTCACGTTGCCTAATTTCAACGGGTAGAGATTTTTCAGATTTTTTAGCATTTTAGTTATTTTTTTGTTAATAAATAAAGGGTGGCGCTTTTTTCACTCTTGTTACAACTAAAACACCCTTTTTCTTTTTATAATGTTTGATAATATCATATTTTTTAGGGAAAATTTTAATTTGGTACCCAAAATGGGGTCATTTTCTCAAAAAAAGGTCCAAAGTGAACAAAGTGTCAGATAAGGGTCTGAATTGCCTAATCAGTTTTAAATAAGGGTTTGAAGTGCCTAATTAGTTTCAATTAAGGGCTTGGGTTCGCCGGCTGGTCAAACAATCACTGGCTGACGAGCACGTCACTGTTTAGACGGGGCAATCTCGTTTTTTATTATTTTTTTTCTCTTTTCCTTTCCTTCTTCTTTTTTTCTCTTTTCCTTGAGTCGGCTATAGCTAGGGTCGGCAGAGGCGGTTGGCCTCAGGCGAAGGCTGCCCTTGCCCGATGCCAACGAGGCTCGCACGCCCAGCCTAGGCAAGGGTGGCCCTCATTGACATCAAGCGATAGCCGCCTTTGCCTGGGCTGGGCGAGCGAGGGTCGACCCTCGTGTGCCCAGCCCAGGTGAAGATGCCTCTTGCTAGCGTCGGGCGACCCTTGCCCGACCCTCGCCGGCATCAGGTGGCCTCCGCTTGAGGCCAGTTGCCTCCGCCGGCCCCGGTTATGACCAACGGAGGGAAAAGAGAAAAAAAAAAGAAGAAGAAAAGGAAAAGAGAAAAAAAAAGGATGAAATTACCCTGTTGGAATAGTGACATGCCCGCCAGTCGATGAGCATTTGACTTGCTGACGAACCCAGACCTTTAATTAAGATCAATTGGGTACTTCGAGCTCTTATTTAAAATTGATTGGGTACTTCGTACCTTTATTTGATACTTTGTCCATTTTGAATATTTTTTGAGAAAATGACCACGACTTTGAATATCAAATTAAAATTTTTCTTTTTTTTTAAGCATTCTTCAGTCGCTTTGCTTCACCACCAGTGGGAGGCGAATGAGAAGTGGATGAATGGAGTGGGCGAGGTCGAGCTTCTTGTCCGGCACCGGCGCTTGCCTCCTTCCTCTGCCTCCGGCGACCCCCAAGTCCTGCAAGTCCTCCAAACCAAGCACCCTTCGCTCTTCCATCAGCCCCGACCCCTGGTCCCTCAGCGACGGCCTCAACAAGCCCAAACCCATATCCAAGAACCCCAAGAACCCCCTCTCCGACGACAACGCCCGTCGCATCATCAAAGCCAAGGCTCGCTACCTCAGCGCCCTTCGCCGGAACCAGGGCTCGCGCGCCCAGACGCCCAAGTGGATCAAGCGAACCCCGGAGCAGATGGTTCGGTACTTGCACGACGACCGGAACGGTCACCTCTACGGCAAGCACGTCGTCGCCGCCGTCAAGACGGTCCGGGCCTTGTCGGAGAAGCGAGATGGGGAGTACGACATGAGGATGGTGATGAGCGGGTTCGTGGGCAAGCTGAGTTTTAGGGAGATGTGCGTGGTCTTGAAGGAGCAGAAGGGTTGGAGACAGGTCAGGGACTTCTTTGCTTGGATGAAGCTTCAGGTGGGTCTTTTCCACTGTCCAGTCTTCTCTTACTCTTTACATGTTTTTCACTTCCGATGCGTGTTTTAGATGTTCATGTGTTCTTTCAGTGAATATTGTTTCATACACCCTTACCCAACACACTCAAGTCATTTCCACACCAAAGTGAACTTTTTGTTTGGTTTCTGTAATACGGACATTCTTTCGATGCTTGAATTTCGTTATTTTCATGCTAGTACCTCAAAAGACAGAAAATTAATGCCGTCCAGTGATAGACTCGTGTTTGAGCAGTTCAGTTACCGTCCCAGCGTGATCGTCTACACCATCGTCTTGCGCATGTATGGACAAGTTGGGAAGATCAAACTCGCTGAGCAGACGTTCCTGGAGATGCTTGAAGCAGGTTGTGAACCTGATGAAGTTGCTTGCGGCACTTTGCTATGTACTTATGCGCGATGGGGGCGCCACAATGCTATGCTGTCATTTTATTCTGCCGTGGAGGAGAGGGGAGTCATGCCTTCTGCTGCAGTTTTCAACTTTATGCTGTCCTCTCTGCAGAAGAAGTCACTCCATCAAAATGTCGTAGACTTGTGGAGGAAAATGGTGTATAAAAGGGTGGCTCCAAACGGTTTCACTTATACAGTCGTAATCAGTTCTCTCATCAAAGAAGGTTGTGGTGATGAAGCTTTGCAAACTTTTTATAAGATGAAGAATGCTGGTTTTCTCCCTGAGGAAGTAACCTATAGCCTGCTCATAAACTTTTGTACCAAATATGGGAGTTGGGATGAAGCAATCAGTCTTTATGAAGACATGAGATCTCTGAAAATCATCCCAAGTAATTATACTCGTGCTTCACTTCTCACTTTGTGTTATAGAAAAGGAGACTACTCCAAGGCACTTGCTCTTTTCTCGGAAATGGGAAGGTATAAAGTTGCTCCTGATGAAGTCATCTATGGGTTGCTCATTAGAATATATGGCAAACTTGGACTCTATGAGGATGCTGAGAACACATTTAAAGAGATTGAGCATCTGGGCCTACTTACGGATGAGAAAACGTATTTAGCTATGGCGCAGGTCCATCTTAGTTCGGGAAATGCCGAGAAAGCTCTGAATGTCATTGAACTGATGAAGAATAAGGAGATTCGGTTCTCCAGATATGCCTACATTGTCTTCCTGCAATGTCATTTCAAAAGACGAGATTTAGATTCTGCAGAAGGTGCCTTTCTATCTTTATCGAAAACTGGATTACCTGATACAGGTTCTTTCAATGACATGCTCAATTTGTATATAAATTTGAACCAGACAGAAAAGGCCAAGGAGTTCTCTTTCCAGATAAGAGAAAACCTAGTCAAATGTGATGAGGAACTTTTCAAGACCATTATTAGATTCTATTGCAAAAATGGAATGATAAGCGAGACTGAGCAGTTTGCTCAAGAAATAGGGGGAGTTGGATCTTTTGCAGATAATAAATTTGTGCAGACATTTTACAGGATCATTCATGGAGATTTTAAAGGACAGGAAAAATATGAGAAAAGTATTGAGGTTCCTGATCTTTTTGACTCTATGGCTCTTGGGCTGATGCTTACTTTGTACTCGGCTGATGGTAGTTCAAGGAACATGGAGTACATTTTGAAGCTGTTGCTTGAAACTGCTGATGGGCTGTCAATAGCCAGTAAACTCATCGGAAAATTTGTAAGAGAAGGCAAGTCATGATATCAATGCATTATTCTTCATCCTTGAAGCTTTACATGTGCTGATATGAATTCGGTTTAGTTAGTTTGAGTAGCACATCATTATTTCTTAGCCTAGCTATCATTTAGCATCTTCGCTGGTGTTGCTTTCTTACAAATCAAGGCAATTAAATGTATGCAAAACCTTGCATTTAAATTAATGGTGCACATGCGGTGCCTCCTAGTTTGTGTGCCTCTGACCTGAGAATGGCGATTTGCTGTTTGATGGGAGAGTATGCTTCTTTACCCTGTGACTTTTGAGGTTAGAATATTTTGGTTTGTGGTTGCTTACTTAAACTGAGTTTGCGTTTCCTGATATCTGTTGCAGGTGACATTTCTAAAGCAGAAGCTCTAAACAGTCACTTGATAAGGCTTGGTTGTAGAGCAGAGGATGAAGCAGTTGCTTCTTTGATTAGCTGGTACGCAAAAGGAGAAGAGCTGGACAAGGCTGAAGCTATATTTTTGAAAGCTGATTCTCCTTTGTCTGGGAAAGTAGTATTTAAGTGTATGATTGATGCATATGGCAAATCTGGGAGACCAGAGGATGCATATTCACTATACAGAAAAGCAACTGAGAGAGGCCACGATCTTGGTCCTGTTACAATCAGCATCGTTGTGAATGCTTTGACTAATGGTGGTATGTTTTTTCATGAAGTTGACTTACCATGTCACCATTCTTAAGGGTCATCTAAGGGTAGAATAAGGATTCTATATAGATTGATAATTAGGAATTAACTGACATTACTCCTGACTTCGATAAGCTATGTGGATTCTAATGTGAATTATCGAAACTTCTTGTAGGGCTTCAATCACAATATAATAAGAAATTAGGGTGTCTGTGCTGAGTGCTTTTCTTTTAGTGTCTGTTTGCTCCACTGTTGATGAGTATGAAAGATTTGTTTCCAGGAAAGCACCAAGAAGCAGAGGATGTAGTTCGAAAGAGTTTGCAGGAGAGTTCGGAACTTGATACTGTATTGTTCAATACATTTATCAAGGCGATGCTTGAAGCTGGTACTGTCTTCTGAGATGTACGCATAGAAAGGCTCACAGTTAAACCATTAGGTATTAACTGAGCCTTTTTTTCGCAGGAAAACTGAACTTTGCAGAAAGAATATATGAGCAAATGCTTTCTCTTGGGGTTGCTCCATCAATTCGAACCTTTAACACCATGATCAGGTAAGGCTTGATGATGGGCGATTCTTCTGCTAATTAACTATTTAAGAAATGCTACAGTAAGGCTGTTGGAGAGTTCTGTTGTGGTGTATCACTGTTATGAATGTTGCAGTGTTTATGGACGAGGTGGCAAGTTGAATAAGGCTGCAGAGATGTTTGGCACAGCAGGTGGCTTGGCTTTGCCTCTGGATGAGAAGGCGTATATGAATCTGATTGGCTTTTACTGCAAGGCTGGTACGGATCTGGGGCCCTGTTTTTCAAACCACTGGTACTTGAGTAGGTCCAAAAAGTGTGTGTTGCCATTAAGCCGCAGAACGACAATGGAATCATGAATTTGGAAAATCTCAAGAGCTTGTTGGCTGCTCTAAAAATATGTTTTCATTACAGATAAATCCAATGGCTTTGCAAAATGAATCAACCGATGAAGCATGCCATTCTGTCTAGTTCTCTTCATATTTTGGCTAAACAATTACTTTTCTTGGCCTACTTGTTGGGAGCAGTACCCGCTGATTCTTCCTTGTTTAAAAATGGAAAGAAGATTAAGTTCTCGACGTTAACTGTATCATCTATGTTACAGGTGAAAGACAAGAAGCTTCCCTGCTATTTGCCAAAATGAAGGAAGAAGGTATTAAACCAGGAAAGGTGGGCATGCTATTTATTCTTATTTAAGGAGATTATAACACTCTGTAGTCATCAAAGTAGATTGCTTCAAGGATTATCTCCATTAAATCATTACGGGACTTCTTGTTGAATCCCTGGCTCCAAATGCATTAAAATATTCATCCTATCGGCTCCATTTTCTTTCTTTGAAGTGAGTAGGATAATTATGTGCTGAACATTTAAAAGCCAGCTCAATTTATATGAAGCAGCTGATCTTCATTACTATACTATGTATACTTTGTTTCTTACCAAGCGTCTTGGGCACGTCATTACATAATGCAGGTTAGCTACAATGCCTTGATAAACTCATGTGCATCTGCTGGATGGTATGAAGAAGCAGAGGAACACTTCCAGGCGATGCAGGGAGATTGTGTTTTACCTGATTCTTTCACGTACCTGTCTGTTATTCGAGCCTATGCAGGGTGTGCGAAGTTCATTGAAGCAGAGGAAACCCTGAAGTCTATGCAGAGGGAAGGAATTTCCCCCTCTTGCGCTCATTACAACCATTTGGTGTCCGCATTTGCGAAGGCAGGTCTGATTAGAGAAGCCGAAAGAGTGTACGAAGAAATGCTGGAGAATACTGGGACAAGCCCGGATCTTGCATGTCACTGCACCATGTTTAGGGGTTATTTGGACTGTGGGTGTGTCGAAAAAGCAATCGGTCTTTTTGAAAAGATACGGGAGCATGTCGGAGCGAACAGGTTTATGTGGAGTGCAGCTATCCATTGTTATCGGTCTGCAGGAATGATGGAAAAAGCGGAAGCTGCCTTGAACACCATGAAAAACAAGGGGATCACATTCTTGGAAGACCTTAAAGTGGGGTCGCAGTTAAAAGTATGAGATTGTGGTGAGAGAGAGCGAGAGCACAGATATTTGGTGACATGCCGAATGATGGCAGCAATCCACCATGATCGCGGTATGTACGATATTCTGACCATCGATTCATCTTCGGTCGTCTGAAAGTGGCTAGTTAACTCAACGAGTTAAACTCAAAGCTGGAATCTCGACAACGGGAGGATGAGCAACGAGTGCCCGAGAACATTTGCAATGCTCGTGCTATCCTATATAAATGGCGAAGAGGCGAGACCTGAATTGGACTTGGGCACCGCATGATACTAGATGCTAGTGAGGAGGGGTTGAGCTGTGCTTCTCGATTCGTCATTTTTTCTCCACTTTCTTGAGGAGATGTTCTCCTCTGCCCATCCTTCCTGCCCTGTGAAGTTCCATTCGATGTAAGAGAAGAAACGCATGACAATCGACGACCCTTTTTAACAAAAACCGACATTACTCTATACTACGCCTCTCTCTCTCTCTCTCTCTCTCTCATATTCGTGATGATTAAGCATGTATCGAGGCCAGCAAAGCAAAATGCGTGGAAGTGCCGATACTTCCTTCCAATTCAGGGAGAGGATCATTGAACTGATCAAACTCGGAAGAAATTGTTTCAGTGACGAGTTGTTGGGACACCATACGAAGCTGAAGCTGGTGGGGGATGAGTTTTTGGGCTCCGAAGAAACACTGTAATATCCATGAACAGCAGGGCCGTATCGTCTCCACGGCCCAGCCGTGCATTTCCCCAAATCCAAACAAATACCCTTTTCTTGTTTATTGTAATTTGCTGCGCTCTCTACCCATCTCTCTCTCTCTCTCTCGGGTGTCCCCTTGTTCTTCTGGGCATTCTCATCTTCTTCCTTCTTTTTTGTGTTTTTCCGGGGGGGAAGCGGAGCGAAAATCAGTCCTGCGGTCTCGAAAGGAATCGAAGCGATCAATGGCGTCCAACCTGTGGAGAGCGGCGATCAGATCGTCGAGATTGGCATCGACCGTCGTCGGAAGGAGCTTCAGTAGCGAAGTCGCCCAGCCCTCCTCCAAATTCCCTCTCATCAGCGAGCACACTGCCAAATGGATGCAGGTCCTCCTCCTCCTCCTCCTCCTCCTTCTTCTTCCTCCTCATTTCCGTCCGTCGTTCCTCTGTAACTTAGCTCCCTTCGATTCTTTGCTTTTCAGCTTCTCTCTCTGCTCCTGCTTCATTAGTTTGTTTGAACTGCCGCTATGCTTATGATGTTGTGGCCGACGGTACTCCTTTCTCTTGCAATAATTAGGGTTTATTTAGCCAAGGGTGGGTTATGCTACTTCGAATTTGTTCGTGATATCGGTTGTGTATACAGAAAAGAAAAGAGGAGACAAAAAAAAAGGAAAAAATAAAATTAGTGTTCCATAGCATCCGGATGCCTTATGGGGCTATCTCAAAACTGATAAAGTATTTATCTTGGCATACTTCCGATGGGAACCCTGGGTGGTCTGAATCTTCTAATTTGCATTTAGAATCCAATACGAGCTTTTGTTTCTTAGTAGTTTATCATTTTTGTTTAGTCTTATTGTCTTTGATCTTCAGAAGAGTGGGTTGGTTGGGGTATTTGCCATTGGAATGACATGAGCAAAGTTATCTCATGGCCTTTGTAATTTTACCAGAGGCTCGTTTTCGGAGGGATTTCCTCATTGTGCCTTAGCTCGACTTTCCGGTTCTTCACTTGACATAAAATGAGGATGATGCTATTTAGAGTAAGCTGAAAAATTCATCCTATGAAGCATGAGATAGAGCTTGCTAATGTATATTTATGCGCTCACTGATTTGTCCCTTATTAGGGACCTTCTTCTTGATAACGTATTAGACTTCAGAAACTGAAAAACAATAGAAAAGGGATATGGCAATTAGCTACTATGTAGATCGGAGGTTAGAACTGTGAAATTCTGCCTGGATGCATTAGAGACAGCGTTTTTGTAGGTTCTGAACCTTGTGATCAGTCCGAAGGAGTGCGGCCAATTAAATGTTCCCTTTCTTTTTACTTTGAAATTTTGCTTTCCAGGAATGTGCTAACCTCTCACTCGCTGGAGCTGGTTTGGTTATATCTTTCTGTCTTAGATGAAGGGTGTTGAAGCGTTTACCTGGGAATATTTAATCTAAATATCCTATTTCTTCAAAATCTAATTAATTTTGAAGGAATTTTGCGCACTGGGAAGTCTAGGAGATGAGTATTGAACTCCTTTCTAGTTATCAGTGTGGTGTTTGTTGGATCAGAGTCCGTCCTTTCTTTGGTTCTGATATTTATGGTGAATCCAAGAAGATAGGATTCCTTATCATACATAACAGGGCAATTGGTCTTCTTTGACCATCACCTTGTTACGAGGGCAAATGAGGCGTGACTGACATATGGGAGGTGTGAAGCAATCTAGTGTTAGATGTAGTTAAGTGGGACTATAGAAAGGTTACCTTCCTCAGCTTGAGCTCCCCTTTCCCCAATGTCCTTGTGTACATCTCATATTCATGTTATCATCTGGCCTTGTTTGTACCTGTAGGTTTTTAGTTTTTTAAACACGCGTATGGACTAGCATTTTCCTCCTGCCCATGTTTCTTGCTGTAGTTTTGATACTGCATTGCGAAACATTAAAGAAACTTTTGTGGTGGAACTCTGTGGTCATCTTGAAGTTTTGCTTTTTTTTAGGATACTAGCAAGAAATCTCCAATGGAGTTGATCAATGAGGTCCCTCCCATTAAAGTTGAAGGCAGGATAGTTGCTTGTGAAGGAGGTTAGCCATGGATGGTGCCTTTACCTATTTGTTCATAGTCATATGATGTGAAGTCAATTCATCTAAATCCACGATTCGTTTGTTTTCCATTACAGACAGCAATCCTGCGCTGGGGCACCCGATTGAGTTTATCTGCCTCGACTTGGATGAGCCTGCTATCTGCAAGTATTGTGGCCTGCGCTACATTCAGGAGCATCATCATTAGCAACCCTTTCTTTTCTTGTTTTTTTTTAACAACATCCCTGCATGGATGTCTGGTATTTGTCTTCGGATGTTATGACATGCCCTTTACGGAGAACTAGTGCATTTGTATGAACAATAAGGGTTAACCACCCAGAAATCAACCTTGGAACTGCATTTGTGAACGAAATTGTCTTCCTATGTTCTTATTAAATATCAGTAATCTTCCGATACAACAGGAGGACCGCCTTCACCATGAATCTTTTACACTTCAAATGTAACCGGAAATTCAAGGAGCAAAAGAAATGAAGAAAGATGCAATAACAATGGCCAAAATAAACGAGTACCAACAATCCCTCGCTACTAATTTGACTAAAAGCCATATCAAAACTCCCCTACTTACAAGGGGAAATGGGAATAATAATATCTCAGCCCCTAAAAGAATTACAAAGGGTAGGGCTCCTCATAAGTTAGCCATGTAACTCCAAACTAACTAAAAGGCGCCCCATTCCAGAAAGTTTTTGCAGTGACCGAAAAACCGCACGAAGTGGTCAGAGCACAGAATGGTGCTCTCGCCAGCCGTATCAACTCCTGCCTAGACTGCAGCTCACCAACTTCCGACCTGAAAATTGATGAAGCATATCATGCACCACCATTCGTCTCTTCACCAGCTAACTTCCTTCTCTGTTGATGTTCTGCAACCTTATAATCCACTACTTCTCGGAACAAGGCAGGATCAAGCACACATTGCTCGCTCCCATAAACAGCAGCTTGGACACCAGCCATTAACTTGGCTATTTCTCTACCTGAAAATCCTTCTGTTTTAGCTGCGGCTTCCCTCATCACATCATCAGTCAATCCTTTAATCTCTATCTTCTGTTGTTGTTTCTTGAACAAATTCTTAAACCATCCAGATTTTCTTGACCCAGCTTGAGCAATATACTTATCCAGATATAGCTTTAGAAGCTTAAACCGTTCCTCCTCCCCCGGTAGAGGGAATTCGAGGACTTCATCAATCCGGTCTGCTACAGCTGAATCAAGATCCCCAGGACGGTTTGTGGCAAGAACAAGAACAATGTCCTTCGACTGATCGCCTGTTCGAAATAGCATCGCATTGAGTGCACTTCTTTGTGCTTCACTCATGTAAGTTTTATTTCTCCTGCAATTATCATTTCGAGATCAACACAATGATGCAACAAATAATTGTCAAGTCTAGGCATGAGCGAATACTTAAAGATGCAGAAGTAAATATTGCATAGGTTGAGTTTGAAAAAAGAAATGCATAGCTATGCACATGAAAAGCACTATGTGGATCACCAAACAATGTATAACAAGAATTTATATCACCAAAAATGAGGTTGCTAAAGAAGAATCTAAAATTCCAGTTTTCTTCAGTTAAAAGACAGAAATCTCGTTCCTAGTTTCTGAATGATGGGGGAAATAATGCTAACTGCAACTTGAGTGCTCATAAAATCTAGAGAGTAATGTCCTGAATCCTAAATATGTGAAAATTAACCCCTCGATCAAATTGCCAAGAATGAGAGAATGCTAAAGCACCTTAAGCACTAAGCAGCAGTGACATAGCAGATAGTTATAAGTCAGCCTGAATGTACGTGCATGTATACAAACTATAATCACTGAGACAAAAAGCAACAGTCAACGGCAACTATGGTGACATCTGACTTGATGATGGTGCAAATGCTAATTTCAACTTTAATTACACTTAACATGTTCTCAGCGGAAGACATTTATAGGCAGTTAAGGCATCAGTTAGCTGCCACTCACTCGCACAAGAATGCATCTGCTTCATCGATGAAAAGCAGTAGGCCCCTCTGAGATTTCTTGGCCCAATCAAACAACTGATGTATCTTTGTCACAGCCTGTGGTCCCAATGGAGCAACATCTCCACCAGTCATCAAGGCATAATCCAATCCCTGGGACAAATACAGAAACCATGAGAGAGCAGAAGAAGACAATGACTAGTATAATGTGACATGACAATGAAAGTAAGGGATTATAAAAACTTTCCTAACAATGGCTAACAAATATCATTTCAACATTTAACTATTAATCACACAGCTCTCTGCTAGAAATATAAAGCCAATCAAATGAAGTACTATGAAGTATATCTACAACTGTCAAGGTAAAAAGTCTACTACAAAATTATGATGCTAAAATTCCAATTTCAGTTAGATAGGATGTGTAAGCGTGCACAAACAAAAGTGCATATGCCTGGACAACCAGCATAACCAACTAAATCTGGAAAATAAAGAGCATAACCAACTATATTAAAGTGGAAGATCTCATACAGATTTCTGGGCCAATTCTCTGGCAGCCATTGTTTTTCCAGTTCCTGGAGGGCCATAAAAGAGCACATTGCGATATGGGGCCTGATGGGATTTTGTATTGGCAGTAGCCCTGGCAAGCTGCTCGATTCTTTTTAGAAGCAAAGAGTGCAGAATCACATCGCCAAAACCCTTCCCATTATTTGATGAGGATCCTTTATCAGATCCACGAGCTAGACTACTCATGGATCGAGTAATCACACCCGACCATGGGTACTTCCCTCGAGAGGATTCTCTGATTAGTGATGGCTGTCCCAAAATTCTATCCACATAACTCCATAAAACCCTTGCACCTTCTCTGTAAAAAAAAAGAGAAACCGCATGAGATGATGCATGTGAAGTACGGCATGCAGCATTAGTAAATCAAACTCCTCCACTGTTTTCGTGAATGAGTGAGGCAATTTCATTATCCATATACCAGCAAAGCAGGATCAATGTCAGTTACAGTACAGTATTGTAGTTGCAATCAAATCATATTCTCCTTACAACTTAATTCCAAACATAAACCAAACTTCTGTTAAGATGTCTTGGAAATTTGAATCAGCAAGAATAACACGATATCCTGACAAGACAGCAAAGAAGCTCTTTTTTTACTCCAAATGTACAAATTATCTATGATGAAGAATGTGCAAATACTTGATTTCAGCCAGCAAACCAGCAGATTGGATAGAAACCTCACGGTCCAGCCAAGAACAGAAGTAACGGCCATATCCTAAAAGTAAGATGAGAAAACGCCAAGGAGATATTCTTTACACACCTTGTCGTATAGATCCCTGCCGCAAGAGCTGTGACCCCCCCAACTGCTACTACCAACTTATTTTGATCTGTCAAAATGGCCCGCAAACCACCTACAGAAGAAAAGTTGTCATCATTAATCCACACTTCCCAAGAAACAAGAACCATCTGTGTCACACAGGATAAATAAGCAAAGAAAAGCAGAGATCGAAGTTGCAGGTTTGGTAGCCATGCTCCTAATATGCCCCATATAAATACAGAAAGCAGAACAGCAATATTGACAGTATAAAAACAAATGGATGTTTTCTGATTGACACTCAGGGCAAATTACTGATATATACCTCCGATATGGTCAAAAGTTGCATTTATAGCAGCAACCCATTTTTCTCTTTCAGCATTGGCACGATCTACCAGTATGCGCCTGTTAACCTCTTCAGCTAGCTTTGCCTCATGAGCTCTACCTTCTGCTTCAGCCATGGCCCTCACTCTGATTGTTTCCCTCTCGATTTCAGCCTTTTCCCTCTCTGTTTGGCGTCGTTGTGCCTGAATCTGCTCTTCCGTTGCTCGTCGAGCTTGCTCCTGCCTAATTGATGATTCTTCTTGGAGCTTCACAAGCTCCTGATTCCTAGCTCTATGGTACTCATTTTCAGCCTGTAATTGGAATCAACACTCAAACCTCCATGTAACAATAATTCCAACAGTACCATCAAGAACCTCATCGCTTGCCTGCATTCTCTTCCTTGCCAACTCATCCTCATAGCGGGCCATTTGAGACTTCGTTTGTGCTTGAAATTGTGCTAACTTTTTCTGCTCATCATACACTACCCTTTGTCTCTCCTGCAAATGGAACAGGAACAACGTCACTCGAAGAAACAATGAATATTTTCCAATCGGAAGAACTTCAAAGCAGAAAACAAAGACGTATGCTTCCCACAATATCAGTGATTGCTATGCTCATTGAAAAGCAGCAGACAATTTCCTTACCTACTAATACAAACCTGCTAAGATAAGGACCGAAATCCAGAAAAAGAAATCCTTTAATTTAAGGCATTCTATAAGTACTGAAAAAAAGCATACCCCTTAAACGTGTCAGCTTGTTCGTTTCATACTCCAGATTTCACTCAAATGAGAAGAACCACAGACTATTTCTTTTGTCATGAAATATATGTAATCGGGAAACTTGCTTACAGTTTCAGCCTGAGCTTGCATTGCCTTAAACTCAGCAGTCTTTGAAGACAACTCAGCTTGCTTTGTTTCCTCTTGCTTCTTCATTAATTCAAACGCCTATGTAACAGAAGCAAAGCCACCCATTAGAATACCGACAAAGAGTCCGACACAGAGAAGCAATGTGATACAAAAATCAGAACATGCCCTCTCAACCCAGATAGCATACTCTCAAAAGTCATGTGCATCACAGCAGCACACGGCAGAGAAACTACAAAGCAGAGAACTTTCCGGATACAACAAAAAACTAGCCAGCAAAAGTTGCAACCTTTTTAGCATGAGAAGAGCTATTGATCTCCCTGATAGCCTTGGCACCACGCTCGAGCGCCTCGGGATCAAACCCGGCGGACGAGGTCCTCGGCTGATCATTTCTAACCCTAACGGGAGGCTCACTCGGCGCCGTCGGTCCCACTTCAGAGGGCGGAGGCTGTTTACCGGCAGGAGTCGGAGTCGGGGAAGGAGGCGGAGGAGGGGCACCGGCAGGAGGAGCGGAGAAAGGGTTGAAGCTGAAGGGGCCATCGGCGTACGCGACGTTAGCGGTGGCGGAAGCAGAGGCGGCTAGGGCTGAGATTAGCCCAATTGCGCGTGCTTTCGCCATTCTGGTAAACGAGCTTAGAAGCAATTCAGTGTGGGTGCGGGGAGAGAAGCAGCGACGGGTTTATGGCCGCAGGAGTGAAAGTGGGAAGCGTATAAGAGAGGGAGGCATGGTGGTTGCGTATTGACTTGAGGGGCAAGGAAGCGAAAGAAGGCGCTGATGCTTTCACCCTCCCCCCATCATCATCTTCTTCATCATCTTCTTCTTCCTCGGAAGAGAGAGAGAGAGAGAGAGGAGGGTTTTGTAGGGTTTTAGGTAAGAACCGCCGACCGCGACTGCGCGCACGCTACCAACGGCGGTTCCCCCCACACCCACAAAAAACTCTGAACCGGTTCTGCCCCTTTGAACCGGATATTTTCTTTTATTTTAATCTTTTGGCCACTAAATTATGCAATTTTGTTATGGCCCCCAAAAAATAAATTACTACATTTTAATTGCAATTTCATTTTTGCTTGTATATTTAGATATATAGCACAGTGACAGTACCAAGCGAGATCTAGAAAGTGACCTGACCAGAGAGAATCGAAATCTTCTAGTCTAAGGTGCATTTGCACATTCAACATGCCAGGGATCTTTCCACGACCAAGTTCCATGGCATTTCCTTGGAAGATTAAGATTTGCAAGTCTAATGGTACCCAGACATGCAACATATATAAATTGGCCGGTCGCCGGTTGGGAAAAGCAAGCCGGTCACTTCTCCCGCTTGGGCATTGACAATCCGCCCGAGGTTTACTTGTGGATCCCGTTCTAAACCATATCATAATATATAACAATCTTCACATAGTCCGGAAATCAAAAGGCAAACACTTTATGTACTCGGATACACAGATGAATCACATAAAAATAACATGCAAAAGTAATCCAACTGTAAAGACGTGTGACCGTCCTATATATGAAAGGTATCGACCGTTCGAGCAAACTCGGTCTTCCTCCCCACCCATCCCTCAGAGTAGCTACATGAACAAATATCGACAATAATCAAAGGCCTACTGTCCCTATAAAACCATCTTAAAAGGTGATAAGGTCGTCCTTTTTCGATTGAGGTTTCTTTGAATCTTGCGCTCCATCTGATGACCCGCCGGTCTTCTTCCCAAAGATCATCTCATCCAGATCATCCATCATGTCGTCGTTGCTCCCTCCATGGGCCCCACCTCGTAATCCGGCAGGCTTTCTAACCAGGGCATCTTCTTTTGCAAGGGCAGGCGACTCATCAGGCTCAACTGAAACTGGTATCATCGCAGGCTGAGGTCCAGCTGCAGCAACTGCGGGTTTCTGCAGCTCTTCATACTTGAGGAGCACTTTCTGGATTTCATCATTCACATTCAAGGCTTCAAATAGCAGAGCCTCATTATCTCCAGCAGTCTCGATGATCCTCTGGACAGTATATTGTGACTGACGACACTGTTGTAACAGCGTGATCGTCAAGTCATCCTGCCAACATATTGAAAAGCGAGGCTCACTTTACAACTCATAAGTGTACAACTCACGGGGATTTCCCAAAGATCTGTCCAACTCATGTAAAAAGCTTATCGCAAAAGAAAGCCGCTGCAATGGAATTTTCTCTAGACAAGTGCGAAGGCATGGCCAACACAACAGAAAACTTCCTTTAGAACTAAATTCTCTAATGATGCACCACCTGGAATGTGAAAACCTCATTTGCAGAGCACTTGAACGATGACATCTGTGGTCTGGATACAGTTATATGATAGAAAATCAAGATGAGGGCACATATTTTCACAAGTTACATAGGCTATGAGAAACGTCCACGCAGCACTTCCCATGCAAATAGGCTACCACGATATCCACCTTGATTAACAGGCAATAGGATCCACAATCTTTCTTTCGGAATTTGCACTAAATACAAATCAGCGATGCCAATTCATGTTTCGCATATTGAACGTGTAGATACAAAATAAACTTTGCCAGTTAAAATGAAATAAATGACTCCTCAAGAGTCAGTCAGAAAGTTTGGTCATCTACGTGACCCAAGAGGGAAACATAAGTTACATTATATAGAAGGAAATTTCAGGTGTACGTGAGAGAGCAAGGATCAACAAACACAATGACGATAGATCCAGAAAAAATCAGAAAAGGCAAGATTTTTTTGGCCAGTGTTTAGGTTGGAGAACCAGTAATCTATGAGTAAAGACATTATAGATTGCTATCAAACAGCTTAAAGGATGGCACGTGAAGATAGTTCCCGCTCATTCATCTCAGCCACTAATAAACAACAGGTGCACCATAAAATACAACCTCACTTAATTTTGCGTAGTCAAATTGACATTAAATGCAGACTGCTCCTATAGAAAAAAGCATGAGCATACTAAAACTGCCTTATACAACAAGCATTCAAACGCCCCATATTAACAAGATTTGTCATAAAACTTTACTAGTGAATTGGAAATCAAATTGCCTAAAACAACAAGCATCCTAATTGCCCCAGCATCAACAAAATTTGCTGTAGAACTTTACTAGCGAATGGAATCGTAACAAGATTCAGCATGCAGATCGAGACTTCTAACACAATAACTTTGCCAATGTTGGAGACAGCCAGTGAAATGGTCATTCAAATCCACTTAATCAATGACAATGAAGATCTTAAAAAACTCTTACCAAGTTGAGACCCGTTCACGAGAAAGAGGAAACCAGGAAATTTTAAAACTAAAGTACCTTCAAAGCATCTTGTTCGGGCGAAGAGGATAAAACTGTCGTGAGAAGCTCTATGCTGTTTCTTGCAACATCAAATGCTTCCTTCGTCTGTTCTGCAGAAAAGGTCTGGACAGGGACTTCATGCTCCACCTGTTGAGCAAGATCAAAATCTTCTTCTGGAGCCGTGGCTGCCCGAGGAGGGGTAAAGATAGGTGCCAGACTCTCATTGTCACGGCCAGGAAATCGGATGCCCCTTGATTTTAAGCTCTGATACGCACATCAACAACGGTAGGGGGTACGTAAACAAATCCACCAGTTTTTTCCTTAAAGAGTGAAGAGACTCAAATGCGACAGATCAAAACCAACGAGTAAAGTGAAAATAGAGAATGGATAATAAAGGGGCCAGGGATGCTAAAGATTGGCACGCTCAACCTCCACAAGTGATCTGAGGAAATACAGCTCCACAGACTGACTAAGACAACAATGATGCTGAAGGACAGGAAACAAAGCAGAAGAGCAAAGACTGGGAAGGAACACTGAACTAAACAGGTAGAGTTGTCTCCAGCTCTTAGCCACTTAGGCAAAATGCTGTCAAATAACGTAATCAAACCAGTCCTATTCGATCATGCGTAATATGACTCCACAATAAAAGAAAAAAACAGATTAACTTTTGCTTAACTATAACAAGAGTCCCAAAACATCTGCATACTTCAACCTTCTCCATCCTCTCACTTTCTACACAAGAGAATGATCAGAAATGGTTCCTTAAACTGAATTACAAGACTTGTTGTAAAGGCTGATAAATTTATCCAGTCTTCGATTTGCACGAGATCCTTTCCTTGCCCAAACAAAACAATCCCCAACTCATTATGAATTCTACTTCTCAGTCATCTCAAGTGGCTTGGTGCAAATTAAATTGTGTCTGATTTAAATTAAGTCACAAGGCGAAAACTACCATACTGTGACACAACATCGCCCGAAAACAACATGAAGATAAACACCACCCCAGAGTAAGGAAATCAAACTGAGTGAAGTGTTGCAGGTTAAAGAACACAATAGGATTATCATAATACTATCTACAATTACCTAGGAAGTCAATATCAGAACAGTGCGATTAATGGAAAATAAAAAAAAATTGTAATCAGGAGTCTTTTGGTAGTCAGGATTGACAAAGTCCCATTTAACTTTCAATTCATTCTTTGGCTATTACCCTTTCTAAAGAACAAAGATTCGCCGAACAAAATTAGTCATCCTCGGCAAATGGGCAGAATTTGGTAGCGTGATCAGCCACTGACACCAGCCTGCAGTAAATATTCCAAAAAAGATGAGGTATATACCTTGTATGTTTCCTCATAAACAGGAAGATACCGGAGTTCACTGGTTGACTCTCCCCATGATTCAATCAACGTCAAAGCTTTGTTCCGATTGTTAATCACAGTCTGGGGATCATCAATAAGCTTCACCATCTCATCAAGAACCCTCTCAGCCGCAACCTCTGAGAATGCTTTCTCGCAGTTCTTGACACAAGTTTCTAGCAAAACCAAGGCCAAGAACTGACTCCTCGGACTCTTCATCATGATCCGCTTCTTTATACCCCGAACCAACTCAACGCTATTAATCCTTTCGTGATTAATCATGTCACAAATTTCCAGATTCATGGCCCAGTCAGGCTCGTCGAGATTTTCCGAAGTGGCATCTTCGACGAACTTGTCAGCTTGGTTGGGGCCCTGGAAAAGCTCCTTGACCTTGAAGCTCACGGAGCTCATGCCGGCGCTCATCTTCCGGGTGACCTCAGCCCCACCGATCTTGAGACGCTCCCCGAGGGCAGTCACTTTCTCCATCAAATTATCACTCATGTTCGCGGGCAATTGAGAATCAGAAAAGGGCTGCCTCGATCCGCAGCATCCAAGACAGCAAAGGTCAGCAACCAAACAGAGCGAAAAGTCAAAACAAATCGAATTTTCGAACAGCTAGACCAGGCCCAGGAACGGACTCAACGCATTAAAAAAGAAAAACCCTACTGATCCTAAACAAGGATAGAGCGAGAAAGGCTCGGGAACAGCAATCGGTTCCCGTGTTCTTGATACGTGTCAAGGGGCAGAAAACCCCAAAACCATTACTGCACGAAGAAGACAAAATCACGCTCTCCAATTCAGCGAAGCACCTGCCTTTACACTTCCGGAGAGCTGCAATCGAGACGATCCAGGACAGGGGATCAGATCAGAGTAAAGCTTGTTACCTGTGGAGACAGCGAGCTGGAGGAAGAAGGAAAGCTGAATTGGAAGGTCAATTCGAACGTGAGCTCCGCCACTGGGGAGGACGAGTTTGAGTCCCCCTTCTTTTCCACGCTTTCTTTCCTCTCCCCCCCTTCAAAGCCTGAATTGAAGCTTCTCTCTCTCTCTCTCTCTCTCTCTCTCTCTTAATACGTTCGTTCGTTTCATCGTGTATACGATATTAAAGCTAGAGGCGGGGTTTCCGTGCGAGCGGGCATCGCGTCCTTATCGTGGGGATTCGCCACTCATCGACGATTTAGAAGATTCCCGGCCGTTCGACGGTCCTGATTGTTCGATGCTCGCGCGGGAGAGAGTGAGGCGGCGACGCAGGGCATTTCTTCTTCCGCTGTGGACTTGTCAAAGTCAAAGGTTGTTGCCTGTTGGTTCCCCGGTTACCTCTCGTTGGCGACCGTCCGATGTGCATCCTCTTTGCCCCGCTCTCACGCAATTGCGTCAAACCTTAGAAAAAGTTAAAGAATGCCATCGCTTTTATGTGGAATGTTGCCGCGACCCAAACCCACTTGATCCGGTGCATCTTTACTGTAACGAACCCGGCCGGTTTTAGATGGATCAAGCTCAAAATGAGCAATTTGAGTAACCGTATAATGTGGTGACTATTTAAAATTGACATTGACTCGTGAATCATTGAATTGACCTTCATCATTCAATGTGGGCTTGCGATGTTACAAGCTCTCTTGTCTAAGTAATTGGTGTTTTCGTCAGTATTGATTGATACCGCTTTGCTAGAATCTCTCTATTCAACGTGTGGTCCAATCCATTCGTGTCTATTAGGAGCCGCACTTTGTTCGGGCTCTCTTACCTCAAAAATTAGTAACCGTGCTCGTTAGATGAGGTATTGTCCTAATTAGTCACCCTCGTTGGACCCTCACCTAGGTCGCGAGGGTCCAGCCCTCACCAAATCCGACGAGGGCTGTGACGCCCTTGTCGGCTCTGGCGACCTGGCCATGGGCCAAGGAAAAGAGAGGAAGAAAAAAGAAAATAAAAAAAGAAAGAAATATTAAAAATTTTAAAAATTATTAATAAAAAGAAATTTTATGCGGTTACCAAACGCATTTTTATTCTTTCTCTATTTTAAAAATAAAAATTTTAGGTTGTTACTAAATACTTTCAAATATTTAGAAATTATTTTTGAGAATAAAATTAAAAAAAACATTTCCGAGAACATAATGGTTACCCAATCCACTCATACAAATTTGATTGTTAGCCAAACTGCAAACATTCCTACCATGTTCTAAAACACGATAGGAGCTATTGGGTCCAATCAGACCGCCGGCGATCAAGGATTGAGGAGGATCGTCGGCCATAATCAGTCGTCCAACGGCTCTCGTTGAGGGCCCGACAAGCTCGCCAACACTGTAGAAAGGCCGACTTCGTTTTCGGGCTTATGTTACATCGGCTAATCCGAAAATGGTGAAACCGGGCCGACCCGATCCTCAGCATGCTGCGTTTGCATTTTGCTCGTACAGAAGGTGAAGAAGGGGTGCAGCAGCTTCCAGCCTGCCTCTCTCATTGCTGTGATTCCTCCACACACACACACACTGCTTTTGAGCGCCCTGGAGCGGAGTGGAGTGGAAGATTTGACTTGGGCATTGATATGTCAACGGGAGTCGTCCAGGTGTTATCTCTGGTTCTTGCCCTTTTGGTCTAGGGTTTCTTGGATGCGGATCGTATCGTCCCTCCTCTACCACCATAATACCAGGTGCCCCTCTCCTCCCTTGCTTAATCAAATCTCGTGGATGGATGGATGGGATGGAGTTTGCTCATCACTTTTGACTGTTTACGCTAGCCTTCTGCGAATGACTATGCACGCTGCTTCGTACGTGTGGCACTTTGTTTGCTCAAATTCGTCTTAAACATCAACCGCTCCTTTCCTCGAGATCCCAAGAAATGGGGCCTAATTACATTCGGGTAGCTTTTAGTTTTATCTAGGTTCGCCATGTGGAGCTGAGTTACCGAATCAGTCATTTTTTTCTTTCCTATTGCAAGAGTTCATGTTCCCCCTCGCAGTTAGCATGCTGTATGAATTTGTCTCAGCTGTCAATCAGGAGCAATGCCGGAGAATCTACTAGCCAATCACCTAAATGTGTATTTATACCTTGAAGTGGCACTCTCAGTAGCCATCTATCTCCTCTTCGAATTGAAATTGCATTGCATGGTTCATCTCAATTAGAACATTGTTTATGAGGATTTCAATTTGTTTTTCGGTTTCTCTTTTGGTCGGAACTTGAGTATAGCACAGAGGGCTTGAACTTTGGATTCTCACGTGATGGATTTAACATGGCTAAGTGCCATTATAGTTGGGGCGGGATGCCTTGCTCTGGGATACTATCTTGGTGCATATCACCCTTCTCGCATCTTGATCACCGCTAGAGCATCCAAAGGCTCATCTGCTGCTGCTGGGAGCAAGAAGAATAAGCCAAAAGATCCTCTAGAGGTTGAGAATTTGGCTGAGATTTTAGAAGATTTTAAAATGGTATTACCTCTCTCTCTCTCTCTCTCTCTCTCTCTCTCCCCCCCCCCTTTGTTTGCATTCGTGCTGAAAGTTGAAGATTTTTGTTTTGTACGAGAAAATATACGAACATGTATGTCTGTCTATCTCCAGGTTTTGGTTGTGAGGAATGATCTAAAGATGGGAAAAGGGAAGATTGCCGCCCAGTGTAGGTATGTAAAAACTGACCAACATCCCCCATTTTGGCTTCATCATAAGCGGTTGGAGTTCACCAGGAGATCTTGGATAGCTTCTGTGTAATTGCTCATTTACTAGGCTTCCTGAAGAGTGGCCGATTTACTTGGGTGGACCTGCTAAGCCTTACATAATCCCCTAATGTGACGTGGCATACCTTCCTGTCTGTAATTTAATTCTTTTGTATTCATTGACAGTCATGCGACTTTGGGTCTCTATAAAAAGCTCCTACGCCGTGCACCAAAAGCTTTAGACAGGTGCTGTTTCCACCGAGTAATTTACCATTTCAGTGATCATATGATTAAAGCAGTCATTCTCTAAGTTATCAAGAAGTATTGCCAACTTGCAGGTGGGAGATGTGTGCACAGCCTAAGGTGGTTGTCAAAATTGAGAGTGAGGAAGAGATGCTTGCTTTGCAAGTTAGTACAGACCATATATACTCTATCTGCACTTATTGTTCTTGTTCGCATGCTTGTTTATTACTTTTGTAGAATGCAAAAAGAATTTGAATTAATTATACTATCATACGGTTAAAGCAAAAAGCTGCAGCTAGCTGCACTTCTTAAAATTTCCCTGAATATTGAAAAGACTTACCTACAATGAACAAACTAGCGATTGGGTTCAGAAATTTTTATGTCGATATTTCCTATTTTATGCTCTATTAACACAGGTCACTGGCTAAAAAAACTTTGGAATTAGAGTAATAGATTCCTCCCAATAAGTAGTTTCTAGATTGTCGTGCATTTGTCATCAATAAGCAGCTCTTGGAGTAACTATTTGTCAGATGTTTCTGGTTGGCCATATGGCCACACTCCCCTCCCTCCATCCCCCACAGGCTGTAATTAGATTATTCTTGTATTATACTGACAGGAAAGGGCAAAATCACTTCAATTACCGACCCATATTACAATTGATGCAGGGAGGACACAAATCGCACCAAGTGAGTTGAAAAGTCAAATATCTCGACTTGTATGGTTTTACAGTTCTTGTTGTCATGACAATGTGGAATAATACCTTGCCGATGTAATTTCTCAGAATGATATCTACAGTTCTGTTTTTATATTTTATATGGGATTAATTCATAGAATTTTGAAAGAAGTTAGGGGTAATACACCGTCATCAAGCAGGCGATGTTGGTTTGGAAATTTCTTAAGCAGTATAAAGAATTACTAGGAGGAATGTTTATGCTGTGGTTGATGGAAGCAGATTTCTGTTATTGGTTCATCCAGATACGTTGAGTGCAGTGACTCTAGATAGGAGAGCCTTATATTGATTGTAGTGATGATGGGTGTCAGACCTTGAACTAGCCCTTATGTAAAGGCAGCATGAACGTGATGAAAGGAGATTGAGGATGAAAATCAATATTTGCTTAGTGAAATGACAAAGGCTAATGATGGGAAGAATCAGCAATTTGAAGTCAGTTGTAGTTTACGATGGGACTGTGGTAGTCACTCCAGGAAGAAAACTTAATTACATCGAACTTGAACTACTTTAAGAAATATATCGATTTGATGAGTTTTGCCATGGTGGTTTGATCAATCCTGCTTGTGTCCGTGGTGATTCTTTCTTTCGGTGATTGTATCTAAGCTTTACGGTCTCGTTGATCCAGCGGGGACTTTTGGGGATTCCGTAAATGGCCATATTAATGAATACCAATATAGGGGCCTATAGATGGTTCTTTAGAAGGCCTAGTGTTAGTCTTCCATGGGCTGAACATTATCACTGCTGGCAATCACAAAGAAGTCAATCATAGTGGTTAATCATTCTTTCTTTTTTCTACTACACATTGTACAAATCCTGCTTTGATGATTTGTTCCAGTTGATGATTTACACTTTTTTGTGAATGTTTTGTTCTTTTTAATGCAGATTCAAGGACCGTGATGGCTATTCTTGGTAAGATTTTCCTTCCAGTCACATGCCGTCTGCTTGCTCTTTGAACAGAATGTTGGAAGTCCCTGATATCCCTTGGGATGTCATGCTGATAAGAGTTTTCAACATCTTGTCCTTGAGCTGCAGCCAAGCGTTGACATATTCTCATGAACTTTTTGCAGGACCAGTTGAAGTTGTCGATGATGTGACTGGTGGACTGAAACTTTTGTAGCAAGTTCTTATTCAAAGTGGCCACTTGTTTTGCAACAGGAAAGACGAACTGCTATCATAATGGGAAGGAACAATTGTGAATCGATGAGAAAGCGATATGAGTCCTCCATGGTTGTCCCTAGATAGCAAATGATAGCAATGATGACACAAATGATACCAATGACGACAAGAAAGTTTTAGGTTCAATTCAATTTATGCATGCGCTTGGGAGCTAAATATTATGTTTTGCAAAATGCCGGGTGATGTGCATTGGAAAAAGAAGATATGCTCTCAAAACTTGATTTCTTTTCCTTGATCTGGGTTCAGCGGTGCCCTTTGATGAAAACTTTCTTCTTTTTGGTTGGAAGACTTTGAATACATGGACTGAGTTGCAATTATCCTTCACGCAATCTCACAAGGCCTCTAAATCGAACTGTGAGATTCTTGTTTGTGCTGATGGAAAACTTGTGAAGAAATAAAGGAGTTTGCAAGAGCTACTACTAGCCAACCCCAATGATCAAAGGCAAGGGAAGGAAAGCAAGACACATATGATTTTCTGTTTTTGTTTTGTGGTTTTTTATTTTGGCCGGTTCATATGGTCTCTTTCAAAATGGGGTTGTCCCAGTGAAGCATTATTTCTTAAAATATTGTTTGGGATCGATATAAACCACACTTGTAAGGAGGATGCTTCCTCGCTGTCCGAGAATTGTAGAGACAATAGAAGAAATGGGTGTGAGAAATGGCAAAATCGTGGTGAGGCGAACCATCTTTCTTTTCCACAACCTCCAAATGCAAATGAAGTGGCAAGGGCGATAAGGTTGGGTCTGAGGAATCAATTGTGATACCCTCTCGGATGACTGACATTTCCTCCACACAGACGGCAGTTTTGGCTTTTGATCAAAATGGTTTAATCTGGGCACGTAGCAAGGACCCCATATTATATTATATCATCACGCCTAACTTCAATTGTATAATTAAGAAGAGTATGCGTTGACAAACAGGGGGACCATACGTTATACAACATCTATCTATGTTGTTGATTATTCTCTTGCCATCGTAGTCAAGCTTTTTGGAGGTTAGCTTTTGTTCAGAGATCCGATCATCTAGCTAAATGGCGGGTTGAATAGGTCAGTTGAGCTCTTAATTATTATTATTATTCTCTTGAAAATTCGTTCACCGTATTGCGTAATCGAGTCTATCCCAGTGAAGATTTTTCCTGACAGCTTTCGTCACTGAGACAATACCATAACGATTGATGTTAGACAAGGAGTCAAAAAGAAAGGATTGGAGAAAGATCTGATTCGGTCGTGAAAGCCAAAACGGTGAACATTCACTGATGGAGACATGAAAGGACCATTGGGGAGGCGGAGCTCCTGGAGATGGGTGATGATCATCTAGGATTCATGCAGACTCGGTCCTATCGTCGTTTTTATTGACGGAGAGAAACAAATCTGAGAATAGATTACTCGAGAGTGGGAGGATGAGCGGCGGTCTGGGAAAGGGAAAGGAAGCAGTGAAGCTGGACGATGAGCAGCTGGCCGAGCTGAGGGAGATATTTCGGTCGTTCGACCGGAACAATGATGGCAGCCTGACGCAGCTGGAGCTGGGGGCGCTCCTCCGATCAATGGGGCTGAAGCCAAGCCCCGATCAGCTGGAGGCTCTCATCCAGAAGGCTGACCGGAACAGCAACGGCCTTGTCGAGTTCTCTGAGTTTGTGGCCCTGGTGGAGCCCGACCTCATTCCTGCCAAGTGCCCCTACACCGAGGACCAGCTCAAGAAGATCTTCCGCATGTTTGACAGGGACGGCAATGGATACATCACGGCTGCCGAGCTCGCTCACTCCATGGCCAAGTTGGGGCATGCCCTCACCGCTGAGGAGCTGACGGGGATGATCAAGGAGGCCGACACTGACGGTGACGGATGCATCAATTTTCAGGAGTTTGTCCAGGCCATCACTTCTGCTGCCTTTGACAATTCCTGGGGTTAGCATTCCAACAACTAGAATCAATTAACATATTGTTGCAACCTCCAATTCTGTTATCGATAACGTTGTCATGAAAAGGAACCAGAATGTGAAGGAAGAGAAAGAAATACCTGATGAACGATTCTGGAGTATTGGTGCTAGGGTATTCTATTTGATATAAATTGGAGAATCTGTGTGATGTCTCTTTTGCTAGTCATTGATGCTCTTGCTGAATCTCATAGGGGCAGTTGCAGAAGGAATACACTTCATGGCGATGCGTGTGGTACGAAGTCGTCTTGTTTTTGTATGATTCATCATAGCAAGGAACTTTGATTTTTGCCATTCAATCAATCAGCAACTAGTTTCCATCAGCTGCAGTCTCTCACCTAACCCTGTAAATGGGATCGTCGCCTTCAAGATTTTTAATGTCAGGCTTATGTTTGAACTGAAGCAAAGTAGAATTTCACGTACCCTTTCATGTTATCTGAACATTCCTGTATCTCAACTCAAGATTGGTGGGATGTATATAAACACCTCACGTGCATGCTTCCGCAATCTTCGTATTTGAATTTTCATAGTGCTGGACTTTTCCCAAACAAGGAATTCCAGTAAAACAGAGAACTGCGCTCTTTAATCCTTTCAAAGACTGTAATCTACAATAGAGTTCTTAGTTCTACATGCCCTACGGCGACTTTTCGACATCCTTTCGACAAAGTGAAAGAAAAAGAGAAGTCATCAAGGGAGATCTTCACTCAGAAGCAATGCATAAGCTTTGCAAAACAAGAGAATCACCAGCAGTTGATACAGAACGACACTGAGCCAGTTCACCTCATATGTCTATCTCATCTTATATGCATCTACCATACGACATTTTCATGATTGCTCCCCAAGTTGTAACGCTGCAAACTCCATTCTCCAACCAACCCCCAAGTGAACTGCACAATCATCTACACTTCTAGGAGATCAAAGTTCCTCCATGTCTTCTGTTAGACTTAATTTGGAAGGAGCTAAATCACAGGAAAGAATGCCAAATATCTCATAGATCAGGATTTCTTTTTCTGCTCTTGTTTTTTTTTTTTTTTGGGGGGGGGGGGTGTTCAATGAACATCTGAAAGCCAATTGAAGTAACATATCAACATGGCAAAACCGCAAATGGTAAAACCAAACTACAATTGTGCAGTGAACGCTTGTACAAGCTACTACATGCGTCTTGCAATTATGAAAGACAGACCTATTTTAATTCAAACTCCATTGCCAACTATTCACATTACATAAATCCTAACAAATCAGAGGATCAAACCCCGAGCAGGTGGAGGCTTGGAAGATTGATCACCACCAGTAGCTTTTGGGGACTCTGACCCATGAATCTGATCATAACCTTCCACTCTTCTTGCCTGCTCTTCCTCGGCCAGAACCTTATCTTTTGTCTTCTGCCCAACATCCCCTGCAGCCTTGGCAACCTTACTGAACGCACCAGTGACCCATGAAGCCCCAGTCAGAACATAACGATTCTTCATTATGGCAGATCCAGCACTGCTAACAGTCTGCTCTGCAGCGGCAAATGCAGACTTGGTCTTCTCAGAAACTTGGAACTTTTGGTCCATCTCCCTTACTTTGTCATTCACCATGGTTGTGCCAGCAGTAATCTTCTCACTGAGACCAATCTTTTGGTCGATAGAAGCAACTTTGGCGGCGGCAGAGGAAGTGAACTGGTGCTTATCATCGAAGGCCCTTGCTTTGTTAACAGCGTCTTTGCCCAAAACGAACCCTTTGGCCAACATGCTTGTGACAACATCCTCTGCTTTTTGGACAGCGGTTCCAGATTCACCTGTACTCCTGTTTTCCATAGCCTGAGAAAAATAAAATCCTTTTTCTGGTTAAAACTAATCACAATACAAATAATGAGAAATTGATCTTCACAGACAGATATTACAGCTGGCCTGATGGGAACAGAAGCTGGCAGCTTGTAATCTGGAGCCGAAGCAATAGTAACAGACTGATCAACTATTGTTGCTCCCTGCATCAGATCAAAATACAAGATGAGGTCGAATGCAACCAAAAAGGGGATTACACAAACCAGTGGATACATTTAAAAAATTTCATCAGGAAACAGTCAAATTGAACACTCTTTTATAAGATAATATATTCTACTAAAGTAAAACACCTAAAAGAGCTACGATTTGCAGGCATGAATTTCAAGATGCAGCATCCAGGTGTTGCAAAAAATAAGAAGTATAAACCAAATCATTTCACGTTTTCAAACTCATCGCCCACTGCATTAGGTGTTTCTCACTCAGAAGTGCCTGCTGGCTGTAAATAATTAAGTTTCACCGTTGCACTTTCCTTGCCCACACGGCCACATGTTACCATGTAGACTCAATATCTACCCTAAAGCATGCGTGCTTGAAAGAACTAGTAGAACTCTTCGTAGCAGAGTTTGCTGTCGAGTATAAACTTCAAACACTTCCTAAAGGAGGATAGTGCTTTGATTTTTCCTGCTAATATATGAAGAGCAGAGCAACAGAAAAATTAAGCCGAATGCATACCGACAGAAGAACAGCCGTCTCTGCGCCTTGGGGATCCTTGAAGGTCACATATGCAACTTGAGAACGCTCATCGCCGCTGAAAGAGGAAAAAGGTAAGCATGAACCTCCACGGGAATCTAGTACGCGCTAAAATTGCAAAAAGTCTTCACTATCATCAAAAGGGAGACTGATATGCAATTAAACAAAAAAAACTAGAAAAAACAACGGTTTTAGAGTCCCTTGTTTAATATCCTGCAAATGAGGACAACAAATATAGAAAGAAGGTAACCTCAGATAATAAGCATATAGAAAAATGAAAGCTAACCTTTGCATTTCAACATGTTCGATTTCACCTGAAAACGAAAAGAACTCCTTTATATCCAGCTCGGACGCGCTGAGAGAAAGATTGCTGACTTTCACGGACCTTATCTGGGAAGGAGTGGCAGAAAGTTAAACAACAACCATTTTAGCTTGGAAGGTCGCACGTTCAAAACACGAGTCCACGCATCAGACAACTTTGCAACATTAATTACATATGTCAAGCTCTAAATTTATTCATAGCCCGCCAACAGAACAATATGTATGGAAACCCCAATGATTTCAATCTAAGAAGGCATCCAATCAGATCTCGTGCACCTGGGAGGTGGGCTTGGGGGGGGATCAAGAAATGACATATTAGGGAAATGTAAGAGGAACGATCACAATCAGTTAAGCGCAACTACTTAAATCTTGAAAAACGTAAACGGGACCCTCTCCCTCCTCCAGCACGCAGTCAATCGGGAATTTTCAAGGAAACCAGGCGTGGTAATCTTCTGATAGAGTCAGCGCGCAAGCAACGCAAGAGCAGAATACGTGAAACTTCTCGTGGTGAAGGACGGCACGTTCAAGAAACGGCTCAATCAAAGTCGGGTAGAGAGACCCAGATTCGAATTCGGCTTCAAGCCAGACTCGTACAAGAAAGATACAAACTTGAGGAACAGATGATGGAAGACTCACCGACATGGCGTGGCAACGGCCGATGGGGCGGGCGAGCAGGAAGCAACGGAGAGAAAGGAGACGACGATCCTGTTGGGCTTATGCTAGGAATCAATTCTGGGAACCGCGATGGAATATCACAAAAAGTCCGAGATAAGATCTAAGCAAATTGAAATGAAAGCCAAGGGTGGGGGGCGCGATCAGATGTGTTACGGTGCAGAGTCGACGCGGTTTTCTGTCTGTCTTCTGCACTGCACCGCAAATGGGCGTGGGTCTTTTTCTTCGTCTTCTTCGTCGTCGTCTTGTTTTTGGAGCGGCGTGTAAGTTGGGCTCTGACTTTTTAATGCTCCAAATGAATCCTCGTCTCTGGTAACGATAACGGCCCTCGTACGCCTTCTCATCGCTAAAGTTATTGCCTTGGGGTTTGGGCCACCATGGACCACACTCTTGTTACCTCAAAACTTCAATCCATACCAAGTCAAAAGAGACAACGGACCCCAAAGTTTCGGCCTGTTTTTGCGTATTCCTTAACTGGGTTTTTCGTTTTTCAGCGGCCACTTCCCCGTCGTCCCATGGAAGTACGGAACTTGGCGTGTTTGGGGAGTGGTCAGATCACAGTGTTATCGTATCAAGGATGAGCTTTCCTTCTAGTAATTACTTAGACGGACGTGTAGATGGACGACAAGAAAACAGGAAGATGTAATGTAATCCTGGTTTTGCAGTGCAGCAGCAAATCAAGCTTTGATGCGAGTAGGCCCAACAACGAGAGGAAAGCCCATATCTCTCTGTCTCAAGGCGTGGTGGGGGCTCAGTCGTACGGGCGAAAGCAACGAAGAGAGAGGCTTCGTAATTGACAATTGACATTGTAACCACGACACATTACATTAAACCAGCCGAAGGCCAACGAAGCTTCTTGCAGGGGTGTTGGTTGCAGGTGTGGTGCGGCAGTCGCTTCTCCCTCCCTCCGACGCTACCTCCGTTCTTTTCGTTTTTTTTTTGTTGAAAAAAACACGAAACGAAAAAGGATTCGACTTTCCTTTGGTCGATTCTCCTCTCCATCTGGGTCTGTTGCTGCTTTGATATCCTGAACATGAGTTTCCAGGATGACATCGAATCCCGATACGGAGGAAGAAGCCCGCAATTCGACCCCTCTGCTTCTTCTCCGTCTGCTGCGACCACTCAGGCCATCGCCTCCGGGATATTCCAGATCAACACGGCCGTCGCTTCCTTCTACCGCCTCTCCAACTCCCTCGGCACTCCCAGGGATACTCTCCTCCTGCGCGACAAGCTGTCTGTTCTTGTGCTCTTGTTCTTCTCTCCTCATCATAATTGCATGCAGGCTCGATTCACTTCCCTTTTTGGCTTGTGCCTACTTTGTTATGATAAGCATTTTATCCAGGCGGACCTACTCTCCTCCTGATCACTCCTTTTTCTCCCTTGTAAAATATGGTGTTTATTTTTCCAATTCTATCGCAAATCTGCTTGACTAGATTCCACTCCACTCCGTTGACTTCCATTGCAGGCACAAAACAAGACAGCGGATTAGCCAGCTGGTGAAGGATACTTCGGTTAGACTCAAGGAAGCTAGCCAAGCTGATCACGATGCCGAAATCAGCGTATGTCTCCTTGGACATCACCTCCCATATTATGTCTCTGGCATTTCATCCTTCCCCTGCATCCTCGCAGGCTTGTCCGCTGCTTGCCAGCTGTCTGTCTGCCTCTAATGCTTCTGTAGATTTGTGTAGATAACGTAGGAATGGTCGGTCCACACGTTATATATGTCGATCCTGTTAAAGGGGAAACCGCCCCTAATAGTAATACAGAGGAGAAAGCCTTTTTGCTGTAGTTGGAGGTGGTACTGACTGCTTTCTTTAACTGCAGCCCGCGAAGAAAATAGCCGATGCAAAGCTTGCAAAAGATTTCCAATCGGTCTTGAAGGAATTCCAGAAAGCACAAAGACTCGCAGCCGAGAGGGAATCAACATATGCTCCTTTTGTTCCTAGAGAATTTGTTTCATCCAGGTCCTTGTTATGCACATTGTTTGTTCAAAAGAAAGCCCTCTTCTGGGTTAATTTTCGAGTCTAACCATACAGAAACTTTTCTTACTGAGAACTATAACAAGCCAGTGGAGACGCTCCTTAAATTTTCCCCTGATGCCACTATGTGGTATTTGTTTTCAAATATCTACTTTTGTTCAAATGTTAAATGATCCTTAAATTGGGGAATGATGTTTTTATACTGGTATGTTTGGGGTAAGTTGGCTGGTCATCCTCAGGTTTTGGTATATTATTGGAAAATATGATCTACTTTAACGAAGTTATTGATGGCCCGGATACTTGTAATTTGATCTCAATTGCATATTTTTCAAAAAACAGTTACACTGGTCAAGAGGTGGAGATAAGCTCATCCAGGAGTTCTGAACAGCAATCTCTTCTTCTAGAGCCAAAAAGGTTAGGAAAGTTATGTCCTGCACTGCCTTCTTCAAATGAAATGCCAACTCTTCTACTCTGAAGAACTATGGAGGTTTGTTGTTTTGGCATGTTCAAGTAATATGTTATTCATCACTGCATTTCCTTGAAGAGGCCTTTGGAGTCAATTTAACCCGTAGCCAAAAACACCATGGTCCGCCTGGTTCAGATAGCAAAATGGGAAATTAAGCAAAGTGGAAGCTTTGATTCAGGGTAGAACAGGAAGACAGAGACAAACCCTTAAATTTGATGCATTGTGCAGATTCTAGCTTTTCATCTGGGTTTCACGACAGGTTTAAGCAACTTGTCTGATCGGTTCTCTCACAAGAAGAAATCTCGGTGTCTCCTTTACTTCTTATTAATATGGATCAGTTGGTGGATTATCTCCACTCTGAAACATGGGTAACGTTTGATGGTTTCAGGGAAGAAGTGATCCAGTTGGACAATGAGATTGTATTCAATGAAGCCATTATTGAAGAAAGGGAGCAAGGGATCCAAGAAATTCAACAGCAAATTAACGAGGTCCATGAGATTTTTGAGGATCTTGCTGTGCTAGTCCGTGAGCAAGGAGTTATTATAGGTAAAGCCCCTTCTCATGAATTTTCTGGCATATAACTTTCATTTTCTGTTGAATAATCACACAAAATGCTGAACATTTGTTCTCTATAGATGACATCAGTTCCAATATAGAGAGCTCCCATGCTGCGACAGCGCTAGGCACTTCTCAACTTGTCAAGGCATCTAAACTTCAAAAATCAACTTCGTCTTTGGTAAAGTATCCATTTGACTTGACCTCTTGAGTTATGGTCTTTGTTATTTATGCAGACGTAGTTTCAGGTATGGGGGTAATGTCTAGTTCCAGACAAGTTTGTAGCTCCTTATCCATGGATTTGATCGGCATGCTCTTGACAAGGACTTTTCGCCACTCCCCCTAGCCTGATATCTTAATACGAATGTGAATATTCTTGACAAACACCAATAACTAGGATTTACTTTTCCTCCGTGCCCTCCATTTTCCACCCTCCATTTTCCAAACTGCTTTCTGTTGCTTAAGCCAAAACAGAGTGTCCCAGTAAATTTTTCTAGGGAGGATAAATATTCGATTCTCTTAGTTGCAAAACTTCCTTGGTGCACTGAGTGAGAAACTCAAGCAAAGCATCAGCCTAAGTTTTCTGTGGTTCCTGGTGCTGTGAAACACATAATCAGTCAATCACATCTAGGCTGGTCAGATTTGGCATGTGATTATGATGGATATTCTTTGTCCTTATAATTTGTTTGGCCAAAATTCAGTTGATCCTTTTGACTTTCTGACATTAGAATGCAGATTGAGCGGAGCTTCTAATTATGCAGGGTTGTCTACTCCTGGTGATTTTTGGAATCGTTTTACTGATTGTTGTTATAGTAGTCGTGGCATGAATATCTGAATTGTCCGTTCGTTGTTTTCACCGTACGAGGGCATTGCCTGTTGCGCACAACAGTGTGCAGTGTATATAATGCTTGTGAATGTACAGCACGATAAAAAGTGGGATGAATGTATCTGTTGGAGACTGAAAGTGGACATGAAGAGGGAATACATACTGGCATCCCTTAAAAATTTGACATGCACCGAACCTTGCGGACAGGACACGCTGTGGTTTTCATGATTTAAGCGCATTTTAATCTGCTGCAGAATGAATCCAATAGCATGCACATGCTTGACCTCTAAGCTACGCATGCACTATAGGGAGCACATACGTTGGAGCATCCCTCTCTCTCTCTCTCTCTCTCTCTCTCTCTCTCTCTCTCTCTCGCTGTATCACCATTCTAATAGCTCATACAAGAGGCCATCGTTCTTACTGGAAGTGGCAATAGCCAGATATATCGTACTGCATTTGTCAGCGTAAACATCAGTACCGCATTCCCAATCTCACGAGATGATTTACAGCTTTCTAGCATACAAAAGATATATGCATTTCTCAGCGCAACTTCCTTCACAGCATAATGTTCATCCCTTTGCAATTCGTTTTTGCCAAAACCGTACGAACTAACACAGAAGATCAAATTTGCACAACGATATATCTGTCAGCGTGGTCTTGGCCAAAATCAAATTTACCTGCAAGGAACTTGATTAGGCCAAAATTTTGCTATGCAGCTCGACAGAGAGAGCTTGCATTTACCAAGTTCAATTCGATGTCACTCCAGATCTGTATCCGATCCAACTTAAAATGGACTTTGGATTTCTCTATCATTCTATTGCTGGAGACCGCGAAACACGCTGAAGAGAATAGCTCCATGCTCTTTGGAGGCGGAAAACATCTAAAACGACATCAGACCCTGAAGCTTGACAATTCCGGGCGGGCAGGAACTTCGACTTCAAGTAACATTAAGACTAAAGCGCCCACAAGCTGAAAGTATCAGGTGAAGCATCGACATCCCACTTGGAAGCCGGTCACAGGAGTAATAATTTTTGGGGACCCCAAGCCTTCTTCAAGGATACGTTGTTTACTAAATATTGCTAAATGAAATCAAAAGCTCAATTTACACAATTTTTGCCAAAAATCAGTTGCTCCACAAGTCGAGAAAACGTGAACTTACCGTTTCATTATTAATGGGCACATTTGCGAAAGTATGCGCAAACAGAATTAAAACCGACAGCCCACGAATTGTAAACTTGCAGTTCAGGTTAGCAGGTTTAGCATGGGCGACCTCAGCTCGTGTGGAGTGAAGAAAGTTAGTGGTGGCATCATCTGCCATTCACGTCCTGCATTAACATACACCTCTCGTCTGGAAGAGATTATCCTGTATACACAGTAAATAAGACCCTATCATCCTGTAATGTTGTCGGAGGTGAGATGACCCATCTGTTTGGTAAGATGATCCATGTAATGAGCCTTCTCAAATCCATTCTCCAACTTAGCGTGTGACTCTTGCTCGTTTGTGATGCCAGTTTCATGAGAGGTCGAACTAATCTCCTCAGTGTCTGCAGTAAGGGGACTTGCTGCAAGAAACTGTTCCCAGAAGACATCATTGATCGCTGGAAGCTTAGTTACATCATCCAGCATAATTTCCACATCTTGTTCAGGAGAAAAAGCATCTGACTCGACATTCATGGTCCCATCTAAAGCTGCGGACAGCGTATCAAGATAGCCAGGACTTGCAGTTTCAGAAACCAAAAAGTTTGCATCAGGGATATCTGCATTGTCCTGAGGCACTGGCATGTTTATCTCTCGAGTCTGATGTGTATTGACATGCTCTGCTGCGTATGAAGAAGATTGTGAATCAGGAACCCCATCAAGATGACTGACGCAAAAGCCTGAATCAGCTGAACTCTTAGACGGCCCGGGTGTTGGTAAAACCTCTGCTAAGGTCACCCCAGAAGTACGGTTTGAGGAGCTCCTACTTTCCAGAGCACTGGAAGAAGGAACATGATCGATTAAAAATGCCTCATTATTGGTTAATGATTGTTCAATCCCGGATGCGTTCATTTTCAAGATTTGACGTAGCATTGCTTTGGCTGCTTCATTCATGGAAGGTTGATACTTCACAATCTGCCCGCCTGGGGCATTTAACTTTTGGCATACCGATGAATTTTCTTCTTCCTCTCTGGGGAGTCTCCTTTTCTTGTTAACTTCACCAATGCGCCTGTTGGTATCATTCTGTTGCTTTACGAATTGAGAAAAGAATCCAGGACTCTGCATGGCCTTTGCAAGGAATGACATCATTTGCTGCTGCCTCTGCTCCATTACCTGAACACGCTGTCCAACATTTTGCAGCTGGTTATCTGTCGCTTGCTGGTGTTGCCTCAACCTAACAAGTTCCTGCATAAGGACATTTTTGTCCCTCTTTAGTATTTCAACCTCTTTGTCAAGCCCGAACTTTCCCACCTCGACACAAGCTCCAACGGAAGAGCCTTGGACTTGAGGTGGTTGCTGATTATGCTGGACATGAGCGGGTCTCCGCCTGCTGATACTCTTGAGGAGGCGCTTCTGACCTCTAAGGAAACCCTCATTTGCAAATTCGAAGCGATCAGGGTCGACCTTCCTAAACCCCTGATTCAAGACAAATTTCAGAAGATTTTTACAGAAAAAAGGTCCGTGAAAAATAGAGAGCCCAGACACAATGATTGTTTCGGGAGAATTTCATTGTCGATCAACCAACAAGAAAAACAGGTCAGGCGCAACACAAGCACACAGAGTTTAGAAAGGATTCATGTATCGCAAAAGGTGATGCCATCTTAAATTTTGAAAGTGATGATAAATGCCAAAAGATAGTCCTATTTCCTCTACAGCGTGGATGGAGCAAATTTGTCCCCATCGTTGTCGCAACTGGACATCGCGGTATCCAAATGTTTTCACTTTTCGCAGACAGTGTCCCAAGTCCAAGGGGTTAGTTTAGCTGGGAACTTGGGAAGACAGGAGAGGCATTGTGCCAGAGGCAGCGTACGATCTCATGTGTCATTCAGTGTCCTCTAAATGTGGCATAAGTGGCTAACGCAAGACATGATAAGATAAGCAGACCCAATTTAGTGAGCAGAGGCTCACCCCAAATTCTAGTGATAGGACTGAAAACAAAAAAAACAAATGCAGCACCCCTCTATGCATTCAGTTTGCTTCCTTTAGCATTACCTATTTGATATGTTATGCAGCAGTCATATTCGGTTACTCGCGAGCAAGGGAAAACCGAGTTATGCAAAGCTATTGCGAGTGATGGTCAGGGAACATTTACACCCCGTGGAATAGAACCGATGAGACGCGAAATTCAGTAGTGAATTCATCCAACCCAACACTCGTCACTGCGTAAAGATGATGGACATCATACCCACCCACCCACCCACCCAGGCTAAGCAGAAACCCAGTAGCCAAGCAGCTCATTTATGCACCGTATAAGATGCGATCCTACCGAGCGGATGGAAAACGAGGAAAGAGAGAGGGGGGGAGGGAACGCACGTAAGTGTTGAGCTGGCGGACGAAGCTGGAGAAGTTGTTGTGCTTGAAATACTTGGGGAGGAGGTCGCGGGAGAACTCGGGCACGTTCCAGACGACGAAGCTGTTGTTGCCGCCGCTCCAGGAGACGACGGAGTCGGTGGAGGGGTCGTCGACCATGTCGTAGGTCTTGCTGAGGAACGGGGGCGGGGAATTGGCGGCCGCCGCGCCGTTGCTGGTGGCCGAGGCGGCGTCCTGAGCGGGCTCCATTCGGGGAGGCGCTGAGCGAGACCATGGCGAATGCGATCGGCAGTGCGAAAACCGAATCAAAAGAGAGTTTCCACAAAATAGAGAGAGAGAGAGAGAGAGAGAGAGAGAGAGAGAGAGAGAGGACACGTACGGGAGAGCGAGAATCGGAATCAGCCGAGACGGAGGAGGAGTCGCCGATCAATGACGGGATCGCATCGGAGGATGGGGAGGAGGAAGCGGTGCAGTCGGGGGAAGGGAGTGAGGTACGGCCACTGAAATTGGGAATTTTGGAGGCTTTTTGTAATGGTGTGTAGGTTTTCTGCATTTCCAGACGACGAGGAGAGCGAAGCATAAGGACCGAAACAGGCGGACACGTGGCAGAAATAAGAGGGGCAATGTCTAGAAATCGGTAGACTTTGACTTGCCACCACACGGGTTCGGTGCGCCCCCGAGACGAACTGCCTGGAAACATCCCTCGTGGGAGGAAGGGGAGGGGAGGGGAGGGGAAGGAGGGAGTGAAAGTAACGGATTGGATTTATGACGTCATATATATATATGTTGTTTTTTTCCCTCGTAATTATTTAAGGGGAAGTTAATAAGTGAAAATGAAATTAGCCCAAACAGGCTTGAACACTGGGACGGTGCCAAGACATTTTGCAGCCATTAGGCCTGCTGCCTTTTGCTGTACACCCACAAGGTTATGGATGGGCCGTTAGCCCGTTGCGAGCGAGACTTACATGGATGGGCCAGTCTCATCTCCTTCGTTCCCTCCTGATGCTGCTGCTCTCGACGGAATATGTTTTGCCTGTTGGCCAACCCCTCTCTTTCTAGCGAGAGAATGTTTGCTGCGATGCAGTTTCTTCCATTTCGGTTCGGTTCTTGGTGTCCGAGGCCAAGCCCATGCTGACGAAAGAAGCTGCTTATCCAAACTCATGCTTTATTTACTCGAGCTGGCCTTAACGGACCGTCAGATCCATGATTGAGTCTCTATTGCCAAATTATATATCTTCTTACCCACTCTCTCTCTCTCTCTCTCTCTCTCTCTCTCTCTCTCTCTCTCTCTCTCTCTCTCTCTCTCTCTCTCTCTCTCTCTCTCTCTCTCTCTCGATCAATCAATCCAATAGATAGGAACAAAGGAGGGCATTTACTGAATGATATGCGAGTTTCACATCACCTTGTCCTGTTCTTGTTTTCTTTCTCGGACAAAAAGAAGAGGTATCTGCTGACATATCACATGCACCAAGCTACCATAAACATTAGATCTTCGCAATTGTTAATACGCCACAGTCCCTTCGAGAATGAGTCCCTACCATGAGCAATTACATGATCAACCATCACTTACATATATTTACTGCTTTGGAATTTGGTTTATAACATATGCCTCGTTACTTTTAGACATGTTTAACACTTGGTAAGAGTTAATTGAACGCACCAAATGTTTTGAAGTCGCATTAGTTCAAGTATTTGTTCTGCTATACATGTTGCATCGAATGTTGCAAAAGATGGATAAATTTTGAACATTTGTAATTATGTTTGAACGTCGAATTCACCATAAACTATAATCCATTTGAAGTTTCTTTTATAAGTCTATTTGAACGTATTCAAATAATCGAGGGAAAACTCAAGCATCATTTCAAAGTCTCTTTCTCTAATTTTCGAATAATATTCGAGACATTCAAGTCTATTATGTCGGGCACTCCTACGTAAGAACCAAAAATCTGGTTGATGTTGTCACGGGGTCATAGAGCAAAACATAGCAACCTACTCAGGGTCATTAAACGGCATCCAGCTTGCCCTATTCTCTATGATGTCCAGGTCCAGCTGGGGCCAAACTCATCCAACCGTCGAATTGGAAACGTAACACAACCAAAGCTACATTGCATGCACTATCACTGCCGCATTACACGACCAAAAGTAGCAATGGTTCCATTCATTACATATAAGACTAAAATACATTAAACACACTAATTAAATATTAACCATCAACCGGAGATTTCATTGGAGGAGGACATGGCTTGCTCTTTATTACGGGAATTGGCTTTGCCAGAGTTAACGTAGAACGTCATTTTATTGTATAATTTAGCAAGCACCGAATAAAATTTTTATTTGGGGTTAACCACCACATATTCATAAAACCCTAGTCATAATATGCAATTATAGACTTTAAAAATATAACGTATTCTTTTAGTATAAAGAAAAGATTATTCGACACTAAGCTCGTCTAAATTTTCGAATAAGAAGTAGGTTCAATTTTCTTTGTATTTTTGCCATTTTACGTAGTTTAAGTGAAGGAAGAGGATAGCAATAGCATGACTTGGCCGCTCCTTCCTGGTGTTCAGTTGGCGCCGGCTGAGGTGGTGAATTGCTTCCTGGCAGCTTCCGCCATATCCGCAAGCGGCTTGACCGAGATGACGGTGACATCGAAGGAAGCCTCATCGGCGACTTCATACTCGATGGCGGACTTGATCACGCACGACTCCTCCTCGTCCTTGCCTATCACTTGGAATCGCACTCGATACAGGGAGAGTCCCATGTCCAGGAACCCGCCTTCGATCGCCTCAGTTTCTTTCACACGGCGTTCGTGGTCCACCTTTGTGTACTTCTCTTTATAGGAGAAACCTGTCGCGACAAAGGAAAGATTTGACATGGATGCGGGGGCTTGACGATCATCCCGTCACTTAGACACAATACACTGACATCACATACCTCCGGCAACAGTGAGCTTGATGACGGTGCCGACGCTGCCATCGCCTTCTAAGATGTCGAGGGTGGTATTAGAGAAGTCCTTATTGGCCAGCAGGGGCAGCTTGATGGTGCCATACAGCTGCCATGCTTTGCCTGCTCCCACCTTCATTTCCGTCTCGTGCAACAACTGAACAAACATCTCTCTCTCTCTCTCTCTCTCTCTGTCTCTCCCTCTCTCTCTCGCTCTCTAACCGATGTGTGTTTATACGTCCGTTGTGGAGGACGGATGGATGGGTGTGATGCGTGGGTGGGGGTGGCACATGTATTTATAGAACAGCCGGAGAAGTTGTTCCTTTTTCTTTACCTAAGTTCACTCGCAAGGCCAAGGAAGGAGAAAAAATTAGGTATTCCCGCTCCTCCACGTCAGCATAGTTCCATGCCATTCAGCGATCGCCATGTGGGGTATGTGGGTCCGCGGAGAAAGCCTCTCTCCCTCTTTCTCTCTATCGCCTGGAAACATCCTCGTGGGAGGGAGGGCAGGAAGGAGCGAGTAATGTATTGATTTATGACATTATATATATATATATATATATATATATATATGTGTGTGTGTGTGTGTGTGTGTGTGTGTGTCTTTTCTAATTACTCAAGAGAAAGTTATGAGTGAAAGCAAACGGCCTGCTTACTTGCTGTACACATTATCAGTGAGATGTCATGGGTCGGTCTCATCTCTTTCGTTCCCTGCTACTTCTTTTGATGAAATATGTTGTACCTGCTGGCGAATCCCTCCCTTTTTAGGAAGAGAATGTTGATGCAATGCAGTTTGCTTCGGTTCAGTTCTTAGTGTCCCAAGGCCAAGGCAAAGCCATAGAAAGAAGCCGTTTATCCAAACTCATCCACATTGTGCTTTGAGCTTTGTTTCTTCAGGCCGGCCTCAACGTACAGTCAAATTCATGATAAGGTATATTATAAAATTAGATATCTCTTTACGCATTAAATTATACTTCCTCTCACTCTCGTCATCACTCGATTTGAAGAATAGAAACAAAGGAGAGCATTTGCATTTTATATTGCATGATATGCGAGTTTCGCGTTACCTTGTCCTGTTGATGTTCTCTCTGATACAAAAAGACAAAAAGAAGAAGTATCTTGTGATGTATCATATTCACCAAGCTATTGAAACCATAACATTAAATCTTCACAGTAACCGATATGTCACGATCCCTTCGAGAATGAGACCCCATCAATTGGTGATTAATATCATCAACCAAATGTCTTGAAACCGCATTCGTTTGAGTATTTGTACTTGTATACATGTTGCGTGGAATGTTGCGAAAGATGGATACATCTTGAACATGGTTATTACGTTTCTATGTCGAACAGATAAATTTTGAATGCGGGAATTGTGTTTATATGTCGAATTTACCTGAAACTAAAGTCTATGTGGATCTTCTTCTTCTTTTCTGCGATAAGTGTATTTGAATGTATTCAAATAATCGACGAAAATCCAAGGGGATCATTTCAAAGTCTCTTTCTGTAATTTACCAAAATTGGAGACATGCAAGACTGTTTTATCGGGTTCCACTCCTACGTAAGAACCAAAAATCTGGTTGATGTTGTCATGGGCTCATAGGCTTGCAGAGCTAAACATAGCACCCGACACAGGATCGCCAAATCGCATCCCAGCTTGCACTACTCTCTATGATGTGCAGGTCTGGCTGGGGCCAAACTCATCCTACCAGCCAATTGAAAACCTAACGCAGGTAAAGCTACATTGCAGGGTAAACTACCAAAAAGTTCTAAATCATGTGTTGCATTCATACCAATTCGATCAAATCTTTTAATTTGACCAATTTAATCCTAAATCTTGTCACATTGATATCAATTAGGCCAATTTAAGCGGAAAATTGCTTACGTTAACATTTTTTTTTTTTTTGAGTTTTATTTTATTTTATTTATAAAAAAATTCCCTTTTTTTTTTCTTTTTCCTTTTTTTTCTGCTCTTTCCTTTGCCCTTTGGCTTATACTCGGTCATGGCAAGCGACCGACCACGTGTGAGGGCCGCGATAGTCCAGCTCTTGCTAGTGGCCGGTCGCCAGCCATGGCCGAGTACCGGCCATAGGCCAAAGGAAAGAGAAGGAAAAAAAAAGAAGGGAAAATTTTTAAAAATTAATAAAAAAAATTCAAAAAATAATTAAATGTAGGACGATCAATGTCCACATCAGCGATTTCCGTCCTAAATTGATCGGATGAACTGAATTGGTACCACTGTGAAAATAATTATAAGTAAATTGGCTCAATTGAAAGATATAGGATTGAAGTGGTACCAATGCAATAGATTTAAGATTTTTTTGGTACTTTTCCTCTACAATGCATACACTATCATTGCCGCATTACACGGCCCAAATTAGCAAGGGTTCCATATACACTACATACATGACGACCTAACCATTAATAAAGTAGAAGAAAAGAAAGTTAAAACTCAGCTAGACCATATACATGTGAGTGTATAAAGATAATTCGTGTTTTTGCTCAACTTCGTTGGAGGAAACCAGGCCGGTAAGTCGTGGTAACACATAAACTATAATATTAACCGTTAATCCGAGATTTGATCGGAGTAGAACGTGGCTTGTCCTTTATTAATGGAATTGGCTATGCCAACGTTAACAAAAATTTCCGTTCGTACCAACCGGCCCAAATATGTTGGTTTTTCTGTCCGTGGTGGTGGGATGGATACCGAACATAGAATGTTGTTCTTATTGTATGTATTTGTTGGCCTAATTCCTTAAAAAAACTGTCGAGTTTACGTGCAATTTCAATTTTGCTTCGATCTTTTCTTTTTCCAAAAAAACTCTTAATTTTAAGTCTAGTCCAAATCTGGCTCGAATTTTTTTTGGGTTTAAAAAAATCTACAGCTTTAAGTTCAATCCTGAATCTACTATGAATTTTACCTTTAATCCCAAATTTGTCCCTGTTTTCCCTTTGTCCAAAAATCATCATTAGTTGTCCCTTATTGAAGAACGGTTTCGTTTTTGCAGACAATTTTACATTACCTTGTTGATGTAGATTTATTACCATGGTGGAAATACCATATCAAACAACTTATATTAATTTTAGGACAGAGGGTTAAAGGAGGCCGATTTGAGACTACATTGAAAGTTTGTGATTTTTTTTAGACAAAAAAATAGTTTTGGGGTAGATTTGGGACTAGAGTCAGAGTTGGTGAATTTTTTAGACAAAAAAAAAAGCCTGAGGCAGATTTGAGACTTAACTTATAATTGGGGGTTTTTTTTTAGATAAGAAAGAGTTTGAGGCAAAATTGGGATTGAACCAAAAGTTTGGGGTCTTTTTACTAAAAAAAATAGTTCAAGCTAGAATTAAGACTGAACCTAAAGTTTGGGGTTTATTAGGAGATTAAGCTTGTATTTATGAGCAATATTAGGATATTTACTTGATTCTCCATATCTATAAGGATTTTATATATCTTTGGGTTAATACAACGAAAAATCCCAAACTGGTACACTTGTGACAATTTTATCCCGAACTAATTTTTTGACCATAAAAAACTCCAAATTGGTACACCCATGACAATTTATCCCGAACTATTTTTTTTTATCATAAAAAATTCCACATTGGTATATACTTGTGACAATTTTACCCCGAACTAATTTTTTGACTAGAAAAAACCTCAAACTGATACACCCGTAATAATTTTACCAAAAACCAATTTTTTGACCACTATAAATTCCAAACTGGTGCATTTGTAATAAATTTACTCTCCATTAGTGTATGTTAAATTGGATTAATATCACGAAAAATCACAAATTGATAAATTTGGGACAAATAGAGGGGTAAAACCTCAAACTGGTACACTCTTCAACTATTACGGGTCATCAAACTTAACAATTTGACAGTAAAATTTAACGGAAACTAACGGAGGGTAAATTTAACATAGGTGTATCAGTGTGGGGTTTTTGGTGGTCAAAAAATTAGTTCAGGGTAAAATTGTCACATGTGCACCAGTTTGGGATTTTTGGTGATTAAAAAATTTGTTTCGGGTAAAATTATCACAGGTGTACCAATTGGGGTTTTTTGTGGTCAAAAAAATAGTTTGCGGATAATTTGTCACATGTATACCAGTTTGGTATTTTTCGTGGTATTAAGTCTATATCTTTTGATTATGTATATTATTGATTGATTATAATTGATATTATGTTTATCTTATTAACTTAAATAGTCATCTAATAAAGCCTATAAATAGGCTAATGTATTCTTCTTCAAAATATTTTCAACTGTATCATTTAACAAGCATCTATTATAATTGTTATATGACGTTCACCACCACGTATTCGTGAAACCCTTGTCATAATTAGAGGGAGGGGGAAGGTTTTAATAACCATAACAACCTATATAGGTCGATGAGAAAATAAAATGCAGGTATGGACTTAAAAAAAGACCACGTATTATTTTAGTACGAAGACTAGATTAATCGACACTGGAACTCCATTTGATTCACAGAAAATATTTTCCGCTAAAACCTAAAAAAAGAATTGAAATTTTTTTTCCGTCATTCTCAAAAGAAAATCTTATCTAGTTTCCACAAATATACATACACTATTCGGGCTCTAATAATTTACGCATGGACATCAGGATCCTAGATCCAGCCTCGATGGACCCTGTATCGAACGTCGGGGATCTGGGCAAGAGCACTTGGGTCGCCAGCAAGAGCGCATGCGCTAGTCTCAGGTCTACAGAGGTAAGGCCTGAGGCCTTGTTGCTTGTGCCTAGATCCTTGGCACTTGGGTCCTAGTCCACAAAAGCTGAATGCGGAACCTTAGTGCCCAGGCTTGGGCCTAGGTACATGGAGGTCGGGTTTCCTTTGTGGACCAGTGCCCGGGTGCCGAAGCATCAAGCGCGAGCACCGATGCCTCAATGGACCCAGGCTCGGGCGCCAAGGACCTGGTCCTGGATGTTAGGGACCCGAGACGGAGCGTTAGAATTTCCGTGCTCAAGTGCAGAATTTCTGGTACAAGCGTCAATATCTAGTTATATTTTGGACAATAATTTCTAATTTTTTAAAGAGGAAATTATTTCTTGAATTTACACAGTTTTTCCGATGATTAGGAAAACATTTTCCGTTGACTTATTTTTCTAAGTGATCCACATACCGAAAAACGAAAAAAATATTTTACGTGAAACAAACGGAGCATCGGCTCATCTAAATTTTCGAATGCAAAGTAGATTCAATTTTCTTTGTATTTTCCCTTTAGTGTGGAGGGAGGGATTCGAACGCGGTGCAACTGAAGGGAGAGGATAGCGTGACTTCGGCTTGCTGCTTGAGGAATAGGGCAATGAGAGGCGGACGGTGCTGTCGTTTTTCGGGGCAGTGATGTGGTCCTTCTCGCACCTCTCGTTTTTCGAGGGAGATTGGTTGGACTCACTTAAACGGTTCCATTTCCTATTCATTCATTTTTTTTCTTTGCGACGGTTGCTTCTGACCACAATATTCTCAATTATATTTATGCTTAAAATCGTAATTGTCAATTTCTTGTTCAAATATATGTAACATGCGCGTCTATAGAGATAATTATAAAGGTTATTTATTATTTGAACAAAAAGTATATGTTATTTTATTAAAATGATGAGATTACAAGTACGTAAAACTTTTGTTAGAGTGCAATCTGGTTACTAAGCTTCTTCTTATTTATTTACATACGCAAATCAATTTTGAATATAAGATATTAATTGAATGGAAAAAATTGAGGCACCAAATTGCAAGAAAGAAAAAGGTTATATCTATGTCCTCGAGGTTCAATCGTCGTCCATAATTCTTTTAAGCATGTGTTTTTAAAATGTTTTGTTTCTGCCACTTCGGAATCAATCCTAAAGGCACTATTCGTCACTTGGACGACAAATGAGACCACTGTCGTAAATGGTTGTCCTTGATGCCATTACAATGGTGGTCGTCTCATTGACAGATTGCCACTATAAATGGTGGTAGTAGCCAACGATGGTAGTGCTGGTTGATCAAGATTCATATATAGACCTCGGTGTTGTTTCCAATGTTTATGTCACTGTTGTTCTTATAATTTTGCATTGATTAAACACATGGTTATAATGTGCCATACTTACATGCGGTTCCCTATTCCAGGCTTAAGCTTTTGTATAAAGATATTATAACATAATGTCAGAGCATAGGTCAATAGTTTATATTTTAGGTCAAATGTATCCATTTTACTAAAGTTGAGTTGCGTCAAGCACGTGTGAGGCAGAGACTTACACGTGAGAGGAGTGTTAGTATAATCCCATATCACTTAAATATATTATTATAATATACCTTGCATACATATTTGTAAGCAAATCAAGATTATACCTAAGGCGATCATCGCAACAAATGCGTCCACAACCATGGTGGTTGCCACCTATCCATCAAGCTAACCACTGCGATGGCTGTAGCTCGTTGTGGTCAGCCACTCATAATTCTCTCTCTCAGTTTGTTATTTTTTCTTATTTCGGTGTTATTAATTTATACCATGATTATTTTATTTTTATTTTTATTTTGTATAACTACACCCGACGTAATATCCGATGTTTCACCAAATCAAAAATGGATTATTACAATTTCTCGCATCATTTATGATAACTTATTTTGTCAAGTCCTATTCACTGTTTTGTGATCAAATACAGTAAAAAAAACATTACTGTTTCATTTTTTCTTACCGATAATTTCTGGGGGTTCTTTGCTCCTTTCCTGAACAAGAATATCTGCTAAATCTACTTCTCAATGGTCAAACTCCGCACCTACATGAACTTGCCGGGTTGCAGATTTACTTGCCGAGGAGAACTTGTGATCCAGAATCTACCGTTATCTCTAAAAATGACCGTACCCTTATCTGAGCCGAGCTCTGCGGAATATTTCTGACGAGCGGTCCCAACTAGTTCTTGGGCTGAACGACGAAACCCAACCCCCCCCACCGTCCTTGTTCACATGCATTAAGTTGAACGACAAAACCGCCCGTCCGGCTTCTACCATACGGACTCGTTGAAAACTAGGTCCAGTTTCCATAGCTTGTCCCACTCCTCAGCTCTGCAGAGCAGGCTGGGTCGGCCTCTCTCGTTTTTCATTTCCCGGTTACAGTTTTGCAAAGCACAACTTACTGGGCAAACCATGATGCAGAAGCCAACGTACAACTTGGTAATCAAATACAGCTTTTACGCTTAGTTGAAAATCACTTGGGGAACAACACTCACGTTATACACGAAAAGAGTAAGGCAGCACGGAGTTGTTTATTTATGTTGGAATAATAAAATTTGGAATTGATATTCTAATATGTCTTGAAGGATTGCATAATAATCTATAGACCCTTTAGATAACTAGAACAATTAAAAACTATCTTGAAAACAAGCAACAATAAGTAAACATTAATTTCCTCGATAACAATTTCCAAGACTCCAAGTCTTTAGATAATAATTGCAAGAATCTAATTCATGAAATGAGCTTGGATTACGAAAAGTCTTTTCTTTATTTCCAACAATTTATGATATTTTCGGTTCAACCAACCACCGAATAGATAAGGTTTTTGTTGTGGGTGCTCAGTTGGCGTCGGCCGTGGTGGTGAGTTGCTTCTTGACAGCTTCTGCGAGATCCGCAAACAGCTTCACCGAGATGAGGGAGACGTCAAAGGATGCCCCGTCGGCGACTTCATACTCCACAGTGGTCTTGATCATGCACAACTCCTCATTGTCCTTGCCGATCACTTCGAAGCGCACTCGATACAGTGTAAGTCCCATGTCCAGGAACCCGCCTTCGACTGCCTCGGTTTCTTTCACACGGCTTTCGTGGTCCACCTTGGTGAACTTCTCCTTGTAGCAGAAACCTGTCGCAACAAAGGAAAGATGGGGTCATGGACGTGTGCAGTTGTTGATCATTGCGCCACTCGGACAGACAAACGCACAATATCACATACCTCCGGCCAAAGTGAGCTTGATGATGGTGCCGAGGGCGCCATCACCTTCCTCGATGTCGAGTTGGAGGATGGTGTGAGAGAGGGCCTCCTTGGCCAGCAGGGCCAGCTTGATGGAGCCATACAGCTCCCATACTTTGCCTGCTCCCACCTTCACTTCAGTCTCGTGCGACACCTGCCCAAACATCTCTCTCTCTCTCTCTCTCTCTCTCTCCGATGTGTGTTTATACGTCTGTGGAGGAGGATGGATGGATGAGATGTGTGGGTGGGGGTGGCACATGTATATATAGAACAGTCGGAGAAGTCGTTCCCTTGTCTTGTTTTCTGAAATTCGCTCTCAAGGCCGAAGGAAGGAACCCGTTGCTTTTGCATCTACGTAGAAGACCTTCTAAAGAATCGTTTTGTCGTTTCCACTTGTCGTATACGTGAGGGCATATATGCGGTTCTGGTCTTTCTTGTAACACTTCGATGCCTCCTTTGGCTCTGGCCACGGTAGCCCGTCGCCTCGATTCCTCTAACAAAGACTTCGATTATATGTGGCGCTCCACGTGCAACATGAGAAACTAAAACTTGAAAACGTGTTTAGGGAAAGTTGCATGGTCGGTACTAAACGTATATTCTGGAATTCAAGCAAAACCTAAATTTTTTAATCGAACCAAGTTAGTCTTAAAACATTGAGAAAAAGAATAATCGAGTCTCTTAATCTTGCTCGATTTATTAGATGTGATTATTCAGCCATCAATGCCATCCTAAACATAACAAAATGCCTATTGAAATTCAAAAGATCCAAAGACATTAAGACAAAATTAAAATCTTCCTACCAAAGGCCCAATTGCATATCCAATGCATAACTAAGAGCAAGAAAGCACGGCATCCACCTATACATTTCGTCTCCTTCTTAGCTCGTGGAAGCTCTTGCTTCAAGCCCTTGATCTCAACAAGAATGGAGACTTCTCAAAAAAAAATTAGGTAGATCAGTCTTACCATATAGGCGATAAGATACTTCCTTTAGAGCTCGCCGCTTGTCTAGGTGGGGGCTCATTGGTCAATCTCGTCTCTTTCTTGCGCCTTTCATAATCGTTTTTCTTTTTGATCACTACCAGTGTCAATAGCCATGGCCACGAATCCCCCACCATCAGCCACTGCGACCTCACATCGGCCTTGCCCGATGGTGAATTGGATTTGTTTTTTATTTTTATTTTTTATTTTCCTTGTGGAGTTAAAAGAGGGGTCGTCTATTCAAGTCGACCTCACGTCGCTGGAGGCATTGAGGATGTCGTTGCCTTGCTGGAGAAGAGAGTAGTAGGAGCGAAGCGCAGAAGAAAGAGACAAGAAACTGACCAGTGAGCCTCACATGTATACGGGGCCTACAACCTACGTGTCAATATTATCTACCTAATATTTTTTCGCGACTTCCCTTCATCAACACCGTCTTCATCGGATCCCTTGCTACATCAATCGGCTCTACTGTAAATTCTCTTGCTCGATTTGGTACTTGCACTTCCCTGGCATACATATAAAACCTACCACGTCCATGAAGCCTTCTTCCAGAGTTAGACATTGAAAATCATTTAAGATTAAAGAAAAAATATATATTTTTTGATAACCCAGGGAACCTCCGCACGGTCGACAGCCGGGAGGTAAATCCTGGGGGCGACACGTGCTAGCCACCACACACGTGCACCGGTTAAGTCACCCTGCGGCACCCGGGATTCGAACACTCAACCTTTTGCGAGAGGAAGAATGCCCTTTCCAGCAGCGCCACCCAAGTGGGTGGTAAAGAAAATATACATACTTAAAATTAACAAAATGAATTCCCCACCTTGAAAGACAAAAACATTTTTCAGGATTATTATAACCCAGAAAGTGTTTTCCTTTGTCACGAAGTTTTTCCCAAAAAAACATCGTCGAAAATGAATTATTTGAGAAATATTCACCTAAAAATGATCGTTTATATCGTTTACAAAAATAAACGAGCAAAAAATATTTTCATGGTCGATGAAGATATTTAAACATAAATTATTATCAATAATGAAAATATTTGTTATTTTTTAATTATTTGGAGTAATGCAATCGATTATTTTTAGGAGAATGTTCTGCAAAGCATTCTTCTAAATATGATTATTTGTATCGTTTATAAAAATGAATGAACAAAAAATATTTTCATCATACACGAAAATATTTAGACATAAACTGTTGTCAATCATAAAAACATTTTTCAAGTGATACTAGCCATAATCATTAGAAAATTGCTTTTTAAAATAATTTTTCGCGAAACAAATTACCCTAATTATAGTGTGGTGAATGGATTTAGTTAATTTTGATGGCCTAGGGAAGCTGCGCTTGGCCTAAAGTGAATCGAAACGTGAAATACGATATAATAAGGAAAATTTTCTAAAAAGTCATAAATATATTGTATTTTTGCCAATTCAGTTTTAAACTTTTTAACTGTATCAATTGAGTTATAAAATTTTTCATGTTTTGCCAATTGAGTTCATTCTACGATTTTTTTTATAGGGACACCGACCATCTTACGTGGTATGGCCGGTACCGACGTGAATAATTTTTAATAATTTTTTTATTATTTCTTTTTTTTCTATCCTTCTCTTTTCCTTCCTTAGTTTTTCCTTTTTCTCTTTTTTTTAATCTTTTTATCTTCATTTATTTTTTTGTTTTCTAATTTCTTTTTCCATTTTTCCCTTCGTCGGTCATCGCCGAACCTCGTTGATGGCTGGCGGGCGAGGGCGGCTCTTTGCTTGTTCGGGAGAGGCCAAGGGTTGTCCTCGCTAGGCTAGGCGTGGGTGTCCCTTGCTCAAGAACAATCCTCACCTAAGGCTGACAACCTTAGTTGGTAGAGGAAAAAAGGTAAAATAGAAAAAGAAAAAATTGAAAGAGAAAAAGAGAAAAAAAGAAAAGAAAAAGGAAAAAAATATTAAATTATCTAGGTTAACGTTGGATGTTCCATTTCATTGATTAAAGTTTATGACTTAATTGATATAATTAAAAGATTTATGGTTGAATTAGCAAAAATGTAATCGATTTATAACAAACTTCTTTTTTATTTACACTTTGCCCCGACATAACATAGCGTCGAAGAATCTGCCTCGTTGCCGCCTCCTTCTTCTTCATTTGCGCGGACTGCAATGTGACTGTGTGAAGTAGGAGCAGGGGGAAGATGAGAAATGGGTTGGTTGAGGTGTGGAGGTCGGGGCGATGCTTTCCCAGCTCCTCCGCTCTCCTCTCCTCTCGTCGCGTACGAAACTTCAACTTTCAACTTTCAACTTTTTGATGTTGTGCGATTGCTTTTTTTTCTTTTCTAGCTCGCTGCCCTCGTATGCGATCGAAGAATTAGAATGGCTGTAATCGTCCTTCTTACATATTCGACGTGGGCAGATTGTTGTTCGTAGGATGCATATTGCGGTCCAGCATCTTCTGTGTCTTATCCCATGTTCGTTTGCATTGTGTTGTGCAGAATGCTGGGTCCGCCCCCGCCCCCTCGGTCCCGCTTCAGCAAGAGAAGATGAAACAGTTACGTCTCCCAGGTGATCATCCCTGAATGAGTCTCTCCAATGGAGAGACGGTGTAGGAGTTGTTCTGCTGATGTGTCAGATTGTGTACCTATCATCTCCCTCCAGGATTTTACCGTCTGCTAGCGGGGTGTTTAACATACTAGATTCTAATATCTTCTTTGCTGACTTTTACCAATTGTTCTCCTCCCCTGCTTCACTGTTGCTGCGGCGAAGTTTGTGACTCTAGGCTGGAGATTTGTCGGAGCACAACTTCCATCCCCAATCCTAGTGCAATAAATCCACGATTGATGGACTTTTAGTTCATAGGTCGTTGTCGAGATTGTGTTATTTTATTGTCTAATGCATCATCCTTTTGGCTAACATGAAGATCTAGTAATTGGTTTCCTTGGATATCCACGGCATTACAAAATACAAGATGAAGAACCTTGCCGCTGCCTTTCTTTAGTGTCGGAGTTCGTGTCCTGATGTATCAACTTCCTTCTTTTTTGAAGGGAGGGCCGGGGATTCTCTTATGGTCTTAATTGGGCTTTGGCTGGAAAAGGTGTAATTGTGAAAGATAAAGCTTTTCATAATTCGATGGTTTCTGAGCTGCATCAGAAAGGTGCAACAGTTGTGGGTAAATCGGTTGCATCTTTTGCATCAGTACCATTTCTCTCTTTTCTCACCTCATGTGTTTTCATCCTCATATTTTCTTTTATCTCCATGAAGAGTCCTTATCTGGCCTTCCAGTTCTTGTCAGAGGAACGAGCGGAGGAGCCTCAGAGTTTTCGAAGGCTCAGTCCAGTAAGCTTTTGAAGCAGGCACGTAAGATTTTAGCTCTTGGGTTTTGTCTTGATGATCCCTCCCTTTCTGTCCCGCTCTGCTTCTCTCTTTCTGACTTTGCTTTGTAGTCCGATTATGTGGTTGTTATGTCGAAACCTGTTCTTGTGATGTCAATACATATCTTTTGCTGTTTTTTCATTCAGAATGCTGAATTGGAGTTTTATATGAACAGTATTATGGCAAGGACCAACAGTATAATGAGTCGGAATCAAGTGACTCATTTTGCAAAGTCATGATTGGTCGCTTCACTTCAGGAAAGGGGTTGTATTGGTGGATGAAATGTAGCCACAGGAGTGCCAACTTTAGGGATTCTATTTTTCCAAACAAAAAATTTTTCTGTAGATGGAGCAATTTTTGAACTGTATTTTCAGATCTACAAGTAAAGAAGCGAATGTAGTCTTTTTCCACTCATTTTCAGGCAAATGTTGTTCTTACCACCGAACTTTTGCGAGACTTTGTAGCTTAGAAATCTTAAGAATTTTTTTAATTATTCTGTCCTTTTAGCTCATTGGAGCTTTTTAAAAAAGGAGCCATCATCTGCCACCTCTTTATATTGCATAGATGTCACCGATTTGTCTAACCCAAGCTATGCCCATTCCTCCTCCACCTGAAGGCACAAACCTTTGTAATCTTAGAAGAGTTTCTTTTTCTGTTGGAGTTTCATTACCTACCTCCTTGTCTGTACAGCATGGTCTACCCTTTAATTCCCCTTTTTTTTTTTTTGGAAAAAGTTTTGTGTGCAGCAGCTTTGATCCAATTTTCTTGTCCGGCATTTGGGTCTTTTATTGTTCAATTGGCTTCATCCAGCATCGTTTGTTGGTTGGAGTAGCAGTTACTTCATATTCGTTCAAATGTGAGATCATGAATGGGCCATTTGTTTAATTTTTTTGTATTAATATGAATGCTGCAAAATTTCACATCCTGTGATTATTTGTTTTTGTGGTCCAACACTTAATTGTATTGATGTCATCAGATCTGTTCTCACATCTCATCAATCTCCAACATTTATGTCTATGATGGGGCTATTGGTTCCTCGCCCAAATGCGATGCAAAAGTCCGTGTCATAAGTGATAGTCCCTCTGCTACACTATCTTTATCCAGTGTCCTATGGAAGACTCCCGTACGTGCAGTTTCCCATGATTCTTGTCCTTTGACAATTTATGTTGCCACGTCCATAAGGTATGCACAATTTGAAGTTTATTTCTCTATAATTTTGAATTGCTAAAAGAATTAAGAGTCTGGTCATTTAGTAGCATTTGGATCTTCCTCACGTTTGTATTTAAGTGACAGGCATCAATGGTGTTGGAATTTTCTCCTCTTCTACTGATGATGAAAAGTAGTTCTATTTGTTATAAACTATAGCCAATCAGCATTGGATAGTCTAAGGTTCATATGGTTATGTGTTTAATAGATTCATGGATGAAATTTAGGGTTAATCAATTAAAATTATCTTCTTAAGATATCAGAATTAACTTTCCACTCCTAGATTACTTTTGACATGTTCTTGGCCCAAAAGGCTGGTTGACCATCAGCAAAATGCATCGGTTCATGTAAAAGAGACATTTAGCTTCTAGACAGAACATAAGTTGAAAATGTTGAAATTACAATTAAAAGCATCAAGCTATTCTAAGGGGGCTCTAAGAGTCCAGAATAACCAATAACTTGGAGTCCCAAATATGTTCTTTCTGCCTTAGTTCATAGTGTAAGTATGCAAATTTTTATTATGCAAATCTTTATTAGGTTTCCCTATTGGTGTAGCTTCTGTGCTAGAGCCTTTCTGGGGAACTTAAAGGGAACTTGTTTCGTAAATAGTAAACTACTGTAAATATTTAAAATGAACTACTGTACATTTTATTTTTCTTCCATTGCATCTCTAAAACCTAAATCAGCTTTTTATGCACTTTGTGAGTTCTAATAATGATCCCTCTGACCCTGCAGTTTGAGTGTGGGCTCCAATATCAGTCTTGATCCTAAAGGCCATGATGGATTTATAGCAGCTGATGTTGAGAGGTCATCAGTTGTTCTAACTGGTAAAGCCTTTGCAGATATAGTTGGAGTTAAGGAGGCATTAACTGCTGTATCTGAACCTATCATATGTGCAAGGGGAGGCCTTCCTCTATCAGCAAGGTAAAGATTTTCATTTACTGTAGAGCTTACATGATTGATGTTCGTTCTGCTGTATGATTTGCATCTGAAGTCCATGAATTGCAGGCTTCTAGTGCATGGGTATAATGTGGTTCTCCTATTTGCCCCTGAGGCTCATATTGTGAGCTGCAAAGACCAGTTAGAGTCTGCAGATGCTGGCCTAATTGTCTCTTCTGAAGGCACTGCACTACTCTTTCCAACTGGATATTCTAATGGCCCTAATGTATACAAGATACCAGATGCCATTGTCCTGGCATCGTCTGACAGGTAAGACAAGTCACCTGCATAAGACTAAGATAGTTTTTTTTTTGGGGATGGAAACCTGCATAAGACTAGGATAGTTACATAATGCTTTTCGCCACCGCTCCACTTTCTGGAGGCAATATTTATAATATCTCTTTGGAAAATTAAATTTGATCAGTCTAGAATCAATTTATTGTTCATCCAAATTGATTGGTAGTTTGTGAGTGATCCGCAAAAATCTGCCTGTGGTGGACTGGGGGCGGGGGAAGCTTAGGATGGCCTCCGGTACGCAGTTGATTGTTTGTTGCCAGCAAATTACCTTGTCTTTTCATGCATTCTTCTTTTTCAAAATTGAGAATGCACGTGATGAATGACCGAAAACGAAGAGCCCTCTGAGAAAGTATCTTTCCATGAAATCATTTCTTTGTGTTCATGATGCCCAAAAGCTATGCGTTGTGGCTTTTTCCCTCTTAAATTTTCTACCTAGTTAACTGTGTACATGTTATAGTTCCTTAATTAGTTGTTTGCTATTCCTTTTTTCCTTTTCCTTTCTATCAGATTATTCCTTACAGTTATCGTTACATGATTGTTCTATCTAATCCTCATATCAATTATTAAAAAATGCATACTCCTTTGTTTTAGTACTTAATGAAAACTTTCCTTTATGACCTTCTAGCATAGGCCTTCATTTACCATTTCAAATGCCCAACTAATCTTCTTAACATGTGATATCTTGGAATTACAAGAAATTTCGTGGTCATTAGTTGATCGTGAATGTCAACTTAAATGGTCATGTTTTCATTATATAAAATTTCAAGCGATCTATATAAATTTGCAAAATCAAATGTGATACATGAATGTGAATGTAATCTGAAGTGTTGGACTTCTATATCATGCCAATTGGAAACTGTCTATATATTCCTCATCTTTTAATTAAAGTGTTTCAATAAATGATTCTTGATACTTACTTTTGGTGTGGAAATAAGTGCTTACATTGGGTCTGCGAGAATTGGGTGACAGGGTATCCTTTGAAGTTGTCATGTAGGACGAGTTCCTACTGTGAATGGATCTGTTATCAAAACACCCAAAAATGTGAGGGTTGTATCAGTGATGTATAGATAACTTTCCCAAGACACTCAATTTTCTCTTTTTGTTTTCTTACCTATGAAGCTAAATCAGTACAATGTAATTTGGCAAGCCCCCGGGCAATATTCTAGGTCAGCCGCTGGTTCCTGCTCTTGTTCTGAGGGTGAGAGATGATTTATCTTATGTAGTTGACCGTCATGTTGCTCTGGTTGGTGCCTAATTATGTTTGTACCATCAAAGGTGAAAGTTTGTTGAAATATATTCTCACACCACATTAGGCCATGTTGCTAAATATACAACAAGAGCAACATGATGGTCAACTTTCTGAAAGGTCAATGTTGAACTTCACAGCATATGCCTCTTGACCCCCGCTCTTGCTTTTCCAACTTTTATATGTAGAACATCCATGTGTGTTGCATGCATTTATTTTTGCCTCTGCCGCATTTTGATGTCTCTACCGTTGATGTGCCTAAATGTGTTGGCATTGGTTTTACTTTGCATCCCAGTACTGGCACTATCCCTCCTTCGTCCAAGCTGACCCCTGAGCAAGCGGCTTATCATTTCTTAGCTGGCTATCAAAATGGGACTTTTACACCTGTCTTCAGCAAACGTTCATCTGTCAATCCATTAGAACTTGCAAAGGCTCTTCTAGCCAAGGTTATATAGTACTCTCTCTCTCTCTCTCTCTCTCTCTCGCTCATGTCCAAATAACTGATTTATTTCAAACTTTAACTTTCATTGCAATTTTTCTTAATTGCAGCTGAAAGACAACCAGATCTCATGTTTTCTGGTTAATGTCAGTGCAGGAGAGAAGGCTCCACTAGGTAGGGATGAACCAAGAAATAATTCAAAATAGCTGACGAAAGATATCTAACTAAAGAAACATCTGCTTTGTTGTGTGTGTCCAATTAAATGTACACTGTTTAAAAACCTATAGTATTACCCATTTTGAAAGGCATTTATCTCTCCATTCTTTGTCATGTTGATTTGTAGATTCAGTCTGTATGATGGATATGTAGATAATGATTGTGATTAACTGAATGAATAATGCCCACAATGGAAAAACACAGAAATATTATCGAACCCCTTTCACGGGATGTTATTTGAAATAGTGAGGGGTGGATGTGTTATTTAGCCTAAGTAGAGAGTGGTTCATTTCGTTTACTCTTTATGATCAGCAATTCTCCTTAAGCAATTGTTCCAATGGGGAGAGTGCTTATTTGGAGTCACACTGCTCAATTCTAGGTAACGAATTCATGAAGTTGGTGCAATCAACTCTATCCAAGAAAGTTCTACCCTTTGAGCCTAAAGGTAGGCCTGCAGTCATTGATCTGTGAAACTCTTGTTCATTTGGCCTGGAGACTTATTTGGTAGTTTTTGCAGGAGGATATTTGAAAGCAAAATACCAGAGCTTCTTGTCAGCCAAGTTTCCGGAGAAACCCGAAGAATTTCGCTTCTAAGAGAGTGAAGACCCTGTCAAAATGTAGCTTGTTTTTCTTGAGTCGGTGGTTGTAGCTTTTGTACTATCAAACGTGATTTGTGTACATATATTTATGCCCTCGTTTCATTCCTCCGGGCCTATCAAGCGAGTTTGATGCATCTTCCATTGCTTTTAACGGGGTAATTGCAATTTGTAAAGTACTCTCATGCATTTGCTACCATCACCTCTATTGCCACCTTATCGAGCATATTTGAATAAGAAATAATTCTGAAGAGTCCAGCAAATTGGAAAAATAGGTCTGAAACAGTTTCGCTAATTAAAATAAACAATCGAGAAGATATAAAAAGAATTTGTCGTCCCTAACCAATATCAACTGGAAAATTTGTCGCCCCTAACCAGTCGAAGCATGTGCTATATGCGTCGAGTTTATTTGATAATTGATGGAGTAAATTCATATTGCAGTTAGGAAGGGAACAATATCTTATTCAAGTAAAGAAGTAACTTTGTACTCTATAATCTTTTCATTCACTTTTAACATTATTGAGGATGCAAGGATATCTCCCTGTGGATTCCACCGTTCTAACGCATCAAAGATCACTTGGAAGCTTGCAATGCGACTTCCCCTCCATGTCTTTGACATGTAACTTTTGCAACCACTTTGTTGTTCCCTTCTATCTTTTCAAAGGGAAAGAAGATTCGTGTGTGTGGACAGATTACTTGCAACAAATCTGCCGATATGGGCAAGGTGCGATGGTTCGATATAATAGAAGAAAAACAGTGAGTAGTTGTACCAAAGGGTACTGTTGAGGTGGGCAGAGCACATGTGAAGATAAAATGATTGATCAGCGTAGGACCCTCCCCCTAACATGTTCGCTTGAAATTCAAGGAATTGCAAATCATAATCATTTGTTTAAGCAAAGTAGTTGGTTAGGCAAATTGGCAGGAAAACTAACAAGGATGCATGACATCCTTGAGAGTTGAGTAGAGAACTTGAGAGCCGCAAATCATGTCAAAGCTGTCAATCACTCGCTCGCGCGGACACTGAATGAATGGTGCAAATACAGGGGTTACCATCAACTCATCATAAAAGGTTATGTGAATCCCGCGAAAGAACATCTAGGGTAAAGAACAATTTGCCCCGTAACAACTCATCGTCAGCAGGAAAACAATATCTCAAGGCAATTGCGAGAACAGGAAAAAAAAAAACAGAAACCAGAGTGTTACGACTTCATCTCCTGTTCAAATGTGCTTTTCTGGTCCACTGTTTTCTCAAAGGGCAATCCTCACTACACTAGAATACAAACAGCGAACAGCGAACCATTTAGGATTCTCATGGTATTCTTGTATCCTGTGAACAAACAGAGACTTGGAGGTGGGGGGGGGGGGGTGCGAACGAAAAGAGAACCAAATGTTGGAAACAAAAAAAGTTCTACGCAAACAAAGAAAAATTTTTATACACCACCATGAATAGAACCTTTGGAGTTCTCTCTGACATTTTAACATGTTTTTACCTATGTAGAACAGTGCAAAGCACACAGCAAGTACAATCTGTGACTCTACAAACACAACAAATGATTTCATCTCGTGACAGTGCAGACAAGCATAGTAAAGTTCAATACGAAGTTCACCACTCCAGCAAGGCTCGTTTTTTTTTTCAGCAGGAACAGGACATTTGAGGGAAGACTAGAATCAATCAGGACATACGCGATTCCCCCAACCAAAGTGAAGCAAAAAGGAAACAAATGACAAAACCTGCAATCACACACCCCTTGGATGCTTAGCTAACCTGACAATGGAAACTAAGAGAATGTAATTGAGCAGATCCAGATGATAGCTGTATCTGATCTGCCTGTCTCCCGGTGAGGACAGATTCAGTTTTTTTCCTTCATTTCGGATTGCTTGCACCCTTCTTTTTGAGTAAACTTCCGAACTTGCGGAGCAATGGTTTCTTTTTCTTGGGAATTTGCTGCTTGGATGGTGAACTTCCATCATCATCAATGTTCTCTGATGAGTTTGTCCCGTTTATCTGATCGAAGCTCTCACCACCATCAGCCTTCAAGTCCGCTTCCTCTTCGACTGATTCCTGCTCTGGTTCTCTCTCTGGTGAAAACTCTTTCTTCTCGATTTTGCAACTCTCCCACATCTTGTATTCAACCTCTACTGAATCTTCTTCTTTTTCCTTGCTCTCATCCTCTGTTTTCCCATTCATACACTCACTTTTGGCCACAACCATTGGATCAGACACATCCTCTGACACATTATTCTGTTCCGGGGAATTTTCCACCCTAGATTCTTCATGTTTTGGTGGAATCTCCACTATGTGCTTTTCTTCTCTCCCATGTCCATTCTCCTCAGAGAATTCAACCACCTTCGGAAGCAAATCATAATCCTTTTCACTGTCCGAGAGCTCACCATTTTCCTCGCTGTGATGTTTCACCCTAGCTTCTTCAAGAAGCTTAGATAACTCGTCGGCCTTCGCAAGAGAAGCAGCTTCCCTAGTCCGAAGCTCCTCATTATCTTGAAGAAGACCCTGCAACTCATTTTCTTTGTCCAGTAAGCTTTCCTTCAATTTCATGCTCTCAGCCTTTGCTCCTCCAAGAGCTTCCTGTAAGTAAGTAACCTCAGCTTCGGCTTTGTTCAGGCTACCCTTTAGCAGAGCTTCTTCTTGATTTGCAGCACCAGCTTTTTCTTCAGCCTGTTCAAGCAAATTTAACAGCCTATCTTTCTCTTTTTGCAAGCAGTTCTTTTTTTCTTCTGACTGCTTCACACAGTCCACCAGATGAAGTTCCTTTTGCTCCCACTCTGCCTTGGAGTTCTCGTAGTCATTCTTGGATTGTTTGACAGCAGCTGCAAGAATATCCATTTCATGTTTTGCATCATCAAGCATAGTTTCATATTTCTCATTTGTCGCTTTCAAGACCAATTTAAGATCCTCCATCTGGGACTCACAGTTTTCATACTCAATTTGAATGCACACAAGCTTCTCTTTCGTATCCCTTGCTTCAGCAGAAACTTCATGCAAGGCTGAAGCTAAACTTTCCATCGCCTTTTTGCTCTTCTCTTCTTCCTCCTTGGAAATTTTCAAATCGCTGACGAGTTTGGTTTTCTCTTCCAACAGACTCTTAACAGCAGAAGCTGCAAGTTTCTCATTGTTCACAGCTCGAGTTTTCTCTTCCTTCACAGTATTAAGCTCAGTTCTAAGAGACTCGATCATTTTTCCCATTTCCAAGTTTTCTTGCTTCACCTCATCAAGGCGATGTTCTGACTCCTGCAGATCTCCCGTTTGTTTTCCAATCGTCAGTTCCAGCAAACCCACCTTCTCTTTAAGAGCAGCAACTTCGGATTCAGCATCATGAAGCAGATCATTGCTTCCCTCTAACTGTTTCATCACAGAAGTCAAAGATTCTGATGCTGATCGCTCCAACTTATTAGCCTCCTCTACACTTATCTCCAAGTCCTGGACCTTGTTTTTCCATTCTTCCACTAGACTGCGTGCATAAGACTCGGCCATCTTTGCAGCTTCTAGCTCAACATTAAGTTGCTCAATAGAAGCTTCTCTTTCCGCCAACTTCTCCTCGAAGCCTTTCGCCTTCTCAAGTTCTTCTTTCAGAGAGTTAATTTCTTCCTTGAGCCGTGACACCATTTTGTTGTTTTCACTGGCCTCCGTTTCAAGCTTTGAATCAAGCAAAGTTTTCAATCTGGTCAGCTCGGCCGAGAGAATCTGCACCTTCTCTACATGTATCTCAGCAATTTTAGTTGCATCATCAGCATGGCTCAGTGCCTGGTTCTTGGCATCACAAGCCATGGCCAGCTCATGTTGAATCCTCTGGAGCTCCTGAGAAGTGGAGAGAAGAGCAGCCACATCCAAGGCATGTTGGCTTCTCACAGCTTCAAGCTCTCTCTCCCATTCTTCTTCCTTCTTCTGAGCAGCCTCGATCCCTGACTGCTCCAACTCAATAGCCCTGAACTTTTCAATTTCTGAACTCTCCTCGGCTCGCTTCTGTGCCACCAAAGCATCCCTAAGCTTTTCATTAGCATCTTCAGCTGCCTGTTGTGCTTCCTTGAGTTCCTTGAGAGCTTTTGCCTTCTCCTTCTCAATCAAAGCCACGTGCTCCTTTGCTTTCTTAAGTTCATCTTGAGCAAGATTTAATTGTGTCTGCACTTCAGAGGTCTTCAATACCCGCGAGACCGGTTTCTGGAAGCACATAGAGAAAAAGGGCTTGTTATATTAGCTTGGTCCTAAAGAATGAATGGTTAAGCCATGTTCAGTGTCTTCCGAACAATTTAATTGCAAACTTCGAGCATTTGCACCAAATAGTAGACCTGGGGCATGAGCGGTGCCATTTTACAATATTTACAGCATGACTAGTAGTAGTTGCACATTGTTCCAGAAGCAGCCATTTATTCAGAATCATCAGATGGGTCTTTGCTGCTCTTTGAGGAGTAATATAGGAAAAAAGTTTGAAACAGTTCCGAATGCTACTTTGTAGAAACGGTACAGGGTGCTGCGAATTTGGAAGTAAAGGAGTAGGCATCCGTAGACATTAAACAGAACACTCAAAGTAAAGGACTTGTTGACTTACATCAGGTGGAGTGACGAGCTTGGGGGAGCGGCGATCAACTGTGGGTTTAGAGGTGACGGTGCGCGGGGAGCGATCAAACGAGAGACGTGGATTGGGGGATGGAGTGGATGCATCAGGCTCCGCTTTTGTCAATCCACGACCCAATTTGCTAACTCTTGGAGTTGCGGGGGAAGCTTTGCTATGGGGAGTTTCCGACGAAGTGGATCTGCCGAAAATTCAAACATCAGAACTAAATACAGAACAACGTCACGAATTTAAAGGTGCCAATGAGAATGCAGCACAGTATTAGCGTATGGATCTAGTTGCAACCAGCTGTGGGAACTTGAAGCACCAATTGGACGAAGCAGCCCAAGTAAACGTTAGATAAGAGAACCGAAAAGAAGCAAACTTTACAAGATCGGCATTTGGAAACCATGACCCAGATCCAATCGGGAGTCCTAGAACAGCATACTAATCACTAAACCAAAGGGCAAACAGAGGAAGTCGCCAAGAAGTGAGGCCGGAATATGGAGAGCACAGTTCCAGATCTAGTCACAGAGATAGATCAAAGAGAGAGGGCACTTACTTGGGCTTGGAAGACATCGCTGAGGAGGGAGAAGGGTAGAAATGGTGGGAGAGTAAGCAGAGGATGTTGCTGTCAAAACCAAGAAAGGAGGTGCTACTCTTGTCCGAGTGTTAGAATGCCCACATTGCAAAGCTCGCGTCTTTCTTCTGTCTGGTGTTTCAATTAAAAATGAGACGAGGGCAGTTCAGAGATCAGGAGATGCAAGCGACTCTTTTTACAGCGGGCATGGCATCAGATGGAGGAGGAGGAGGAGGACGAGGAAAGGGAGAGCAAGAATTTACATACGAACGACTTGACACCAAAAATTGGTTGGCTTGATTGTAACTTCTTCTTCTTCTTCTTCTTCTTCTCCTCTGCTTTTTTTGTTAATCATAATAATAAATAATATCTAATCTCGGGTTGTGTCTGCGGACCCATCAACGACAAAGCCCAAGATACAGATGCTCATACATACACACATCACATGGAATGGCAACGTACTCTGTCACTCACGCAGCTTCTCGAATGGACGCAACTGCCCCTCCTTTTCTTCCCTTTCCTTATGCATGTCCCCAAAACTAAAGCGAGGTCAGTGACCCTGTTTCTCATAGGCAGAGCTCAAAAAGAGAGAGAGGACCCCCCTCTATCCACTTCTTTTCTGCAAAAGCAGACAAGAGTCATGCCGGGTCTCCCTCTCCTCCCATGATTTTCTCACTCCCTTCCTTCCTTTTTCTCCTTTTCCTCTTTTCTTTCCTAACTCATCATTTCCTTATTTCAAAAACAAATGGTGTGTTTTTATAAACTCACCCAGAGTATTCCTCGGAGATGGCCACAGTTGCCATCAACAATCTTCTCATTTTCTTTCATTACTTGACTAACTCAGTGGGGAAAGACACACACACGCACACAAAATAATAATAATAAGAGGAGAGAAAAATCGACCCTCTTCAGGTGGTAATCCTTTAACCCCCTCCACAGTCAAAACTTTGATGCAACATTTCGGGGCACCGGAGAATGTTAAGATAGTTTTCATCCATAATTTCTGTAATGCTAACATATCTTTAGTCGGTAAATCCCGAATTATGGATATCACTCGCATGCTGACAAACTAAAACATGAAAAAATTACATATATAACCGAAGGAAATTTCCTCTACGAAAACATGACCCGTGACATAGCTACAGTCTTTGCCTAAACAAATTTCCACCTTTTGACCTTTGAAGTTGTCTTTTTGCATAATTGGCCACCAAAGTTCTTACTTTACAAAAATCTACAAAATCAATCTACCAGCATTTTATCGACATTCCTCCGCTAGTAAGTCTTCGAAAGAAACATTTTCCGTCTTGCTTTATGGGGGAAGCCGTCCACCAGCGCTTCTTACAACATCCGTCCTAGTTAAGTCATCCAATAAAACCTTTTAAAAACGTGTAGAGAAATGAACTTCGCACATTTCTATTTACATTACTTGGAGAACGATAAATTTTACATTTCGTAATTAGATATTCCTTCTGTTTCTCGACATCCGCTGCACCGCACTGGGATCAGTCTCCTGACATGACAGGTACAAAAGAAGAAGAGGAAGAAGAATAACGACAACATATTTAGCAAAAAAAAAGAAGAATAACGACAACATGGGAAGGTAGATATAGTCGTTATTTAATGTGAAATGGTACTCGGCAAATCTCGTCCGACTGGTCCGAGCTGTCCCAGTTCAGATCCATGTGCCCAACTTCCACGCTAGAAAACTGAAACCTCGATCTCAATGCGCTCCCTCTTCCTTCCTTTCGTACAATTTTGTATTTTAATCGTCCCGTTCCAAACCCATTCTTGGGAAGGCGAAGTTTTGCAGACTTGTCGGGTCGTGTCTTACCATTTCCAAAGGCTTGATTCACTCCAAAGGAAAAGAAAAAGAGGCTAAAAACGATCATGTGGAGAATTCGTGGCAATCAGTCACGTCGAGGAGCAACCATCAGTCCATTCTTTAAACTATTATGTTGATCGCGGACAGGAAGATGCAGCAGCTATAGATCCAACGCCCTGTTTAACAGGCAAATAAACACGCAACCCACACCTTCACTTCCACCAACTTATGTGTTTACTTTAGTCCGAAGCCTCCGCCAGCACAAATGAAGGTTTAACATCAAGCAAGTAAAGCCCAGAGGGATGATAACAGTTAGCTTTAAATACGAGCTAGCCAGCACCAGAACGATCTAGAGCAACTTCAGTTCTCCCAACACCCCAATAATCGCCATCAATCTATAAAAGCAAAAGGTGAGGGACCATCTCGTAGTTGCTGCCATTTCCTCATCAAGCAACAGTACAAAGGAACTGACCCTCTTGCACAATCCAATGTACATACCGCAGCCACCGTTTTGTTGGATCCCCAATGTCCACTTCAGAGGTTGATTTTGCGCCTTCTGATGACCCAATTATTGAAATATAACAGACGGTTTAGGCAAAGATGCCTGCTTTTTAAAATGTCGGTAAATTTAAGTGTGCCGCGCCAAATTCCATAAATGAAGTAAAAGGAAAGGCGTAAGGAATCTCACTCTAGCCAGTTCGGCCAGGCGGACTTAAAAATTCATCAGCCAGACACAACACAAAACAGTCCGACAGATATCCGTGTCCTCAATGTTTGCCTCACAAGTTCATGCTGACATCAACTAAAAAGGGATTCTAAACCATTCGAAGAAATTGAGGTGCGTCATTTGACCATGGACGAACCGTAACCGTAACCCTACTCGGAGACCCCTGCCCCGTCTCTCCCAGATGACATTTGTTTCCATGCTCACTTGATCACGTCGGTCCTTTCACTCCCACAAGCGCATTCCCCCCACAGCCTTTCATTTGAGGACACTCTTGCAGCCACTACATAGATGGTGATGCCCAAGTATGCATATTGCAGACGAAGACATTATGTCCCACTTGTCGACGCCATCAAATTAGAGCACGGGAGACGACATGCGATTGATGCATCTCTTCAGCCAACCTTGTCTCCTCACGACCGGACCCACTTGATGGGTCAGAGTGGAATAGGCAACAAAACAGCCAATTTTGCTGGGAGGGAAATTCAAAATTGATGCTAAAACACCATTGCAGGATTAAAATGGGCGTATGCGCGTGTGTACAAAAGGAAAGGAGATTCTTTGAATATCAAAAGAAGCACAACTAGCTACTTTCTGCAGCTCGGTAGATGTTGAATGTACACAGATATAAATCATATTCAGGTATCTGAAAAGTCCTTCAACGATGTGCGAGCAGAATAGGGAAGTGGGGAGAGAGATTTCTTGGGGACCGACCATGCTTAGCGAGATCCATCCGTGCCCCTATGTGATCGGTCGTCCTAATCATCATCATAAGAGATGTGGGTACTAGTCGTGCAGCCAGGAGCTTGGGGGTCCTCAGCACCGCAACAGTCGTAGAACTTGGCAGCATAAGGGGGATCATCAGGTCCCAACTCGTAGTACCTTCAACAGCAGAGAGGATGCAGAAAACTATTAACCCCCCAGCTTGGAGCAACTCCCGTATTTGCAGGGGAGACGCATAATCATGGAATCAATTGCAATCCCAGTCGCAAAAACATGAATATCCACAACGCAACTTGTTCCTAGGTAGTCACCGCCAGTTTCAGAAAACCGACAAAGGCGACGATTTTCCATCTCATCCGACAGTTACGTAGGAACCCATTGGAACCCTAGGCTAGCGGAGGATCAAAAAGGAAAAGAAGAAGAAGAAGAAGAAGCGACCTGCGTTGGTCGTCGTGGCGACGGGAGACGAAGAAGGAAGGGTGAAAGCGGCATGCGGAGGAATGGTTAGAGGAAGGGGCGTAGCTGTGCTTGCACCTCTTGCACGTCTTGTCCGCCTTCTGTTCGTCCCCCTCTCCCTCCGTCGTCTCCTGCTTCCGAATCTCCGCCATCGAGCGATCCAAGTCGACGGGCAAACTCCAGATGAAGAGGGTCTGTCCTGTCCTGTCCTGTCCTGTGGAGGATGACTGTTAGGGAAGGAGGTGGATCATCTGATTCATATTCATGGCCCAACACTCCATTATTGAATGGGCCCTGTTCTGATCTTATCAAAAAGCCCACACTCCGCATCAATATGTCGTCGTTCGCCGCTCCCCCCCATTCTATCCACCCAAAAATCAAAGAGCAGTAGGGAGAGACGCAGAGGTCTTGGTGGGTGGATGGAGATGGTTGCTTCTCCATCCCCGTCTTTGCCCTGAGCCTTCCCCTGTAATTCCCTCCACCCCATGTTTCGTTTCGTTTCGTTTCGTTCCAGTATTATTACGATGATGCCCACCACCACCACCACCGCTACGACGCTGAAGCATCTCTCCCTCCTCTCTCCTCCTCCTCTCCATTCGTTCCCTCCTATCTCCTCTCTCCTCCTCCCTTCCCCTCTCCCTTTATACCCTCGTCCCCCTCGTCCCCCTTCCCTCCCCTCCCTTCGCTCTGCCTCTCGCGTTCCCGACAAACGTCTTCAGGTTGCTCTCATGTCCGCTTTCATGGCCCCCCCGCCACATGGGTTTTCCCCATCCTCCTCCTCCTCCTCCTCTTGCTTTCGGGGCGACAGAGAACGCCCGTCGGATTCCGCTGCTGCGGACGACGACGGAGATGAGGACGAGGAGGAGGAGGAAGGAGACTTGGCTTTCCATGTCAGGGACGGCAGCATGAGCACGTCTCCCTCTGCCCTGCCCGACAGATGGGATGTCCTGGGCCTTGGCCAAGCCATGGTTGGTTCCCTCTCTGCTTCCCCCCCTTACTTTTCCCGCTCTTGTATCTGCTCATGTGCCTTTTCTATTGCTTCTCTAGGTGGATTTTTCGGGAATGGTGGATGATGCTTTCTTGGAGAGATTAGAACTGGACAAGGGTACCCGAAAGCTGGTGAACCACGAGGAGCGGGGCCGAGTGTTGCGCGCCATGGATGGCTGCAGCTACAAAGCTGCCGCCGGAGGTTCTCTCTCCAATAGCTTGGTCGCACTGTCGAGGCTCGGCACTCGCCCCATTGGAGGTCCTCCCTTGAGCATTGCTATGGTTGGTAGTGTGGGGAGCGACCCTTTGGGTGGATTTTATAGGTCTGGCCCTCATCTCTTTCAAAATTCAAACTTAAACAATCCTTCTCACCTTTTCTTTACTCGCAGAGTGGCTTCAAATCAATTCCCTATCAATTTGAACGTTCCTTTTTAATTGTTACCAGGGCAAAATTGCGTCGAGCAAATGTTAACTTTCTATCTGCACCTGTCAATGATGGGACAACAGGGACTGTGATTGTTCTCACAACTCCCGATGCTCAGCGTACTATGCTTGCATATCAAGTAAGACATGATTCTGATGGCTCTCCATTGACAACTTCTGAAAATAATATGATTGTTGCCACGTCTCTTGCTGATGTATTTGCACAAATTGATGATTGATGCTTCTCTTAGAGAATGCAATGTCTAGCTGTGCATTTTAGCCGTCCAGCCAAAAAGTCTACGTCTCTGATACAGCAGTTCAATATCTTGGAGTTTTTGGCCTAAACTTGGAGACATCAGTCAGAGATGTTGATTGATTGCAAAATCTAAATTTTTTTTTTGCCTTTGATGGAGGATTCGTGCTTTGTTCCTATAATGGTTTGCTTATTTTCTCGTCATCTCTGGTCTCACTCTGTCCCTAACCCAGCAATGAAGATCCATGTAAAAGGGAAAAACTGATGGCTGCTTAGGAGATGCATATAACTATCTAAGGACCTAAATTTGTGCTTTTTCATTTTGTGGTAATTCTTCCGATAACATATTCTTTCCTACTATTGTTCTCTTTCCTTCAATGAGCCAAGCCTTATCATCCAATTTAGTCAAACCCTACCTCATCTTTTTGCTTGGCTTAGGTAGATAAAAACCAAAAGCTGTTGTTCTCAAGCGACATGGGTGAAAAGGAAAATTGGCAGAACTAAGTTTTACTTTAACTTGGATAACTTCTAACACGTCAGATGAAACTGAGAGCATAGAGGTCACTTTACTGATAGTAATCAGGGGTAGGCTTCTTCTCATTGTATAGTGAAACAAGATAGAAAAGTTAAAAATGAAAAACGATATTGGGTTTACACATGTAAAAAAAATTAGAGTGTGCAGGAAACATAGGCAAAGTATTAAAATATTTGATGGGTTGAGTCTTAGTTGTAACTATGCAGCACTACTTCAAGAAGAATGATTTTGTTTTTGAGATGACACGTAACTAAGGCATAAGGGAATAGCTTGTTTGTTGTTCTGGAGATTGTGGGCACTGGGCAAGACCATGAGCATCCAAAGTCTGGTGCTATTCATTTTGTGCAGGGTCTTTTCCTTTTGCTGTCGAATCATCAGAAGATGGATTTTTGAGTTTAGGATTTCAGCTGGCAGAAATCTAACTTGTATGAGCTCCGGAAGGGCCTTGTAAAGTTGTCTTATTTATCCTGTGTAGTGTTCCATGTACTGTTTAGAGCTGTTTCCTGGATTTGGATCTCGTTTTGTGTGCTGCTGATGGTAAATCACTCCTTTACTATTGCCTTTCTTTTTATGTGGTCAGGGCACGTCGTCCTCTGTTAACTATGATTCATCCCTGGCTGGCATGGTTTCCAAAACAAATGTCCTCATCGTTGAAGGTTATTTATTTGAACTCCCAAATACCATCAAAACCATAGTAAAAGCATGTGAAGAAGCACGCAGGGGTGGTGCTTTAGTTGCAATAACTGCCTCTGATGGATCATGCATCGAGAATCACTACGATGATTTCTGGTAAATTCACTTGCTTTATTGACCTTCTATTTGCTATCTTGACTTTTTTCTGGCAACTTATGTTTGAAGAGTGTGCCCATGAAAGCTGTTCGTATTTGCTCGTCCTTTTAGTTGTTTTTGGGTTTTCCCCACAGACAGTTTCCCATCCTTCTTGAGGGAGTCAGAGGACCTTTCTTTTCCAGCAACTAACGACTGGGGAACTGTCGGAGCAACTTTTTCCCCCCCAATTTTGAGCTTGTCGCCAATTAAGTAGCGTTTTATATGAAATCTAATCGTCAGTGGTCATGGTAGATTAGTTAAACTGGCTAAATGTGTTTCTTTGTTTGGCACATTCTATCCTTAGTGCCTGATATAGATGCGGACATCTCCATGCAGGGAAGTTGTTGGCGAGTATGCAGATATCGTGTTTGCAAATAGTGAAGAAGCTCGAGCCTTTTGTCACTTGTCCTCAAATGAAAGTCCTGTCTCAGCTACAAGGTACCTGAGCCATTTTGTCCCACTAGTCTCGGTTACAGATGGTCCCCGGGGCTCTTATTTCGGTGTGAAGGGAGAAGCAATCTATATCCCTCCTTCCCCATGCATCCCAGTGGATACTTGTGGAGCTGGGGACGCATATGCCTCGGGTGTCTTGTATGGGATTTTGCGGGGTGCATCTGATCTGAAAGGCATTGGCACCTTAGCTGCAAGGGTTGCATCCACAGTTGTCGGGCAACAGGGCACCCGGCTTAGGGTCCAGAATGCTGCTGAGTTGGCAGAGTCTTTTGCGTTTAATGTCGAGAATTCCGGGATCCGGTCGGATGTTGCTTCTGATCATGTTTCGAGCTTGTAGCCTGGTGCTTGAGGCCATTTTCTTGATGATTTTTCCCAATGTCAATGGGATCTGTCATTGTTGATAGCAATGTATTCAAGTGGATTAGGACATTCTTTTGATTTATATAAGTGGAGTTTTTTTTTTCTTAAAAGAGTTTATCTTAGTTTTGTGTTTGGCCATCCTAGTTAATATAAACTGGATCGAAACTGAGCAGGCCTTTCAAGTATCGCATTGTAATCAAATGAGGACACTCTGGTAAGGCTTCTGTTTCCTGAGTTGTAGATCGGCCGGGCTCAATGGAACTGAGTGTGGAAGGTGACTATATGGGCCTGTGGCTGCGTAGATTGAATTTGTTAGAGACACGGCGCAACATGGTAAAAGCACGCTTATTCCAAGCATGCACATTCGGTTGACTTAATCTTTTAGGATGGTTTCTTCTTGTCTTATGAACACGTGCTTATGACGTTGTAAGAACGTTTGGCCGGATGGCTTCCCGGGGTCAAAAGAGAAAAGGTTCTTTTTAAAATGTGATAACATGTAATTGACTTGATATTAGACAAGGAGAAAATACTGGGTCCATCCAATGTACCACGTACGTATATTCCAATACCATTCGCCATGTAACACGTGTTGTCTACCATTTCTTTTGGTCAACTGCTGTCTACCAGTTAAGGGAGTAAGAAACTGAAAGAGGAACGGAAATAAGTACTGGTAATCCAAAAGTTTCGCCAAAATGTCGGGGCATTTTTACGCATAATCGACGTACCGTACCGACTTTAGGAGGGGGCATCGTGGTTAAGTATCCATACATCGTGGTTAAGTGCAAGATGTGAAAGAGAAAGTCAGCACCGTCGATGATTATGGTGCTCCCGATGCCACCTTACACAGCATTAGCAAGCGCCGTCGTAACGAAGAAAACACGTCTCATAAATTGTTTTACAGCGTGTTTATGTTTACAACATTAAGTGGTTAAAAAAAAACAAAGGGGCGATGGGCCAAAGACGTTCGCCATTATTATATAATAAAGGAGGGGACAAAGATGGGAGGTGAGGTGAGCGTACGTTGTCCCTACAAAAAGCGGTCAAGGATCAATCCCTCGCTTTCTCCAGCCAAAAGCTGCCATGGCATAAATCAAAAACCCAAAATGGAATCCCAAAAAGTTAGACAAAGACCGAAGCAGAGTAGAAGTCTCCCGTTCCGTTCCATTCCATTCCATTCCACACCCTTACAAATCATTCATCAATCCATCCGTCCATCCATCCAGAACCCAACCATCATCATCATCTCGTCCGAGAAAATATACGACTGACTGATCCATCGGGTGGGGGGATGGGGTCGGAAGCGAAGGAGGAGGAGGAGGAGGTGGTGGTGTTCACCTACGGCACCCTCAAGAAAGGATTCCACAACCACCGGGTGCTGGAGGAGCTCATGGCCACCGGCGAGGCCTCCTTCCTGGGGAGGTACCGCACCTCCATCAGGTACCCCCTCGTCTGCGGGCCTTACAGAGTCCCCTTCCTCCTCGACCTCCCCGGCTCCGGCCGCTGCGTCTCCGGCGAGCTCTACTCGGTCTCGTCGGCGCGCGCCCTCTCCCTGCTGGACGAGCTGGAGGGCACCTCTCGCGGGCACTACCAGAGGCGTCCCATCGAGGTGGTCGAGCTGGCGGAGGGGGAAGAGGAGGAGGAGTCGGAAGAGGGAGAGGAAGAAGAGGAGAGGAGGAAGACGAGGAGGGCGGAGGCGTACTACGCGGACAGCAGCTACGCGATGGAGATGTGGAACAAGTGTGGGAAGATGGGGTACGGCGGCTACACGGAGGAGGTGGCGCGTGGGTACGTGAAGCGTGGGGACAGGCCTCCCAACCTCTCCTTCCTCGACCACATTCGCTGCTTCCTCTCCTCCTCCTCCGCCGCCGCCTGATTGCCTTCACCGCCACTTTTTTGTCTCCTTCTTTAGTCTCTTCCCTGCTCTACTCCCATTTTTACAAAATGGTCGGACAGCAAGACAATTCTTTTTTACCGAATGGACCAAGAGTATCGCGTCGAATTAGCAATAGAGTCTCTCGCCGGCACTCGTCTGTCGTCATGTTTCGTCGGCCTTGACTCATCTCTTAGCTCAAATTTTCTTGGCACCGAGTTATGGAGGCGTGACCTCATTTGGCAATTGCCAATTGGTGTTTTTGCTTTTTATATGTTTGGAATGAGGACATGATGATATCAAGTTGCACGCCTGCTCCTTTGCATATTTCTTCAGGACTCTATGCAACTCTTATATCGTGTCCTTTCCCCCACACAATCATTTCCCTTTTATTGCTTTCCAACGTGCAACGTTTTCGTTTTCCTTTCTTATCTTCTTCGTCTAGATACGGCCTGAGCTTTCTTCTTGGAACAACATTTGGCTCCTACCAGCAAAGTAGCTCCGTTACGCCTTCCTCTTTTTTGGGGGTGATTTTCTATTGACTTTTTGCCCGCTTGTAACATTGTTGTAACATTGTTGATACATAATTCCTCGCGAGAGCAACCGAGCGATATGTAACATTGTTGAAATGCAGAAGCGATATTTGTACTCAACTTTAGTCCACAGGGCGAAAAACAAAAGAAAATACATCAAGTATCGGTCCAACGCATCTGCAAACTCAAAGATGCTGGTTGTTTCAGTTATTTCTTTCTCGGCTCACCACAAGAAAAATCAATACCCGAACGAGTTAACAGAAATCAGCAGGATCATGCCCTTCAGAGCACGCCTACTTGCGTAACACCACCTCTTCCCTGCTTTTGCTGTCCAAAATAGGCATCGACCGCATCTACCAAGCTTGTCGACGGATGAGGCACATTGATCTACAGGGTAGCTTCTACTTCTGGATCGGTCTCGATTGGGACATTAGGTGCACTATTTCCACCCCTCAGACGAGAAGAAACATTGTCAATGGCAGAATTGAGTTGGCTGATCTTCGCATTTAGAGTCTGCCTGGTCTTCTGCTTGCAGCAAGAGGACATTCAGAATCAGATAAATGTATCACATCCCTATCAAAGGACAAATATCCCTTAAGGAGTTACCCCGTAACAATTACCTCCAAGCCTTCATCATAATATATTGGCCTCTTGGCCCTCCGAAACCCATACTCGTCTTCATTTAGCAGAGATCTTCTAATCTAAAAGACATGAGGTAAATTCTCACTATTAGTAGTTGCCATCCAAGCTTATCCTTTCCAGAACCTCACTTTTTTCTCTTACTTAATACAGACAACAAACACCACGTTCCTTAGCTTCACTTTGATGTTATAAATCAGGAAACTCAAACCAGAATCTTGTTATCTGCACGTGTTTCTCTTTTTGTACTTATATACAATGTCGCAGTACAAGTTGCACAGAATTTGGCAAATTTTGCACCAAAATGGTTACCTCGTGAACAGTGCTGTCAAACTCATCTCCCCGAACAAATTGGAAGACTACTTACTGCACCAGATAAGAACTAACTAATTACCTGCGGAGCAAATACGTAAGCTAACGTTCCGAAAATAGCACCACCCAGAAGAAAACCGGCAACAAAATCACTGCCTCCACCCCTACCACCATCACTGCACACCATAAAATTAGAGTAGAATATATTAGATCAGCTCTATAGGATAGGACTCTTTGGACGAAATTTTAAAGGAAATTATGATGTTAAAAGCAAGAAAAAAAGGAAAAGGTGCTATGATATAAAACAGAAAGGAAAAATGGCTTCTGAAATGACTTCGCAACAAGAGGTGTAGTCGTGATAATTTCAGAGAGAAAGTTGACAAGACTACTCAACAGTATCAAACAAACACGTGAATAAACTAAAAAATGGCGTTTGTCACTTAGCTGTAAAAACTGAATACTATTAATGAAGACTTCAAACTTAGAAGGTGTCATAATATTGAACAGTGGATTAGAGGCCATTCTAAAAGAAGTGTTCCCTATCTTAACTTCTACAAAAAGGGCATTTGGGTGCCACCGGATGTGTTAAGAACCGGCAAAACCAAAAGAGAATCTCATGTGAAAACATACTTGCAAAAAGCAAGGCCGAATAAAACAGTATAAATTATTCAGATTGTGTTGTCTGTTATCACTTTCTTTGAAGCAAATAATGTCCAGGACCGGGACTCCTTCTTTAGTAACTCGCTAAGAAAAAGGAGGCCCCATCATGTAAGAAACTGGAACCTGTTATTGGATATCAAACTTCATAAGATGACAATTATGAGGTACGATATCCTGCAAAATTAATGCAACATCCTCCAACATCATGTGATGCACAATTTGTGCATTGAAAACGAAAATCACACTTTATTAAATATGGTGAACAAGTGCAATGGGGCTCTCGTGAACAAGATCCACAATATATATCCGCAAGACATGTCCATAGAAAGAAAGAGTAACCCTAAAGTTTCTACCATTGAAGACTACCTTCAGCAAGAGCTTTCTTTTTATGGGGACAGAACCAAAGTTTACTTGAAAAGCATTGCCAACTACTAAATAATCACAGCAATTTCAGAAATGGAACTATATGCCTATAATATGTAAGTCCTGTTGATTTGAATAATACTGAAAATATGACAAGTAAATATTTGAGATATTGCATACTCTAGACTATCTAAGTAGTTGGAAGAATTAAGCATCCTTCAATCGCACGTTACCATGGACATGGATTTCATAGGATTCTTTGCGTGTTTACCCGCTAAATAAAGTAAGAGACGACTTAGAATGATTGAATGGACAAGAAAAAGAAAGACATTGAAGAGCACTAAAGTCACAAGCACAAGTCACGGACAATCTAAGCACACGAAAATCAGACAATTCCAAGGATCAGAAGACTATGTCAATATAAAGAAAAAGGACAACCCCAGTAAGTAACACTGTCAGGAAGGTAAAAATGCATCGTGTCACATAATTTTATATACATAAATCACAGAAAACTCGTCCAAGTGCCCATCACATTGTAGTAAGATTCAGATAACATACCGGTACTCAGCATGAACTGAAAAGCGCCTCTTATCTTCAATTTCATTTGACTTCTTCTGGTAATTCAGCCTTGGTCCAGTCCGATATGAAGTCGACTTGAGAAAGCCAAGCTCACGGGCCTTCAGATGAGACCCACCTTTGACATGGTTAAGGTAATAGCATTAGATGAAAGGAACAAAAGAACTCAATTAATGAGCCGGTGAAGCAATAACCTTGGTATCCTCAGAAAACCTAATTTGACAAAAGCACAAAAAGAAAGAAGCCCAATCTAATCTACCATTAAATTAAGAAGCAGAACAATAGAAACTGAAGCGACATCACATGAAATTTACCATGCTACCTAGGATCATCTGCACTTATAATCAGCCAGCATGCAGGTAAAGTAACAATGTTCAAACTAACAGCATTCCTATCAAGATTTAGCGAGCATGGGCAGCTATATGATTGAGGATTCTCGAACCTAGCAAGACTCAAACAAAGTTCAACCCTTTCTCGTCTCATAATTTAGGACTAGAAACATAGTCAATGGAATAGTTTCTCTATGAAACCTTTCAAGTAGAACTAGTGATGTTCCGCCGCTTATGCTGAAGACATTCCTCACCTTGTTTTCGAAATAGTATCTCTTGTGGGCTGGGACTACGCATACTTGAAACTTTCCAATTCACAAGTGAAGGAAAGTCGATACAATTTTTCAGCCACCAATTGCCGATGAAATTAGTACACAACTCTTAATCCCAAGGCTTAAGGAAAATCAGCAGTCGTTTAAGAAGCATTCGAGTTGACGCCTAAAGATTTAAGTATCCTTCAAGTTGCACTTTCTGACAACCTAATAGAACCTTGACCAGCTGAATCCGTGCCTAAAGCCAGCATTTCAATGTTCAATGGGATTGCCGACAGATGTTTAGCGACTTTCAGTCGAACTTCAGCTGAGGATGGGCTCACTTTGCAAATAACAGCGACCTACAGGCTATACTTGTTAAGGAAGACTAAAACCGTATGAATTGCCCAAGTTGCCTGAACGAGCTATTCCCTCACCAGTCACTACCCAAAGGCCATAGAGTAGAGTTATCTCCTGTAGCAGCAGGAGTCTAAACTCGTCAGCCAAGTATCCGGTCGTTTGTAACCCTAAATTACGCGAGCTTCCTCCGGAGGACATTAAGAGGCAAAGGGAGGGTGGGGGCGATGCCCTGCATGCAACACTCATTATCGCGGGCTCTCGCGAGCGCTTCCCAGCATTACGAGTCGCCACAAAGCAGGGGCGGGCTAAAAAGCGAAGAGGAAGGAAAACGAGCGGCGGCGGCGGCGTCTCAGCCGTGATTGCACAACAGCTACAGAATCGCGGTTCATGAACATGTATAAAAAGAAGCCAAACGTGGACAGGAGGGGACATAAGCGTTCGATTCCCCGACAATAGGGGTTCAGTATGAACGCTCGACCGACAGAACCCGGAGGCAATTCAGATTAAAGAAGAGAAATCCGGGATCATTCATTCAATTGCAAACCGCAGAAGCAAGTGTAGAAGAAGGTGGTGAGAAAAACAACGGAAAGGGATGAAATTGTACACCGACAGAAGGGAAAAAAACGAGCTTACCGGAGGAGGAGGAGGAGTAGATCGATAGTGGGGAGAAGCAGGTCGCCATTTCCCACGGCAGAGGAGGGAGAGAGAGAGAGAGAGAGTCGAAGAGAGATCGGAGGAAGAAGAGGGATGGAGGGAGGATAAAATGGAGCGGAAATATCGAAAGGGGAATTTTACCCCCTCTCTCTAATCCTTACATTCACGAAAATTGCCATTCCCAACTCAGCACTTAAACTTGGGATTAGGTGGACGTAAAAGCAATCGATACTTTTTGTTTTGTTTTGGTAGGAATTAACGATACTGGGGGTGGGTGGGGCCGTAAAACGGGAGAATGTCGAATACAAGACTAAAAACGGCACTTTGGTGTATCCGTCGACCAAAATTCCAAACAACATCATCACTCCCCTCCTAGAATTTCATTTCTTGTCCATTTCCATTTTGGTATCCCCGTTGCCACTTTTTACTCAGTTGGCTACTCAAGCACCCCCCACACATCTATTCTGTTCATATTTCATATACAACACATGTGACATAGACCCGTCAAAGTGGATGATGGGCCCATTTCTTAATTCATATTTAATGGGCTGAGTTGTTATATTGGTGATTCTTATTCAATAAATGGGTTTAGAAATGATAAAACCTAATATAATATGAGTGTTAAATAGGTTCATAACTTAATTAGACCCGATCCACTTTTACGACTATCTTCACCCTTAGATATGTTGATACATGTTTAATTACGTTTTTACACATTAGCATAAATTATAGAAGTTTACACGTGTTAATTGTATCATATCGTGTCGAGTAACCCATTTAAAAAAATTGTCGTGTTTGGTATTCAAGAATATAACACGATTGATAACGATGCATCAATTGTATCATGTAGTGTCGCGTAACCCATTGAAGAAATTGTCACGATTGGGTTTCAAGAATACAACATGATTGATAAACGCTTGAAATGTGTCGTGTTCGATTTAGACCTGAATTTGACACAACACAAGAAGCACAGCCAGCCCGACTATAATTAAAACTAGCCTCTCCCCCTACTCCCGCCAGGAACCTTAGATTTAAAAATTAGACATATCAAAATGGATCATGGATCAATTTCCTAACATATATTTGATGGGCTGAATTATTATATGAGTTTGTTATCTATAGTTAATGGGTCATAAATGGATTTAGACCTAACTCTGTGGGTATAAATTGATCAAAAACGAGTTTAGTTTTACAACTTATTTAAACCTAACCCATAAATGAAGAAAATTAATGAAACGACTCACCGATTATATGACCCCGGGTGTTCTTTCTAGGCTCCACTTGTTTCGTGCAAAAATGAATGATTTTTAAAATATTTTTTAAAAAATAATTACTTGTTTCATTTGAAATAATCAACCGACGAAGTTTTTTTGCATTATCCCACAACAATTCATGTGCAAATATTTTCGTGAACGATGAAAATATTTTTCTTTTATTCATTTTTGTAAACAATGTAATTAATCATTTTTTAAAAAATATTTTTCAAATTATTTATTTTTTTGCGAAACAAATGGATCCATAAAGATCGAAGGTTGGTCATAGGAGGTCGGATGTTAGGTTGGACTGGGTCAGTGCATCAGTGACCATCATGTCCTATGAGCCTCATCTAGCCTAAGCCCAAAAAATGACAAAATACATATCGTACATAAAAATGGCGCGTTGTAAGTAGCGATGGACCGATGGTCACCCCAAAACGCTGCAAGATTATACTTTTCTTTATGACTACACTTTGAGTGGCACGAGCAAGTCTTTCGACTCTCTTGATCAACAATTCATCCATCTGAATAAATCGGCATAATATGCACGCACGCATGCACTACTGTAAAAAAGTCATAAGGCATTTCTCCACTTTTCATATTTCGAAATTGCTCTTCTCGATTATGAAAAAGTCATCCATAAAATAGAACATCAAAATTTTCGTATTTCCAACTTTGTAGAATTCATTCCTTTGGTTTTTTTTTAGACAACCATTTCACCATTCTCATAAGCATCCATAGGTGACGATGGCCTCTGATCCCAACTTTGCGAATTATCATCATTCCTTTGCTGGAAGTTTATCCATCTTGTCCACCTTCTAAATCTAGGAAAATTTCAAAAATGGATATGAAGTGGAGTCATTTTCTCAAATAATGACATGAAGTGGACAAATCGTCTCAAATAAGAGCCTGAAGTTGCCAAATTGTCTCCAATAAGGGTCTGAAGTGGTCAAATCGTCTCAAATAAGAATATTTGGCCGCTTGGTGACTATTCCGTTGCCGGAGAATGGATATTATAGTAAAAAAATTATAAGTATATATTTTTTTATTTTTTTTACTTTTGTTTACTTTTCCTTTCTCTTTGTTCTTTTTCCTTTTTTCTTCTTCCCTTCCCCGCGTCATTGTGCTTGACCGGCGACCTTTGCCAGCCTTAGGCAAGGGCCGCCCTCATCCGCATCGGGTGAGGGCCGCCCAGCTCGCGTCGAGCGAGGGTTGCCTCGCTTGGGATGGGCGGGAGAGGATGACCCTCGCCGGACACTGGCGAGGGCGGCCTCGGTGATGGCCAATGGACGGGAGAGAGGAAAAAAATAGAAAAGAAAAAGGAAAAAACAGAAAAAGGAAAAAAGAAAGAAAAAAAAGAAAAGAATTCAAAAAAGTAAAAAAAAGAAATACCCTTTGGCTAGTGAGGTTAGATCCTTATTTGAGACTGATATGCCCACTTTAGGCCCTTATTTGAGACAAGATTTACTTCAGACCCTTATTTGAGATAAAGTCTATTTCAGGTCCTTATTTGAGAAAATTACTCCGCTTTGGGCCCCCTTTTGGAATTTTCCTTCTAAATCTTGATCTTAACATCTGTTTACCCCTTAGACCGTAATTAAAGGCAAATGAATAAATTATTTAAAGTTTGAAACTCGAAAATTGTAGCCTTTATGAATGACATCTTGTAATTGAGAAGAGTAATTTCGGAACATGTAAAGTAGATAAAACATCTTAAATGGTTCTAATCTCGTCGGCGCACGTGGCTCATTTGTTCCCACTATGAAATTCCTGTGGTCAAGCTGCCTAACTTTATGATGAAACAATGTAATGATTCTTGATTTCCTCTAATTGCATTTTTCTTTAAAGTAGCTTTCGATTCTAAAACCATCTTCGTGGAAAAGCTCCCTTTCTTCATTCAAATTTCCAGATTTATGGAGATTGATAGTCTTATTGATATGCTTCCACTTTATTGCCATTTGCTCAAAGATTTTGTTTTTTGTTTTCCTAAATCACAACAATCAATTAAAATAAATGACATTCAATCAATCTCGATCTTCGTTCTGGGGAAGAATTTGTTTTAGAAAAAAAGGGTCAATCAACACTTTCCAATATGAATAGTTCCATGTTTAAAGGAAGAGAAGCGACTTCATGCATACACTCAATGTCTATAATTGGAGCAAGGTGCTTAATTTCATCAATAATGACAACTTCGTGCCTCGTCTATGCTCTCCCGGTGTTCATGATTGGTCTATTGATCGGGATGTTCAGTGATTATTCCAATTCCGATTATTTTTATTGTTTTATTATTGTTATTTTGCCTACATCTTCTAGTGAAACATCATTTTGTTTTATTAATTTTGCACGCTTTTCAAATTGGTTCAATGGGAAGGGCCTAGCAAGATCCACTGCTCAGCTTTTATAGTTGGTTCGATGTCAGCCCATATGGATGAGTATGGTTCCGAGTTGTACCCTAGAACTTGAGAACCTAACTAGTAAGAATCTGTAGGTTTCAGGTTTTCAGGTATGCATGGTAGGTTCCGTGTTCCAAAAATTAGGAAACTTATTTCGATGGATAGATTCCAGATTTTAGGTAGGTGGTACCTGGAACCTAAAACCTAAAACTTGAAGCCTAAACAAGTTTTTTGTGTTTTTTCTTAGTCTATATCTTCGCGTGATCCTGCTATATTTCATGGTGTCAGATGATGAGTTTATAATCTAAAACTACTAGTTTGATATTTCATTTTATGACTTGTTAATGTTTTATATTTTCCGTGTGTCTAAATATAAATTATGATTAGCTAATCATAGCAGTAAGTGGTGATCATTAAAGGTGATGATTCACTACAATTATTCAATTAATAATACAAATGAAATCCGAGTAGACTCTGGAATAGACTCTCGAATCTTGATAGGATATGTTTCAAGTTCCAAAAAATGAGAAACCTATTATAGGAACCTATACATAACACAGAATTGCTAACCTCTAGTGTCGATTCACGCAATGACTTCTCATTTTAGTTATATTTATTTGACCGTAATGTTAAGAAAACTAGTATTTTGTATTCTCTTTGATAAATGACAAATTTGTATAGTATTGTGGCGTTCATTTTCATTTTGATGAAATAAAAAAAAAGAACCAATTAGACAGGGTAGGTTATAGGTTCTAGCTTTCAATAGGTAGGTTTCGGGTTCCAAAAAATGAAAATCCTGTACCCAAGAGTATGTTCCAGATTTCATGTGAACCCTATAAGGAACCTGAAAATTGCTCACCCCTACTGGCCCATGTCCTTCTAATGTGCAGCTACCCCATGATCTCGCTTACTTACCTTGGCCACATATCTATAAATTCCTCACTTGTTATTCATTCTCCCTATCCAATGAGAGGGACTTTTTGAATTTCTTAACTTTATTATTTATTTATTTTATCCCCACATTTTTTAGATTATGAAAACATAATCCCACCTTTTAAACACTTATCCAATATACCCAACATTGACTCCCTCCAAAATTACAAATTATTCACAAGAGTTTATTAATTTATTTGAGGAGAAAAGAGAAAAAAAGGGCCTGGGAAATTAATGCATGGTGGGAGAGCGAGAAAGGAGCTGGCTATGGACAAGACAACAGAGGTAGGCAGATGGAGAGAAAGGGTGAACGTTGAACAACAAGTACCCAAAAATTAAGAGATTTAAGTACATCTCTTAATCTGACCCAAAAAAAAAAGTACTCTCTTAAGTACGATGTCAGACAAGCAAATATATAGCACAAAGCCATTAGGCATTTTGCTCGATGTATGATGATGTAAAAGCGTAAATGACTCCCGTCCGCCAAACAATGGTGACCTGTTAGATGCATCAAAACAACGTCAAAGTCACCCTACTTTTTCCCTTTTTTTACAAGTAACCACACTCATTGCATATTTCACACTCGTAGCATATTTCAAAAGTCCATGGTACCACTGAACCCACGAGCAGACAAGAATTTCCGTAGATCCCAACGAGTCAGCTCACTAACAACAACCATCGCGACTTCCGAGCTGTCTCTCTTCTTTTGAGAGAATCCATATAGCAGAGAGTAAGGGACAACTAAAATTACCAACTTACAGCCCGAAAATTCCTCAGTACCTTCAAGTCTCAGCTTTCAACTCCTTATATACAGACAGTGCCTGTGCACTCAAACAGTGGAGAACCTATAATGTAAAAACTCGAAAGATAAAAGAGAAAAAAAGCAAGTATTTGGAAAAAAGCTATTGGTGAATCCTATGTGGGCTATAAACAGATGGTATAGACCTTCTCCACGAAGAGCCAACAGAAGATGGATGAATCCCAGCATATCCATCGGTAAAACTAAATGTACATCATTTGAGCATGGACCAAAGGTTATTTATCCGAAAAGTCCCCAAAAAGGAGCAAGGATGTATTCACATGACGGCGGCTTTCAGGCAATAGTTGCTCCACGTCAGGAACAGGTTTAAATCCTTTGTCACTATCTGGGAAAGGGAAAGACAGAGACAAGGAAAGAGATCCAGAAACAGGGTCCTCTTCTTGGGCAGCCACCACCTCTGGATGACTTCCGCTTTTATCTGCCACACCAGTCCAAAGGGGCAGAAGGCCTTTGTTTGACGATTGTGTTTTTGCTCCCAAAGCAAGGTCAAGATTTGGTACCCCATCATGAGATCGAGCCGGAACTGGTGGTGGCAGTGTTTTCCAAGGGATGGAGCTCTCCCCTGAGGTCAGGTCCTTCGCACGATTGGAAACGACAGGAAAGAAGAACCTCTCAGCACTTCCAGTGTTTTCCAAATTGATCGACTCATCACAAGCTCGATCATGCACCGTCTTCAGAACTGCCAGAGTGGAATCCTCCATACTTTTCTGTGATGCAAAACCATCTACCAAATTTGCATCTATCGACCTACTAGCCTTGTATATTTCGCTACAATCAGTCTTCTGCTTCTTATTCACATTCTCTATTTTAACATTTTCACTACTAACGTTATTCCATGCCACTTTTTCACTAGCGCCAAAAGAAGTTTGTGAGGCTGTCTCAACAAAATCTGAATGTCGCCGCTTCTTTTCATGCTGCATATGCTTGAGCACATCTAAAGTCGTCGGTTCTATCTCTAATGCAGCACCTCTGTCCATGAGCCTGTCTTCTTCCTTCAAGACTTCGTCAAGCTTCGCTTCATTTCCTGTGCCATGCATTTCTTGCTCCCCGCTATTCCTGATTTCTCCAAGCAAAGAACGGGACAAAGAACCTTTTCTATCCAGGGAGCTATCACGCTGCATCAACATCTTATCATCTTCGGCACTACTACGGGCACCAGTTGTTACATACCGCTGAAGCTCCATGGGAACTATGGCATCTGAACCACAAACTTCATTCTACAGAAAGTATTGGAGATTCATTTGAACCATGAGAAAAAAGTTAAAATCACTAGAGAATGGTCAACACTCACACAATCACAAACTCTCAAGCATAAACACTTAAACTTGAATATCATGAGTTTTACAGTCAGTTTCTACATATTGGCAAAAACAGTATTAGAAATTATCAACTACATAACCTATTTGATGCAATGGAACAACAGAAACAAGAAAAGAACTATTTCGGCATATAATAAACCTGACAATGCTATGAACATAACTTTGTAACAATTTTTTACAGAATACAAAGCAAGCTAACAAAAATATGCTACTTGTGACAAAGGCTCAGAATCTCTAGGATCGCAAGGACTCAAAGCAAACGGTGCAAACACTATACCAAAAAGCACCATCAAGATTTCAAGTTTCTTCACGAATGCACACCATTAGTTATATTACTCTATTGATGTCTCAGTTAATATCAAATTCACCTCTTCATTGGAAACACTAACCATGGATTGCAGTTAAACATCTTATAAGTATAAAAAAACCTCCTAGACAAGTCATAAAGCATCATACATAGAGGCCCACAGATAAAAAAGTATGCATAGAAAGAATTCTGAGGAAGATTCATGCCTGGGAGGTTTGAGGACATTTCTTTTGCTGCTTTGACCAGTCACCGCTCATAAAAGAGCCATGCAAGTTACGGGAATCATGTCCACTGTCATCCTCAATTGAGACTTCTTTCAAACATATACACATCTTATCCATTGAAGAGTCTTTTGCATGACAATTTCCATTCATGGCTGTGGATGATGGTCTGATTTGAGAACTGCTCGATGAAGGATTCCCAGAGGGAGAACTCTGTTGGCAAGATTTACCACATGGAGGCAGATTCCCACCATTGCATTTAGGAAGAGATAGCTTATTACATGATGGTACAACGAGAGGAGGAATATCTTTCTCTGGAAGCATCACATTTGAAGTTGATATACTTGACTTCAGTGAAGAACCAGATTGTTGATCTAAACCAATCACAGTTCTTCCCCGGAAAACACCCCAGAGATAAAATAACGTGTTCCAGCCTGTCAGCAAGAAGTCTTTTGTTATCTCTCCATTGTATAAATAAATTACATATTACTGAAAGCTTAAATTTTCTATCCTTAATCAACCTACGAAAATTCAAGAGAGGCATTTTGACAGCAGTAATGATGAAGCCCTTCCCTACTAACGGGGCTCATTCAAGAACGTGCCATACTGAACCTAGTCGAGGATAAGACTAGCACAGTTGATTACACAATTTATCTCATTCCGGACAATATTATTTAGTTTCCAATGAATTCATACCAATGATTAAAATTTTGAAGGTTGTTTGAAAAATCAATCCGTTAAAAGTAGCTGCTAGCATAATTGGCAAAGTTTCTTTCAATTGATGCAAAGAATCTGATAAAACTTTGGCTTTCTCAGCGGCTAGGGAGTGAATTAGAAAGAGGAGGGCCACCTTTCTCTGTGATAGTTGACAAAAACATCCAGTGCCTTTTTTCGCCTCCCCCTCCACCCCAAATAATTGCAGGTGGCATAGGTATTGGCAATAACTAAAACCATATGTGTTACTTTAATGTAGTGGCATGTATAGAGATTATCTGTAACTTCATCCCATAGAGTAGAGCTGGCAAGTTTTGACATGACCTGTTTACAACATATGTATTTAAGCGTGTTTGGATTCAGCGTCTTCGTGTCACAAATGGGTCAATCCGTTTTTACAGGGATAATAAATGTGTCATTGACAGATTGATCCTTTCAATCTGTCTACAACATTTGTATAACATTCTACACGTTTAATTAAACTGGTCAACATCTTACACGTGTCGACACGAAATATTTAGATACACTTAGACATGTTTTTTTTTTTTTGGTTAAATACACTTAGACATGTTAATATACCTTTAACTACATTTTTTACGTGATTGTATAAGATAAATAGTAGTTTAAACGTGTTGATAGTATCATCTCATATTTAAATTCCACTACTGTGAACAATTTGTAATTTTGCAGGGAGTCTAATCTCGGGTATATTTGATAAGTGTTCAAAAGGTGGGGACTATGTTTTAATAATCCAAAAAATGAGGGGGCAAAATAAATAAAAAAAAAGTTAAGAAGTCCAAAAGTCCCTCTCCTTGGATAAGGGGAACGAATAACAAGTGAGGAATTTATAGATATGTGGCCAATACAGTAAGTGAGCGAGATCTTACTAAGTGGCATTCTTATCGGAAGTAGATCAACGAATGGTCCGGCCCCACATGTCATGAGACACAAAAGCACAAATTACCAGCCCTACTATAATTAACACCAGACTCTCCTCCTACTCCAGTCAAGAACCTTGAAGGTAAAAATAAGGCATGGGTGATAGACCCATTTCTTAAACCATATTTGATGAGCTGGGTTGTCATATTGGTTAATTATATTTAGTAAATGGGTCGTAAATGGGTTTAGACCCAGCTATATGAGTATAAATGGGTTTTAAGGGTGTTAAAATGGGTTCACAATTTACATAGACCCAACCCACTTCTATAACTCTCTCGTCTTCACTCGATTTTGCACTCGCTGACTCTGTGCTTTCACCTTAGTTTGGGTATGGATCTTCCAAGATCAAGTTAAAAAGATGTGTTTTTGTAATATGGTCGGACCATTTTCGACCAAACCCAACCCGGCCCGATCCATCCGTTTAATAGGTCTTGTAAAAATCAGGAAGCCTAACTGATAAAGTTTGCCGTGCTGATGACTTCGGTACAGGCAAAAGGTAGAAAACATAAACTTAGAAGATAGGAGACTCAGCAATTGATTCTTACGCTGGGATTTCTCTGGTAGCTGGTTGGAAGGGAAAATCAGTAGTTCAACACCATCAAAATTTGCTTTCAAAGCTAAATCACTCTTGATCATCTTCTCCAAAAGACCTTTGTAGCTCCTCTCATAACTGTGTCATCACCAATAAGCAAGTAAGAAAAACTTGCTGTGACAACAAGACTTGCACATTATGTCAGTATTTCGTAAGCAGAAAATAGGTAGCCAGCGACATACCTCTCAGGATCCTCCGCAAAAAAGTAAAGAGCAATATTATCATCACGTACACCACCATAAAACTGGGTTGGCCATGTACAAGTTCGAGGTACTTCGCTCAAGAAAATTTTATTTGAGAACTTCTTCACCATTTCAAGAACCCTAGGCGAAGCCAAAGTAGACAGATGTGCTTGAAGTCCTCCACAAAAATCTGGCTGTTGATTGCCTCTGCACACCTCAAAACTCCCTCTGCAAAATATAATAGATACTTTAAAAAACAATAGGTTAACCTTCAGAAAATGATAATTAATTTGATAAGGTTAGAGGCATCATACTTCCAGATACACTCATGCTCTGGAATAGCTGATATCCTGCAAATAGCAGATGGCAAAACTGAAGCGCAAGGAAATTGGCTTGAAGAACTCCCCTCAGAGTGCCTAGTGAAATCTAAGTTCACTCCCTTTAAGGAAGTAGCTGCCTTTTGCAGTTCAGTCAGCTGGATTGCATTATTGCCAATCATCTGCAAGCGGGAATCAGAAGTACAGCTTTGACGAACTACCTGCCCTTCATATGGCCCATCAGCAGACATAACTTTCCTCGAGATATCTGGAAATGATAAGGGATCCACGTGGATGGGGATAGACACGGACAAATCCTCAGATTTCTCAGGTCCTTTGTTTCTCTTATATATTCCAGGCTTTTTCAGCATAGAAGATGTTATCGGAGTTTTAATCTTACTACTGTTGTACGTCTCCTCTTTGGTACTTCTGGTCATTGAAACGTCCATTCCAACCTGCAAGCTACTAACAGGGCAAGACTCTGCATCGTGACCAACTTCTTTACTTGAACCACTTATAACTGCCTGCTTTGAGCGACTAACAGTGCAATCACGGGCTTTGTCAGTGTGATTTACCAAGCCCTTTGAGCGAGATAACCCTTCATGTCGAAGCCCATTGCCTTCAATACAATGTTTCTCGACAGTCCGAGAAGAACTAGCTAAGGGTTCTTCTTTCTGATCAAGCTGATTTGACTTGTACTCTGCAGAAAAATTGTATATTTCATCAGAGGAAGAAGATCCAACAGCGACTAACCAAAAAAGGATCAGTTAATTTCTTCACCAAGAGTCAGTTGTGACAATTTTAAGAAACGAGTAAGGTTGCTGAAGACAAAACCAACTTTATACAACAAAGTAAGAAGATAAAGCTATGCAACAGTAACGAAATAGCCAGGGAATTCTCTCCTCCATACTGTATGTAAAACACCAATTTCAAAGCCCCTTACCAGAAGACTTCACTAAAACAGCCAATTTAACATCAGACTGTGCAAGCTTTAAATCTCGGTTGTTGCTCGGAAGTGTGCCTTGCAAAGGTTCCCCACAGGATGTAAGCTTCTGATCAGAATTAGGTGTAGAGGGAGTTGAACTGTCCCTTGTTAGACTTGAAAAATTGCGGTCTAACTTACGTAAACTTGTCCTATCAAACACACTCCCTTCTTTGAGATTCTTGGATCCTTTTGGGTTCTGAGCATGAGTGAGTTTGGTTGGAAGCATTTTAACTTTGGCATCAGGAGCAACAGAGCGACCTGGATTTGTGTGCTTGAATGACATTGATTTGCCTATTGTTTTGGCAGGCCCTTCCTTTGAAATGAAGGAAGAATTCTCCCTCACGCCTTTGTGCTTCTGAATCATTCCTTCATCAATTACTTTTACTTTTGGCTTCGAAATGAAGGCATTGAATGAATTGGACTTCAATAAAGTACCTGGGAAAAGAAAACCACAACTACAGAGATAAGTATCGTGATTGACGCGGAAGAAGCACTTTCTTGAGTGTTCAAACATTCTCCGGAAAAAGTACCTTTGAATCGAAGATCAGAAGCCAGGGGGGAGCGTGCACCCTCAGGGAAATCTTGAACAGAATTTGTGCATGACATTTGCCGAGCTAGCTTCGCTTTTCCCTTATCAATATTCTTGAAGCAAGAATCCCTTGATGATGTGACTCTCCTAGTGGAGCCACACAAGTTTGACGATCCTGGTCGTTTAACTGTTGGAGAGACTTCGATATTTTCAACGAAACCTTTATCAGGGACTTGTGAAGCAGAAGTGACTCTAGGCGATGTTTTCCCCTCAATACCTATACCGGTAATTCAATTTTAAAAAGAGAAACTTTCAGCTCTTATGATCAAAGCCTCAATGTGAATTGCTTGCACTTCAGACACTCAACTTCATTATCTCATCATTTACTATTTCCTTACCTGGCTTCTGGTTTTCAGTCTCATCAGCTGACTTGCATTCTTCACACACCCAGTCACCTTCTGGGACCTTTTGAAGCATTTCTCGCATGCAATAGCTGAGTGATGCAACAGCAATCTCATAAATTGGTGTTGTTGGAGGGCGACTTAATTAAGTAATCCATAACAAGCAAGTAAAACCAGCCAAAACTTCATAAATGACTTATTTCCACTTACGTGTGTTCTGCACCATCACTACACCTACTACATATAGCAAGTAAATCCTCCCGACCTGCATCCCCACAGATATCACAAACTTTGACCTGTTTCAGAGAGAGAGAAATGAACAAGATGCCATTTTTCACCAAAAGAGAATATTGAACTATATTGAACTATATTCAGATATGTGTACACGTGCACAATTCATATGAAAAGGCAGCAAGGCGATGTATACTAGAAGGATTGATTAAAAAAAAAAACAGATGAAGAAAGCAGAAAACCATAAAAAATAATCATCATCCTTTGTGCTCTTTACAGAAACACCAGTCCTCTTAATGCATTAATCCAGATTAAAAATTTCTATAGAAGAAAAAAGAAACCATGTCATGACCTCCTTAAACAACAATTCCCAATTCCTGCATGAGAACACACCAAATCACGTTAGAGCTGTTTCCTTGCACTTGACAGGACAAGTTTACTTGAAACTAAGTTATCACCAAACTATATTTGTTCTCCCTTTGCTAGTCACGAGGGGCACAGAAAGAACAAGTCAGCCTTCTCAACCACATACACCTAAAAAAAAGGTTGAGAGAGAGAGAGAGAGAGAGAGAGAGAGAGAGAGAGAGAGAGAGAGAGAGAGAGACGGGGGGGGGGGAGTGGCGCATATTCGGCAGCAATAACAAAACTGACATGATTTCAGTTATAAGGACGGAACCTGTGTCCACAAGCCATGTGCTTAACTAGTCCATTAAATATTTGAAATTCCAGTTATAAATTTTCAAGTCCCACTAATCATTTAATTTCAGTCATAACATAACAAGGAACAAATGATTCCAACAGCTCAGAGTAAAATTTGTTGTGGTGATATCACTCAAACAACAAAAAGATTATCTCAGCAGCTTAGTACTTCAAATATACTGTTTAAAAAGAAAAGAAGTGGTACTGCTTACATCCTGCTCCAGAATATCCGATCCCTCACTCTCATCCCCGGGCAGAAGTCGTGGTGAAGGGTCTGGCATGGCAGGGGTCTCAAGTGATTCAGTTAACTTTTTGACCCGGTTATCTTCATTAAGACATTTCAAATCTCCTAATGGAATTTCATGATCATCTCTTTCACTTCCAGCTCCTTGAATTGATACTCTAGTTCCTTCTGGATACAGATTGCCACTTGAAACTGAACTAGAGGGAGCAACTTTTCTGTCTAGATAGGAATCATCATTATTAACCCTGGAGTTTAGATCATTGCCACTGCTAACACAGGATATATTATCATCTTGGCCTTCCACTGGCTTGGAATCCTCGTTTGAAATATTAATCTCAATGGAACTAGACCATGGTTTAGGAGGCAGATAACTTTCAGAAAGTTTTGCCCTGTCAAATAACTTGCGTACTGTTGAAACATCTTCTAAAGCGCCAGCCGCATCAGTTGAAGCTGGTTTGTTTTTAGTGTTATCACAGGAATACCCAGAATTGAACCCCTGTGGATGACTTGTTTCATCAGCAGTGCCTTGTGGGCTATGTTCCAATGTGCCACTAAAAGGCCGCAAAACATCACAGTCATTAGCAGAATATTGGCTGGCTACACCATCGAGACAGGTTTCATCAGAATATTCCCTCCTTTTGGATCCCATAAGAGCTTGATTAAGATGCATACAAGATGTGCAAGGAGCAGAGCACACATTACAGGTACCAGACTCTGCTGTAATATTAACTTTCTTCTGATTCATGGAAGGCCCATCAAATCCTTTGACATCTGGAGATGGTACCTTACAATTCAAACCAAAACAATAAGATAAAAGCATGACTACATGCATGAGCCATCAAAGATCAAGAAGGCACCAATAACTTAAACTTCCAGGTTTGCCGCAACCAATAAATTAGTAAAACTGTATATAGACAACAAAAGGCAGACACAAAAAGACGGCAGGAAAGGAAGCAACATCTCAATAAGACATACAAAACACTAACTTGTCATTTTTCAGGAAAAAAAACACGTGACGATACAATCAAAAGCCCTGTTTAAGATATCTATGCACGACTTCCCACGGAAATACCATATTTCTTGCTCGAAAGATTATGTGTATCCCAAAGTAAACAAAACTTTACAAGGGATGGATTTCCATCATCGAGGGTATTGAAACCCAGGATGAAATATGGTAGAAGTAGAAGAGAGACGGTCCATTGTATGTATGGCCATTAATGGTTGGTTCACATTATGGAGAAATTATCTCACCACCTTATTTGGTAACACCCTTTGCACACCGGACACCTTATACACACAAAAACCCTTTTGACTTGCGTAGCAGCAGAAAAGTAAATACTGAGGAACTTTAGAGGGACTACATTGGGAATTCCACCACCGACCATAACCACCCGAATGATGCAAGCGAGGCAAGCACCAGGATAACTCATGTGATGACCATTTATGGATGGGTCTCTAGCACTTCAAAAGCGGTCTTCAAACTAATAAGGGACTTTGGAGTGTTCAGCCAACTCAAAACCGTCCAGCTCCCATCTCTAAATACAGGTGGGTTCCAATCTAGGGACGGAACCGAATCCACCCATTACCTACACCTAGAACTTACATATACCCTCCATAAATAAATGTCTAAAATAGTTTGCTTGCTGATACTAATACCTTTGCCTCAAACTTCACATGGACCACGCTGGACCTCAACAGGTACATGAAGATGCATGCACAAGACGAAATTCGAGTTGCGAAAGTAAGATACGAAATGCAAATAACCTGATGAACCACGGAATTCTTCTTAGAATTAGTATCGGCCTCGTCCCCTGGCCCTTGCATGCGACAGCGCCCTTTCAACACTGGTGTGATCTACAGAGGACAGCATCCAGATCAATTGAAAGATTTTCGACGAATAAGCTTAATTACTCGTCCAATCTTTGGCAGAATCAGAGCATCGGGAGCTCGTAAGCACCAATATCAGCGAGGAGAAAAGAAGTAGAAACGCAGACTTTAAAATAGAAATTAAAAAAAAGCGGAACCCGAAGGAACGGAACAGGATTTATTGAGCCCAAACCCTAATTGCCTCGGCACCCAAAAAAAAAAAAAACCCAATCGAATCAAAGCAGAAGTTCAATTTTTTTTTTTTGCTTCACAGATTCACAGGAATCAAGAGGGGAATCCAGGAAAAGACGAGGGAAGGAGGGGGGGAAGGGGGGGGGGATTGAAATGGAAGTAATTGAGGGGACCTGATTGGAAAGGGATGGGAACGAGGAACGGTTTAGGGCAAAAGAGATTACATGCCTCGGGTTGTTGAATCAGGTCCGTGGCGCCATAAAGCTCCTCCACATCCCGCTGCTTCCGCTCTGCCATCGCCGGGAGGAACGATCGCTTGCGGCTGCGGTCGCGGAGCGCCCAAAACCCAACATGAACTCCCGAGTTTTTTTAAGCTCAAGAAAACTGGTGAGGGTTGTGGTTGTAATGGGAACGTGGGGAAGGCGAGACCACAATTTGAAGTACAATATGAATTCGAGAATCGATTTTGTGAATCGCACAAATCAATCACATGTGCCGAAGAAACATGGAGAGAGAGAGAGAGAGAGAAATCACAGTGGAGGAGGAGGTGAAGGAGTTTTGGGTCTGTGTGTGTACATCTGTGTCTGTGTCTCGTGTGCGTGTTTTTGAAGGCGAGGACGGGCAGTGACAGCGAGCGATCGACCGGGTGAGGGAGTGCAGCGGTCCGTGGCGTGGCGTGGCGTGGCGTGGCGTGCCCACCTCCTTCCTTGTATCGCCACCGTCGCTTGCCCATAGCTTACCAACAAAATTATATTTGATTTCATTTTCTTTATTCAATTTAATCTCTGGAAATTTTCCGAATTAGTGATTTTATTTGTTCTAATAAAAGTCAGACTCTTGCGTCATTTTCGTGCGTGTTTAACAATGGAATCCCGCATTCTTATTGGGGGCGTTGCTAACCAAAAGTCTTCCTTCCATAACTTGGCGCACCTTTTATTATTCCTTATTTTTTCACAACCACATAAAAAGCAGAGGAATTTCTAAAAGAAGCAGCGCAGGCATTATTCTTTATGCATATATATTTATTACATACATAGTTTAGATTTCATTACAGAAATCGATACATTTTATTACTTTCTTACAGTATTTAAGAAAATTAATGGTATAAATATACTTCGAATCCATGTTCTTATCACATCATTTATGACTATATCTCTTGAAATCGAAAGTCCATTTTGTATCATTATAACATAAAAATGGGTGGATTTTTTTGGCTAATGTTCCTTAAGCATTCGAGTTTTACCCAGTTTGGATCGAGACGTGGGTGGTCCATCTCCATGTGATTTAACGGTTAGAGATTAAGTGGGTTGGGCATTCGAGCGTCTTTTCGAGGAAAGTTGTCGTATAAATTTTTCCTGTTCTTTAAGGACGGGATACGATGTAACCCTACGGAGCAGAGCATTCGCCTTCCCGCCAAAAAGGAAGGGGACGGGGAAAAGGGGGTGGGGAGAGAGATCAAACAAAGAGCAGCCAGCAGCTACAAAGAGCGGCTGAGCTGCAGAAGATCGCAACTCGCTTGGAGAGATCAAGATGAAGATGGCAGCGGCGGCGGCGGCGGCGGCGGCCTCTGCACCACCTCGTAGTGAACCCTTGTCCGATCAAGACGATGGCGACAACAGTCTGCAGGTTCGTTCGTTCTCTCGTCACTCCCAATCTCCCAACATTCTTCCCTGTGAAAATCGCAGTCTTCATTGTTTTGCTTCGTTATGTTCCCGCACTGATTTGTGCTTGGTTATTTATGGCCGGATTCAACAGCCATTTTTCCTTCTCCATAAAGCGGCCTCCTCCTCGGACAAATCCGACCGGAAACCGTCCCGGAGGAGGATCCCCTCGTCTCCAGCATCCCTGAATAAACCTGGCAAGTCGGATGACGACGATTGCTCCGGGGATCATTCCCACGACCACTTGCGAATGGAGGCTTTCCAACATGCCTGGTCTGATATCGAGACTACCATTAAGGTTTCTCTCTTCCCTCCTTGTTTCTCGCTGGAGTTATCCGTCAGTTCCGGCTTCACATTTGCATCTCTCGTTTTAATCTTCCGTGCCTGCCTACCAGATGTCCTTTCTGTCATATTTCTCAAGACCGGTGATCTTTCAATTCAATTTCCATTGCAGGGTGTCCTCCAGAGTATGGACTCTGGTACATTCGAGGCTATATATTCCTGGATCAGTGAGTCCTTCAGCATTATCAGGACGCATGCTTCTTCTGGTTTTTCTGAAATTGTACAGTCTTTCCCCGCTGCAGTAGATTCTGTCTCTAGAAGACTTTTTACCGGGCTTGTCCTCACCAGTAAGTTTCTAATCAGGATTCCTTAAATACTTTTGGGTAGCTTCCCTCTATCATTGGAAGATACTAATCTTTGCCATGGTTTTTCTGATGTTTGGAAAAAAAATGTGTTTTGACTGTTAACATGACCACTAGCGTTGATACCAACCTGCCGTTGCTCCCAGTTGTACGTTTTAATAGCTCTAATTTGACCAGGATCATAACTGCTGGCCTGTTCTGCATCTGCATTTTACCTGCAGCAACATTACCACAATTAAAGCTTTATCCTATCTCTTTTCTTCCTCATACAACCTTCTCAATCAAGTTGATAACCAACAGAGAACATGGAGCTGTTTGACGATCTCAGGACATTTGAAGAGCTTGGCCAATTTTTGAGATCCCATGGATGTCATGTCGCTAATCTGTCTTCAATGGATTTTGTGGCCAAGAATGGGATTGGTGGTTGTGTCACAAGCTTACTCAGACAGTTTTTAGCGACTGGTTTGGATGTAGGTGTTGCACTTACTCGTTCTTTGTCTCATAAAAGTGTGTCTGATTCGAGAACTGATTAGACTGTTCACATTTGCGATGCTGACTTTAAGCAGGCACCTGACATGCTTACTTTGTTATCGTGGTACAATGACCAAGGGAACAATGACGCCCCTATTATTTTGATTATAGATGATTTGGAGCGTTGTTGTGGGTCTGTCCTATCGGATTTCATCCTTTTGTTAAGGTTTGACACCTCGAACCACCTCATCTATGCACATTGTTTTTTGCATATTCAAATTAGGGGACTTACTTATTCTTCACATGCATGTGTCAAAGCTCATTCTCTCAGTGACTTTTACATGTTTCCGTTAGACTTCTTATAATCCGCTGTACATAAGAGGTTAAACGTGAAAAGTGGTAAATCTCTTTCTACAAAAAGAGGTGGTGTAACTTGGTTTGCTATTTAATCGGAGGAATATCATACTTATGTCTGCATTCTACAATGTGATTTCAAAATTAAGGTTGAATATATAGTTGCGCACCTAGGTCTAGAACCTATTAGTGTTGCAAGGCATCAATATGATCACATTTAAAATGTTTTGGAGTTTAAATAAACTAACTATGTTGTGATTAGTTTTCACCACGGTGGCTGTTAAGCCACCATCTTGTGCTATGGACACCCAAGGTTGGCTTTTTGACCATTAAACCTGTTTATGGGTCGATGTCAAAGACCATATGTATCGCGTGCTTATTTCCTTTTATTATACTTTATGAAGCCATCCTGATGATAAGATTCTTTCAGCGAGTGGGTAATGAAGATTCCAGTCATCTTAATCATAGGAGTGGCAACAATGCCAGATCGGTTGAGAAGCATAATTCAGTCTGAGGCGCTGCAGTGCTTGTGTCCTTTTAAGTTCAATTTGGGGACTCTGGCAGAGCGAATGGATGCAGTTGTTGAGGCTATTCTGGTGAAGCAGAGTCCTGGTTTCTTTATTAGCCATAAGGTGGCAGTTTTTATGAGGAATCATTTTGTTAACCATGGTGGAACATTGAGTTCTTTCATTAGAGCTCTTAAGGTCGGTACTTTAGATGAATATTGAATGATTGTATATAGTGTTACAATTCTCTTGTAACAGTTAAAATTGCTCACAACCTGTTGACCTCACGTTTCACATAGTACTTTTCAGGTAGCGTGCGTCCAACATTTTTCTATGGAGCCTTTTAGCTTCGTGCTCAGAGGGCTTATTGAAGAAGATATACAGGTTTGCTTTTGTATTTCTTGATTGCTTCTAATTCAACTGCAATTTAAGCAGCTCTCGTAAAATATTTGGGAGGAGATATTTGGGTCGTAAAGGAGAGAGCAGAAACAGAGACCAAGAAATAAATTTTTCATGTCAGGAAGATTATAGGAAATGGAAAGTCATTTTAGTTTAGGTCTACAAAAGTCATTTTCCACAATTTTGGAGAGAAATAGGTCTTATGCTTCAAATTTGAAAGATAACCTTTCCTTTTACATTGCCATGTTAATTTTCTAGTCTTTAACTTTTTCATGGGTGTCAACTTCACCCCTTTTCATTCCTTATTCTTCTCCTAGATGATGGAAATCGTTAGTTCCTCTCCCCCCATCTTTTGTCTCCATTGATTTCATTGTTCCCCCTTTTTAATGCAATATTCTTTTGAACATATTAATAATGTGGCTACAGCTCTGTTTTCAGTTATGCGTTATACAATGTTAAGCTCATCCATTTTCACGTCCTTATCAGTCGTGGTGAAAGGCGAATAATTTATCTTGGTTTGTCATCCACTAACTTGCCAATTCTGACAGAATCTTTTGATATTATACCAGTGAGTATTGTGAAATCATACCCTAGTGAGCAAGATGTTGATGATGCCCGATATGTTTGTCTGTTTCTAGGCAAAGAGGACTAAAAAGCCTTATTTTGATGAAAGCACATTGCCACTTTGTAGTTTAAATTTTCTCTACGACCTATCATGCTTGTCGTTGACATGTATTTGCAAACTGTCCTTGATGTAGGATCTTTTTTATATCATCCTTTATATATCTACTCCTCTACATGTTTCATTCTTACGCTCAGAAATTTCCGATGCATGATGTCGGATTTTATTTGTTATGCTTCTGTATTATTTTCTTCAAAGCATTCTTCTTTTATTTGGAAATGCATATGTATCCCATCTCACTTATTTTATGGGCATCATGGGTGTTTCTTTTTCCTTATTTTTATATTTAGTTCTTGTCTGACAATCTAATCTGTTATAGGGCAGCAAGCATGGTTTATTGCCGAAAGCCATCTACAATTGTGCTTCTAATATGTCACCTCGTGAGAGGTATGTGCTTAGGGAAGTCAGCATTATCTTGGTAGAGTAACATACAAGGTGGTATACTCACTTTACGCTTGTGGAATTGTCACTAGGAATAAAATGGATGAAGAAGCTGTTCAAAAATTGGTTCCTGAAATCGCACAACTTAAGAGACTGCATTTTTTGTGGAGCATTGTGGTCCTGGTGAGGGCTTTATTTGGTGCTTTTTAGAAGACTTGCTTGTTAAAGATTACTGAAAAAAAGAAAAACAAAAGAAAAAGGATGGTTGTGGTTGCTTTTTTCTGCGGCTGTTGCTTACGTTACATTGAAGAGTTTTTCATCTTGCTTAGATCAATAGTAAATGCTCTGCTCAAGACCTGAAGCCGGTTTCCATTTACTTTGATGTAGAGACTCTCTTTCCGTTGTTATATTATTGTCTTTCCATTCACGAGTAAAGCAATCTGCAACTCAACTAGTGGTGTAAAATCTTCTGTGTGTATCATTCCTTTCCTGAGAAATTAGTCTTTGCAAACCTAGATGCTAGCAATTTCAAAATCATAGAGTATGTGGAAAGATTTTCAATATGTTTCAGTGCATGTTAGTATAAATGAAACTGAGAGTTCTATGTGAGCAATCTAAACATGAGAATTTAATGTCATATTCTATATTCGAGTTCATCTATTGTGCACTTAAGTTTTAATCACCATTTACTTTTCCTTGGCTGGAAAAGAATATTGAAGCTTAGTTTTCCTGTTTACTTTCATAGAGTCAAGTAGGTAAATATTTTACTTACTCAATAAATTTGAAGGCATGGAGTCATTACTTCTAAAACTTGTACTACTGGGAACTCGTTGATATCACTGTAAATCATTTAAAGTGGGTTATACTCATAAAGAAATGGTTGATCTATCCTTATTGTTTGTCAATATATGTGCACTTCAGTGTCTATATGAAGCTGGAAAGTGTGATGAGCTCCACCTGCTAGACTTACTGTGTGAGGCACTCGATCCAGAGTTCTATGCATCAAGGGTTCCAGGCTCTTTTACTCAAGAGACAGGACATACAAAAGTGTCATCTCCAAATGATTGTTTTACACATCAGCATAATTTTACCATGAAAAAGGGTGGATTTATCTCTCGAGCAATGCGGAAAGTGAGGTAGGAGGGTGTTTTTCAAAACTATAAATCCTGAAACAATATAAAGGTCTTTAGGGGGAGAGATCTTAAATCTCTTTCAGTTCTTCCATTTTTTGTCTGTAGCCTTTGTGTTCTACTATGCTTTCTATAGCTTTGTAGTATAGTGCAGTGAAGTATACGGCTGCTTGTCAATTTCTCTCGTGATCATTGCATTAACTATTTTTTTGCTTTATAAAGCACAGATATGGTAATCTTATCTGTCACTCAAGCGTGTGTTTCCATCAGCTGGAAACATGCTTTTCTAGATTATCTTTAGGTGTCATGTATGCATATGGTTCTGGAGCTTCTGGAACTATTTTCTGAATTTAATTACCTTTTAGACCTTCCCCCTTTTGTCCATCCACAATGTCTGTACCCTACCCGCTTTGAATTTTTGGCATTGTTTTTGTTCCAAACTATATAAGACATGCACAAAGACTCTGATAACAAAATATCTAGTACTTGAATCGTATTAAAGACTCGACGTTAAGGAGATGTATTCACATATGAGGATCCATGTCCCCACCTGCCTGAAGAAGTGCAGTCATTACTGTTGTTTGTCCGTTCTAAGTTGCTTTTCATGCGAATGGAATATTCTCTTAGCTATTTAATCAATATCCAATTTGATATAGCCTGCACTGACCTTTTTCCATTTTAAGCCAAAGTGCCAGAAGAGGAAAATTTATGTGATTATTGTCATTTTTAAAGCTTTTCCTCAAGGCTTCCACCCCAATGTATTTTCTGCTTACATTATTAACGAGATTTAGCTTATAAATTTCATACTTTGTCTAGGATTTTATGTAATTAAGCCAGGACGTGATAGAAAAACCAGTGCAAAAGAATTCTTGCTTCATGATTGCTAAAACAGATCCAGAATTGAAATTACAGTACCTTCACATTAGAGGGAGTAACAAGCAATTGATTCCTAATTTTGCATCCACAACTATGTTGATTTTGCTATTTGATATGTGCATTTTGTTGATTCACCTGTGTCATCATCATCATGGGAGTCTGGCATATGTTTCAAGGGATTCGTCAAAATCAGATGAGGGAGTGGAATTTTGCTATATCTTTTGTTTTTGGTACATCAGATCTTGCTCTTGTAGGTTTTTATATGAGATGTTAGCTGTCTTCTTTACTATCCTAGTTCTATTTTTCCTCGTTGATGTCATTTTTAAGTTCAATTTGACTCAGGGATCTTGCTGAACCACACCTTCTTTCATTGCTTAAGAGGTGGGAAAGACATACTGCGGATATAAGTGAGGTATTAACATAAGTGATTTGCTTGGGCTTGTGCTTTCGTGCTTGCCGTACAGAGTCTTTAATATCTTCTTGTTCATGACCTCATTATGTTTGTCTAGCTTGCCCATTTTCGCCTGAAAGGGTCATTATCTTCAACTAATTATACTTTTTGTTGGCTAAGAAATTGTTGGACATAAGTTTACACAACCATGTCTTTGTGTACTTCTGGTGGTTATCCATTATGAATTGCTTGCAATGATCTATTAAGCATTTTGTTTTACTAATTTGGGGATGTGGTTTCTAGATCTGTTCCCCTGTATCTCTTCATATTCAGTCTTTGCTTGGTGATTCTATGACCTGGTTCGCTCGAATATTCAACAGGCTTTAATTATTATTAAATATAGCTTTATGAACAATATGAGTCACAAGAATAAGAGGTGACATTTATGTGGCTTGGTCCATTAGAAGCATCATGTAGGTGAATTCCTTATGGCATAGGATTCTTTTGAGAGCCTATATTTTCTGTCTAAATAAATCCTCATGCATGTCCTAGTTACCATGCTCAATGTATTAGTATTACTTGAAGATTGCCCTGTCCAATACTAGAAAAACTGTGTGTTTCTGTTCTGATCTAGTCTCATAATTGGATCAAAGTCATTTTCAACTAGAGGTCACTTTTGCAGATCCATGAAAAGGTGAAGGAGTTGCAACATATGTTAAAATTTGAGAATTGCCAGCATTCTATGGAGAATTCCAAGTAAGTTTCCCTTATTGGTTTCTATATAGCAGATGAATTCAATCTCATTCTTCGTAAAGATTCAGTTTCTCTTTACCTCTTCAACTTTTTTTGATGCATGAAAAGTAGTCACAGTGGCTTTGTTTAAGTTTGACAGGATACACGGACTGCAAAGCAAGTCAAATCCAGGAAGAGTCACGAAAAGAGTCAATGATAAAGCTGCCAGCTTTCTTGCATACCTGATTGAGTAAGTGCACCATCGGGCACTATCAGATTTTTCTTTATGATGATTTGTCTGCCCTTTTACTCTGATATCTTTTTTTCCCAATGTTCAATTCTTACTAGAATGTCAGTTCTCATTGGCAACATGTTTTTTGGCTTTACTATATTTTTGCAATGCTTATCTCTCGCTTTTTTTTTGTATAAATACACGCACAACAACATTACTTGGATAAAACAACCCAATTATAACATTCAGAATTAAGTTAAAGAAGTCCTGATTCCTCAAATCTGAAATAAAAGCAGAATTTCAAGGATTAGGGACAAATGTAGGAAACTTCTCTCCAATTTTATCCTTCTGCAAGATACCCAATTCTTCAGGAGCTTCAGTCCATTTACAATCCTGCTGCCGCCTACCTTCCCTGGCTGTATAGCTCACTCCCTTATTAGCTTTGAACATATGCTTGACTTCACATAATTGCAAGCCGTTTAGGATAATCCTCCCTTCCATTTGCGATACTATTACAAATTTCTCATGCTAAGAAGGGTCTGAGGGCACTTGATAAGGACCCTAAACATAGTAGGTGCAGTTTCAATACACATTAAGATACATGGATGTTGAAATCACATAAAATGTGTAAAACAGCAAGGCCAATTTGCAAGACATAGTTAATAGCCCTTATCAAGTTTCCCAAGGGCACTTTTCAACAAAAGTGATATGGGTTTGCATAAAGAATTTATAAACAATTCAAGCTTATGATGAAAACTTATATTTTTTAATTTCTTTGTAACTTCACATGTTGCATGTGCTATCATGTTCAATTGTTCACTTAATTTTTTTTTTCTTTTTTGCAATTTTATTGGTAATTTTCGTTGAACGGTTGCTAGATTAACACATCCACAGGCTGTCAGAAGCACTTTCAATCATCCAATCACGTGGGGCTTTAATGTGGGTAGTAATGTCCAAGATGTAAATACAAAGACAGAATAAAAAATATGCAAATGACATGATGCTTACTTAATCTATGAATTAACTATACCATTGTTAAGCTTGCTTTAAGCTTATAAATCAGAGATTATTTTACCATGGGAAATTGTCTAAGTGAAAGCTTGAAAACATAGTGCAATCTGACTCTTCCTACCAGGCCTACTGGTCATCTCCACCATACAAAAGTCCAAGAAAAAAAAAGAATATTACTATTGATATTTCTGAATGTATAACTTCAATAAAAGATGGCAGCAATCCATTGACTGCTATGTTTATTGAAGGAGCTTGTTGCCTCACAAAAATGTTCTTTTGTTATTGTTGGATTGGTATTGACCTTGTTCTCGATTAACTTTACATCGTTATTGTATTAATAATGAACTTACATACACATACCTTGAAATCTTACAATGGAAACAAAATCACTTAAATTTGCGTGAAGCAAGAAGCTCATTCTTGGGGAGAAATAGTTTCTTGAGATAACTTCTCTCCCTTAATTATGTAGGCTTGAGCATTGAATAACAATATGATCTGACCACAAACATCTTCCAGCAAATGACCTTGTCAGTTCTTTCTTGCTGTTCAAGCACATGCGAGTAATACATGGGAGTAATACATGCTTGAACATCATTTGCTGCATAAACTGTTAAAGGATACTCAATTTCAGTTCTCTTCTCGACAGGAAGTATATGCAGCCCACTGAATGCATGCCTATTCATGAGATTGTTTGCTTTAAGAATGTCAAGAAACTTCAAATGGTAAAAGACTCCTCTTATTGCGCCTCTCTATTATTAGTTTTCTTGTTGCTGTAAGACTGTTTCTAGCGATTGAGGTATGCTTCCTATTTGTAGTTGTTACAGAGCATATTCATTGCTTAAAAAGTTCTGGCTTATTACCATTTATATTTGTTCTTGCACAAGGTCAGTATGTGATTATGCTAGTTGTACTCTTCAATAGTTGGCATTGATTAGGTTTATCTGTTTCTGTGGGAGTTAATGAAATTTTGCTGGAAGTTAGGAAGATTTAATTTGACCGTATGCAACATTGGCTTAGTGGACAACCAGTCTAGACGGTGCAACATGGAATATGTGTTTCAGATGATAATAACAGAAAGTGGAATGTTCATCTTGATTTGTTGATAATAACAGCAAATGGATGTTCATTTTGATATGTTGCTCTCTAATAATCTCAGGCTTTAGTTGGAGACTCAAGAAGACAGATTCAGGTCGATCTTTTGGAATCCCACAAAATTCTCAGTTGTAGTTGCTGCAGGAACAATAATATCCTATTGCCATCCATGCATGATACATCAATCATGTAAGCAATCTTTTATCGATAATTTTGAAGGACATGTGGACTTACTAGTTTTGTTAATTACTGTCATCCTATAGATACAACCTATGCGTTGGAAAGTATAGTTCTTTGCAAAGTTTTTTATTAAGAAAAATTGAATGACCTGTCCAAATGCCAAAAGCGAATATGCTCCTACATTGTTCTTTTCTCTGTGTTGGCTTCTCCAAAGAACATGCTTCTGTACCTCTCCTTTCTCACGAGTCTCTTGAGACGTAGAGTGTGGACTTGAGTTTTAGACAATTTGCTGCCTATTCTTGGTAATTATTTTGAGTTTTAATATTTCTTAGTTTTTTCACCACTTCAAAAGACCCATGAAATTATTCAGTGAATGTGTCTTACCTCATTGCAAGCACAGTGATGGACTTCACAAGTTTGGAATATGGATGAGTGTGTAAGAGGAAGATGTTTTCTTATAGCGTTAGACTTGATTTCCTTCCCTATCATCTGTGTGAAGAAGGCCATGCCCTTGATGAATGTCTACTGCAAAACCTCAGTCAATGGAATTTGTTAATGTCTAGGGGAGAATTTCTCAAATTTATCTAGTTAAATGGCAAAATCAATCTTCTTTAGGTAACTGCCACCATTGGTGAGAGGATATCGAGAAGGTTGTATCTGTCTATCGCTCTACGTAATTGCAGCAATGACAGACACTTTTCTCCTAGTCACTTCTGCAGCTTCCATTCATCGAGGATTAGATAATGTGAATTTGATGTCTCAGGTATAGTTCATGCCAGGAGCATGGTGACCTCATCAATCTGCATGACTGGTACCAATCTTTCAAAAGGATTCTTCTATGTCCAAACAGTAAAAAGAGGCACAAATTGAAGCAGTCCCCTGTCTCGAAGAAACGAAAGTTTGTTGACAATTCTGAAAAGCTGAGTGAAGCGGCAATACAGTATCCTCTATGTTTGTTTTCTGAGTATGTTTCTTTGTCAATTTACTATTTCTCATAGTTAAATACCGCAACATGACCTTGGCTTTGCATGTGTGACAGGTATATGAACTCTTTCTTCCACTTATCTTAAATTTCATTACCATAATCCGTACTTATAGATATATCACTGCGGCATTCATTGTGTTTTATGGGGCATTTGGTAGTTTCTGATGATACTTGATACCTTCTTCTGGAGCAACTTGTTGTTATGCATCCATACCAAACTTCCTCTCCTTTCTTCTAGTCCAAATATTTGTCCAAAGATGAGGCAGAAGGAAAACAAGAAACCCCTGCAGTCAGTATGATGACCATTTCTTGCCTAGTGAGAATAGGATCCTGAAATAGTTTAGTGATGCCACGAAGGGATCTTTTGTTCCTTGATTTGTTTGAATTGAATTTGACAACCAAGGCGTTTTTCTTAGGGTCATTTTAATGGAACCTCTTTGTTTTGAGGAACTGAGTTTGGAATTTGAGATATTATGGTTCAGTGTCACACGTAAATAATGGTTTGTAATATGCTACTCCACTGGCCACATAGCAAGGGCCATTGCAGTTTGGGTCATAAAGGCTCGTCACTTGTGTAGATTCTTAGTTTTGTTTTGATTTACATTGCCCAAATAGTTCCAGTGTGTCGTATGTTTGGGCAAATATTGCATAGGGTAAACATTTGAAGTATATTGACTTGTTTGTTTGTGCGCATAGACTAATTTTAATAACATTTCAGACACGTGTGCTCTCTCAGACATTGCTTATTTAGCAATGATTAAAATTTTAAAATTTATCAGATTAACAGCGAATTTTTCTTGCCTTTCATAAGACTTTTAAAAAAGAATGTAAGCTTTGTGTTTTCCTTGTTCCTGTCTGAGTACAAGGTTGCTTAAGCATTTGACCAGGAGTGTGGATACATACTATTTTTGGATTGCATCTACTAGAATATTCATGCCTTGACGCTGTAAAATCAGATCAAGGTTTTGCAGGGGAGTTACAGAACTTCAGATTACTGGGCTTCTCCGGATGCAAAGTAAAAGAAGACCAGATTTTGTGCAGAGAGTGGCATTTGGACTTTGATATTTGCTGTTTGTCTGTTCCTATTTGGTGTCCTTCTCAGTTGATAATTAAATTTCCTAAATTACCTATTTGTGGGGAAGTGACAAATGGGAGAAGCATTTGTATGATTATTGATAATATCAGAGAAAGGCCACCTTTCGGTTTCAAGATCGGGTTCAAGGTTAAATTGGCCTGGAACCGGTTCTGAGTCAAAATAAACATGATAAAAGACGAATCTTGTTTTGAGAATTCTCACATACGCTACCCAGTCAAGATCACTTGATGTGTTCTAGACGTGAAAGTCGCTTCTAAAGAACTTTTGGAGTGATGCAATAAGCATGAATGAAATAGTTCAGCCTGCTGCTAGAATTCATTCACTCTTAAACTTTGATGGCCATAACCTTCTGGCCCGCATAAAGTTACTACAACCATAGGTGGTCGTTGGTTAAATCTTCTCTAGAGCTTCACACCATGTTATCCATGTCTTAAGGCAATCGAGCCTATTTTTACCTGAATTCAATATTTTCACATGTTTCAGATTGGCACCAAGTCATTGGCCGTTTAATTTCGGTTTTTCTATTGAACTGGTATGGATTTAACTATCTTAGAATTTATCTGGGTTAATTGGAATTGCAAAATCTAAAGCAAGAAGCAATTCATAAACCCGCCATTTCAATTCCCTATTCTAATTTTTTTGAAACTGAACTGTCAAGGATTAGTTTTAGCTTTCGGGTTATTGCGATGGAAACAGTCCATGCTAACGCTAGCTCACTGTTCCACTATGGCTTCCTCAGACAAACTTTAATAAGGTGTAACTACTAGCATTTTATAATTAAAAGAGTAGTCCAGCATAAATTTGCTCTAAACCCCCATTTAAAAAGCTCGCTCAGTTTTTTCTTAATGACTAATTTTCACTTATCTAAAGTGGGCTTCGTAATCATAATCATTCAAAAATATCTGTTTTGAAAGAATTTGGAATGTTCTGGCCACAATTTTATTACGTCTCATTGTCATTTATCTGCAATAATTGTTTATTTATGTTACAACTTCAACGTTGTCGTTCATAACAATGTTTTGACATTCAAGGTAACTTTAAGGGTTAAAGATGTTTCTGTTGTGTGAGGGCCAAGTGGTAGTTACAACCACAAAAAAAATGCCCAGTGGTAGCCTTCACAAATTACACCAAGCCGATCTCCTTTTATCATTGGAGCATTGAGTGCATCTCCTTTCTCTGTCGTCGAGAAGAATTCTCTGTTGTTAAGAACCAGCATATTGTGTCAAGTAAGAACCATACTCGGGATGGAACCTCCTTTCGAGGCTCAAAGTGACAGACATATCATCATTCAGTATTTCCAACCGTATTTGCACGTCCTTTTTGCCATTTGACATGAGCACAAGAAAAATAATCACCTTCTCATACTCACATAATCAATGAGCATTCTGCATACTTATTTGCGGATCAAAACACGGACCCACTTCGAAACACTGTGTTAACTCGCTTTGGTGAGCAGAACTATAATGCTGCAACCGTGTTCTTCGACCAGGTCAATCTGTGCCAATGCACTTCATCCAGCTGCCAGTGTTGCCCCAATCTTTTCATCAAGGTCCAAAAACCAGCTCTTTTATGGATCGCGATGGTGTGTTGTATCCGTATGCCACCATGTCTCTCCATAAGGCTAGTCCTATTTGGAGGAAAAAACTGGAGTCAGCACTCCACTAATTTCTACCTCTCTCACGAAAGCTAAAAAGAAATCTAAAGTCAGGCAAAATCCCTTGAAGAAATACTGGAAATCCAAAGGGATGGAGGAAATTTCGTGTTTCTTCGTAAAAGTTCAGACTCCTCAAACTGATGGTATATAACACCCACCTATCCATGAAATCAATCCAGCTGTTGCTCCCAAGAAGAACTCCCTACTGATACAATTAAAGCTGGAACAAGAGAGATTGTTACTTAGTCCAAGTTCCATGAAAAAAGATGGAAGTTACGGAAAACAGTGAAATAAAATTATCCTACCTGTACAGGCATGCAATGTTCCCATACCCGTAGAAAAGAGCAGCCCAGGTCGATCCTGTGAACCTACAATTATTAATCAAACAATGAGTTCTCTGCTTTTGTCCGCGGGGTGGGGAGGGGGGAGGGGTGCTATTTTGGGATAACTATCTGGAAAGCACTTCAATCACCATAGAGAAAACGTCAGTTCTGAGAGCATATTAGTCAATCTAGTGAGCTAGAACGCAATTGTAAGAGATGGTTATTTAACAGGACCATAGACAGTTGTGAAGAAAGTTACCACATGAAATCACGAATGAAGAGTGCCCGTGGGATCATGAGTCCATTTCCAATCATGGCAAGCAACATTGATGATGCAGATAAGCCCTTGATGTTATCAGGATTCAGAAAATTTGTCCACTAAATAGAGCAATAAGCTTGGTCAGGAAGAACCAAAAGTTAGAGAAGCAGCATCAATTTAGATTTTCACAAGCAAGGCGCAGTCTTAGATCACCATTTGTGAAACTGGCATCCACATGAAGAGAAGTGTAGCTGTCCATCCAGATAGTGCTCCCACAAATCTGACACCATTCTCTGAAAGTTTCCCCGTTCTTGCCTGCAAAACTTAGCAGCTTCAGTTATATGGCTGCAGCGTATCAAGTGGGAAGAAAAATGACAAGGAGAAGAACACTACAATTTGTCGCACAGATTAAGAACCACACAAACAGCCTGAAGTCTCACCAAGGATGCCCCCCTATGCTAAAGGCTTCAATGATATTTACGTTCTTAGTGATTTATTCGATTTTATTCTTGATTTTTGGCCAAAAAAATGATGTTATTTTTCTGGGGTTGGGGTGGGTTGGACAAGGGTGCTTCCTTGTCGCTGCACAGGAAGAGGCTGACAGGGACTCATAACTTCCATGTCAGAGAGGAGCAAGCGTACTATTATCAAGAATTTAGAAACTTCTGTTGGCAAAAAAGAGGTGTACTATAATTTGAATAGCAGGGATATCTGCAGTTAATCCTCGCGAAATTTCAAAGCAGACCACAATGCCCTCTTGAGGAGTAACCCTGCATCAGAATTCTTTGTATTTGTCACTACTTGCATGGTATAGTACAAAGAGATTGAACTATGGATATAGCGGTAACATAAGATTCCCAAGAACATGGCACATTTCAGTTCACGGAGAGAGAACAAGGACAGAACTTAAGTCCGTTTTAGTCTATCTGAGGCAAAAACCCAGTTTGCTCAATTTATCTCATTGCTGCACAAACGGTTCTATCTACAAGGACGAAACCCGGCAGAAAGAATAAAGTGACAGTTTTGATGAACTCAAGCACACAGGGAAATGTGAGAGTTGTGGTAACCACCTTTGAAGTAGACATAATGGGGATCAAACAATTCAGAGTTTTAAAGTGGTGTCTGGAGGCAGGGAGACATAGACTACAGGATGCAGAGATTGTACCATGAAAAGCAAGAGCTTGATTGGGCCTATCTAGTGGGATATCTGGAGCTCAAAATGCCTAAGCAAGTCGTGTAAAGCAGCATCGAGGAAATAACCACATTCTGGTCCTCAATTTTTTAGAAGACCTTTGGTTTTACTTAGTAGCCAGCAACAGCATACATCTGGCAAAGTTAGGCTAAATATTCGATTATGGGAGATGCATTGATATCCACGGATAAGAATTAAGCAGGCGAGGTCAGCTGGCAAAAGAAAAAACCTGACCTCCAATGTTTTGAGAAAAAATTTACAACTTAGAGCACCTATCATCTGATTAATGAAACTCGAAGATGCCAAGAGCAGGAAAAGGGAAGAAGAGAGAGAATATACCGTGAGAACAGCCACGAAAGCGATGAAACAAGCAATTGATCCGGGCAAGATGCTGTGTGGAATGTAAGGGACAAAAGTAGACCACATGACCTGCGAAAAAGATAAAAAGACCAGTGCTATTCAGAGGAAGCAAAATGAAGAAAGAGAAGCAAACTAGGTTGCAGAGTTAAATTGATGCACTTGAGGGAGAACGGAGAGGCCGCCAATGGTGATGAAGTCTTCCCAGAAGGACCAAATGGAGGGCGGGAGCAAGTGGAAGTACTTGGAGAAGTTGAGGATGAGGCCAATGGCGATGACCAGGGAAGTGACGAGGAAGATGGGGAGGGGCATGGCGCGTCCGATGGCGAGTTGGGAGACAACGACGTAGATGGAGACCACGCCCAGCGTCTGAACCACGACCGCCTCCTTTTCCCTCTTCTTTATGAAGTAAGAAAGCAGGGAAAGGTTGCCTATCAGGCCAGTGAGCATGCCCTGCAATTGTAAATGTAATTTGCAAACTCAAAAAGGAGTTGGCTTAGAGGAGGGCAGAAAAGGGGAGGTCTTGTTTGAACATACCAGCCAGGGGACGGCGAGGAGGGCGGAGTGATTGCCGGATAAGAGGTTGCGGGCGTTGAGGATAATCTGAGGGAGCTGCAGCAACAAGAAGGGGATGTTTGAGGAAGCCGAGAACTTGGCAGTGAGAGAATCCCATTGCCAGAACAGGGGGGTCCTCTCCGCCGGAGGCGACGATCCCTGTCAAGAAAGAAAGAACCAAACTTCAAAACAAGACACACAGAAGTCCATTTGAAGAAGAAAGAGGGCACTGAGCAAACGCAAAGAATAAGGAAGGAGGATGCTAGCCTGTACTGTACCGACCTGGGGGCGAGGGACGTCGGAGTCGAGAGCAGAAGCGGCGGTGGGAGTGGCAGGAGATTGAACAAGAAGGAACAGGGGAGGATGGCGAGGGAAAAGGGAGGGGGACTTGAGGTGGTGGCTGTGGTTGATAGGAGAGGAGAATGGGGGGTTGATTCTGACGGTGAGGGAGCGAGAATGAGAAAGAGTATAGGCCCTGCTTCTGCTTCCGCAAAAACAAGAAGAAGCGGAGGAAGCAACCAGATACTCCGCCATACCTCAAGGATGAACTGAACTCTTCTGAGCTGACGCGCTCACTCAACCATGATGTAAAGGCAGCTTAGGACATAGAAATAGAAGGTGGTCGAGTGATCGGGAAAAAGGCGTTGTGTCGGTCCCTCGTGGCGTGGATCCTTCCTCGAATCGATATTTTTTCGCTAATGATTCTTGAATTCTTGGCAATCCCAATAGCGGCCACCTCCTTCGCCGGCTGGCGGGGGATGTCATGTGGGAGAACGAGAGAAGATGGTCGCGTGACACGCGCGGTGGGCGATATTTTGCCCGCTCTGGGCCTGGGGAAGCACAAAACCAGCCTAAGACCCAGATCTCCATCACCTCCGCTCGAAAACGAGACTCTCACTTTTCGAAATTAATGGAGCGGCCGACCCCTCCTTCACATCACCCCCAACGAGTACGAATTTGAACCCCACTTTTCATTCTACCGTGTAAATAACAACGTTATATAGTGCTCTTACCTCGGCCTACTTATATATTGTTGAATTAAAAACACCTTGAATCTAAGTGATGGGCCCTCCGAACCGTGTCAGTAAGATATTGCAACTGTAGAGGTGATCCATTTGTGAAGCCTTACAACGGACAAATACATTGTTTCTGCGATCGCTCTAATCCACAAATACTTCAACAGGCAGGATCCTGATCAGTCGTTCAGCTTTAGTTACAAAATGCCCCGAGTTTTTAGGCCCTTTACATTATACTCATCACCATTGCAGGTCAGAAACGTAAAATAAGGAAAAATCCTCTCTTCCCAATATATATACACCATCCAATTTCTGTGCTGTCTAAAGCTGAAAGTGAAGGAAACCAAAAATTTTATTGTTTCAGCAGCATGGCCTCCATCTTTCTCTTCCTCGCCATGTGTTTTAGTTTCTCTAGCGCGACTAGCCCAACTTGCCTTACCCTTTCCCGGGACAAACCTATACTGCAAAGTGATCAACGAGCGTTAAAATATTACAAATTAGCAAGAGAAAAAGGCCAATTACAATAAAGACTGCTTTGCTCATTTGGTAATTCTAATGTTTACACTGATTGATTGCCAACTCTGCTGACTGCCTGAGCGTTACCATCTTTCATCTTAATAATAGTCACATCCATACGAAATTCCAAACATTGAAACATATAGATTGAAACTAATGCCGTGTAGCACTAGCAGCCTTGCACCAAATGTACCTGTGCATTGATCAGTAAATGCGTTATAGTAGTTGATGAATACTCACCGTTTACTGATGTCCTCCCATGTAAGACTTTCTTTATCCAAGCCGTAGTAAAGGCGTATGATTTCTCTCTCCCTTTGGCTGAGTGTCACGCTCATAAGCTTGTTTACTTCATCCTGCATGTGGTTCAGCCAATGTTACTTCCGCGCATATTCACCAACCTTGCAGTGAAACCATAGTACAGCACAATTGAAATTCCATTAATGTAATCTTATTTTGGTTATATTTATTGATCCAACCATCAGGCAGATTGTTCCAAATCAACAATCTAAATAGCATACCTCTTGTGGCAGTTTGTTACACTTGAAAGATCAAACTTGCAACTATCTTACTTGGTAGTGTGCGAAGTTCTCAAAATTACCAGAAGCTAATTTTACTGTACAAATAGTGAAAACAGTTTCATAGGACAAATTTTTCTCAACGCAATTGAAAGCAAACCTAAGGTTTCAAGACTTGCTCTCCGCCATTCATCAGTACAAAACTAAAAACCAGAATGAAAACCACCAAGCCAAAAATTTCTTTCGTGCACAAGGACTAGAAGATTCCATAACTGCAAATATTTGCCTGAAAACCGAAACCCTCCTTCAAGTCATGCTAAACTTTGTAAAAGACTGACTGTTGCACCAGGATGCCTTCAAATTTGAAGCGTTCGATACTTTCTAGCATTTTGAAGGCCTTTAATTTGTTACATAAACATAAAGCTTCACAAGGATGCAACTCTACCTTGAGTGCCCATTCATCCACTCCATGCCATGGGTTATTCTCGACATGAATATCTGCAATGTACTAAAAGATACCGAAAACAAAATTGGAAGACAAAACATTGGTGTCAGAGCAGTGTAAACTGGGCAACACAAGTTCTATATGATATCAGAGGATAAGTTACAGGAGTGATACTTACGCTATGGTGAGTTTCACCAGGTAGACCGTTCAAAGAAGGGAATGCATCCCTGTCAAGAGAGAAAACTTTACCAATTGCCTGCATAATTGCCATCCGTCAATGCACATAAGATCAACCGAAAGCATGTGTCCATGTATGACAACAAGTAATCTCTATCATAATCGTTACCTCTGTGGCATTCCTGACTTTCTTCTGAGACATATTCAGACATTCTGCAATCCTCTGGAAACAGAAAAGAAAGACACAGGAAAGAGGATGAGATGAGCGAGGCATCCCAATGATTTGGCACTCACATGACTACTCTACTAGGCCATAGGATTGAAATTCCATTTGACAGCCATGTGACAGTCAACTTACATCTATGGAGGGAGTGATTCCTTTTTCTTCCAGTCTAACCTTCGCATTGCGAATTAAACCTAACCTTTCGTGCAAATAAGCCGGCAATCTTAAGGTTCTAGAGTTCTCCACTAATGCTCTTGAAACACCCTGAATTCAGGAAAGTACAATCACTATCAGACTGAAGCAATACCTTCAAAGCATCCAAGAGCAAACTTATGAAGAAAGTCATTTGACATTAAGTGTTAAAAGAGTTGCGAGTTGAGCAAATAGTCTCCAGTAACTCTTAAAAAACTGGATATTCACAGAAATCCACAGTGCTCTATTTTGTAGTCAATGACCTTTCCTCGCAAAATTATAATACCATTACACTATCGCACAAATCATCGACATAATGTGCATGGCCTTTCCTTTAATGCGAAATTGCTACGAATCTTTTTCCAATGTAGTTTTAAAGTCGAACAGATATGGGGACCATCATCACACCAAAGCCCCAAAGATCAGAACCAAATGGACTAAATAAAAATAAAAAAATTGACCAAGATACTGCATAAAGATTAATGAATCAATGGAAATTGAGGATGAGGCGGGTAATGTGATGTCTCAACAGGATCACAAACAATAAGCAGCCTTGTTCCAATTACATGTGACTGTTTATATGGATCCGTACATCAGCTTCTGCACAGAACTATGCCTCTTGACAACAAAACCACAAACACTAGAATAAGCTCGGTCATCAGAAGGAAAGGTTATGCTCCACAGATAAAGTTTAGAAAATCCACAATACATTGATGTAGAAACCCCATACCGTCGACCCAACCCCGAAACTCTAGCAACAGTTCTCATACTTATATGACAACTATAGTCTCAACTGAGTACCTTTTTCACTGTCAGTTTTTAATTTGTCTACAAATAAGTAGGAGGAAGTTGAGACTTACCTGACGTATCCACCAGTAAACGTAGGTTGAAATCTTGAAACCCTTAGACGAGTCAAATTTCTCTATCCCACGCAGTAACCCAATCAAACCACCCTATATTATGAAGTGGTAACAGAGTGAAACGGATCATAATCACAGTTAAATGCACTAGGGGAGCGCAGATTGGATAAAGGAGAGAGTGGATACCTGAACAAGGTCGGACATTTCAGCACCCATGTTATCATATCTCTGAGCTATGGACATGACGAGACGAACATTGCTCATCGCAAGCTTCTCTCTTGCCAAGGAACACTCGATCAGTCTCGACCTTAACTCAGCGCGAGAAATTCTCAAGGAGGTAGCAAGCTGTTCATCAGAGGGCTCACAACCCAGTCTCTCTTTCAGTCTGTAGCATCGATAGGAAATTCAGACAACTTTGCACTCAGATAACCAACAGGCGAGTGCCAAAGAGAAAAGGGGTAACCTGGATTTGCGCTCCTCCAAGAAAAGGCCAGCCTTGATTTTGTTGGAGAGGGCAACGACCTCTCCGTGGGTGAGCAAGTCATCACTGACGACGCCCTTGACATAACCGTGGAGACGGTGTTGCAGGAGGTCGGGGCTAATAGCGAATCTTAGCTGACGGCCCACGCCGGGGGAACAGATTTTCCTCCTGGAGCCCAATCGGCGTTGGCGAGCAGAAAGGCCAGAGCAAATGACGGGGATCTTCTTGGTGGGCTTGTCTCTAGCGGAATCAGCGAGCACGGTGCGCTCAAAGCAGAGACTCCACTGGGTCTCCAGCATGGACTTCTGCAGCAGCAGGAGAGCCTCCACCGAATAGTCGACCTCAGGGACATGATGCCCACGTTCGTCAGCTCCATCTTCATCTTCAAGCGAGTCGAGAGAGATGGGGAACGAGGAGGGCTGGAGACGTAGAGTGAGAGCTTTGGTGGGAGGTGGGAGTCGATGGGAACAGCGGAAGCAGGGGATGGAGTTGGGGGGGCGCTTGGGGACAATGGCATTCTTGGTGGAGGAGATACGATCGCCGGCACTGGCACTGGCACTGGCACTGACGCAGACGAGCTTGTAGTTGTCGGGGATATCAGAGGAGGAGGAGGAGGACGCCGACGAGGACGAGGAGGACGAAGAGGAAGAGGAGGAGGAAGAGGGGGAGGAGGAGGAGGAGGAACAACTCAACAGCCTCTTCCCAGCGCTCAGCCCGATGACTGCAGCCGTGGCCATCATCAACGAGGAAGAGGCTCTTCTTAAAGAAGGCGTTCTCCACCAGTGACCAACCCGCGCTCGAAATCCTCCAAATTGGATCGAAACGAAACAAAACCCCAAGTCCCAAATTTAGAAAGGAGTGGGAATCACAGCAAAATTCAATGGAGGGAGGGGGGAGATGTGGGGAAGCGCTTTACCTGAATCGAATGGTGAAGAAGTCGATGTTCCGCCAACTGTTTTCACCGGTTTTTGCTAACCAAAACAAACACGCAAACTCTCCGCTGCTCCCCCCCCAGCTCTCTCCTGTCCAATTGTTTACGATTTTCCTTTCAGCAAAAAAAAGAAGAAAAAAAAAGGGGGAAAACGGAGAGATTATTTGCCTCTACGTTGCGAATTGGCGATGGTGTGGGTGGATGGAGGGGGAGGGGGAGATATCATCAAAAAGAAAGAAAAAAACTAAATTTGGAAACGCCAAAAAAACGAGGGGAGTTTAAAGATAGATATGGCAGAAGGGCCTGCCATTGGTGGATCGGGATATTGGGTCCCGCTTCCAGTGGTGCTCGATCCGCCATTTGGCCCTCTCTCTCTCTCTCTTTCTCTCGCCTGCATGTTCCCATCTCCTGCCGGGTCATTCCTCCTCTTCGCAGGAGAAGTCGGCTCTCAGTTAGCGGGATCAGAGACTTTTGACCGCCATTTTATGGAATATGAGAAAGCATCATCCTCGTATCCGCATTAAAATCAACAACCATCCCGTAGGTTAATACTGATACTTCCGTATGCAGTGGCTTTCACCGTTATATACGTTCTAATCCATTATGTACTATAATGTTTCTTGTACTTATGGGTATCACCATGTAATCCCCTGATAATCACAAGTGTCGTGACGACTTGGATAATGTCGTCGGTGGTGTTCCTTTTCTATTTTTCTCGAAATTGAATATCATATTTTAACAGTTTGCTTTGTTTAAAACAATCTATGTCTCGTTTTATCATATCGTATCATCAGAATGTTAATTTAAATAGGAAGACGATGCCCGTCATGTCCCTATTTTCTCTCAATAACGGGGAGACTTAATGATGCACTTACAGTAAGTTCAGAAGAGTTAGCTGGGTGGATCCCTCCACCCAACCCTCTTCATCTATAAAATTAAATTCATATTCAAAACTTTTGCGATGCCAAGACGGCGTCAAATCGACAACTCAAGGGACTTAATCGCACATGAATAGACATTACGGTTTCAAGACCCTAGATGCAATCGTAATTTGAAGTTGAGGAGGTGGTGGTGGTGGTGGAGGTGTGGTAGACGTGTAGCGTTACAGTGGCAGCAGCATCTTAAACTCGGTTGACGTTGCCATTGTTATGGTTCTTGAGACCTTAATGACGGTGACGATTAGCATGATTACATGATTAGATCTGGAGATTGTCACGGTTAAGGTGGCGGAACCATAATCTCCGCAACAATTTGACTTTTGGAACCCAAACAACTCCTGTTTGAGAATTTGGGCTGCGAGCATTATGTTATTTTTTGGCGGTGGTCATACATTGCTGCACCGCTCCCGTACTTTCCAGGAGTTTCGCAAATTATTTAAGCATATAATAACTTCCCAAGCTTTGTGGAACAATTGTCATATACTTATTTATCACATTAAGAAAAAAAATCTGAGGAATGAGATAAACACAAGATCATCCAAATTAATAAATTTGATCATAATTATTAAAAAAGTTTCTCTCATGATATCTCTACCTTGCCAAAAAGTTTTGTAAGGAGCATCCTTGAATCTTGTAGTTCTTCACATAAACTCTACTATCTAAAACAACAATAATTCTCTCAAAAGATTTTTCAAATGTTTACACAAACTCATTTTATTCGAAAAATATCGACTGAAACCTTGTGTAAAGTGATTATATTAAGTGGAAAAATGATTGAGAAAGGCTTTCTCCGACTTATAAATCGGAAAAAAAAGTCTTATCAGGGTGGATATATAAAAGGAAAATCTCACATATGCTAAGGAATATTGATTATTATACATTTCTGGATGGTGTTTATCAAAATTAAAAAAAAGAGGAAGAAAATAAATTCAGTTGGCAATTTCAATGGCATTTTCATTTCAGCTAATCAACGGTAAAACTTCAATTCTTCGTCGGCGAACCATATAATAGCCACAATATGGAATATTCTTTTGGTATTTAATTCGAAATGGTTAGGATTTGATTCTAAAATCGATTAGATCGATATGATTTTTGGTGCAAGAAAAAGTGGAAAAACTTCAATTCCTCATCCAGCGTTGACCTTTTTCTGACTGGGACTAAAGAATACGATACAGGGGGAGGGGGGTCATTTTGCACATTGCAGAGGCGGAGGCGGCCATGGCCAACGTGTTTGTGAGGCCTTACCTGCTCCCATCAGTCTCGCGCCTATTGTTTCTCCGATCTACCAATCCCTCTTCCAGCCTATCCAATGGGTCGTCTGCGGCCGTCCGCGGATTTCACAAGCGCACCATCGCCCTGAGCAACGGTGGGTCGGGTTTAGGTCTCGCTGGCGGTGCTCCCGTGCTCAGGTTCAGCATCCGAGCCGCGCACGTGAACGACGCCGGTTCCATCGACTCCCCTCTGATGCAGTCCATGCAGAACAAGGTACCTCTCCCCTCTCCTCCTCAATCTTCACGTGTCGTGAGATTTGGGAACACCGCTCTCTTATAAACAGGAACGCTAGTTGCTGCTGTCCGTCTCAATGCAATTGTCGCCTTGACTCGCTGGAAATAGCAGTGACTGTGCTATTCACCCTGTTGGGTGTTCGGGTGGAAAGAGTTTCTGCAGAAATGCTCAGGGACCCAGTACTCAGAAACCTCTCGGACTGGGTTGCCTTGCTGTTTTTCTTATTCGATTAGATAGTCTTACGCTTTTCTATTCTTTCTGATTGCTTAGATACATATCTTGCTCTTGCCATATACCCTTTTGCTCGACAGGAAACAATAAAAAGAAAAAGAACTGCTTTTGCCTTTCAGGAGTTTTCAGTTCAATGTAACAAAATAAAAAAAAAACGGGCTGAAGTTGTAAGCTCTTAAGTGTTCATGCCTCTAGCTCATCAACACCGTTCAATCACCTCTTTTTGGGAACAGCTACTAATTATGGGGCATGACCTGTCCTCTTTCAATTCACGATCTTCATTTGGCTTTCATAGATCAAGGAGCATCTCAACGCGGAATCGGTTGTCGTGAAAGATGCTTATGGGGATGGTCGGCATGTGAGGTAAGCTTATCTTCCGTAGTGCTGTTACATTGTACTAGTGAATCATATGCTGAATTTTTTTCCTAACGTTTATGGGTTCGCTTGGTTTTGATTTGGCTGTGCTCTCGCATTTACAGGCTAATGTCCACTGTATTGCATTGCCTACCATGCTATTTCAACAAATTTCTTGTTATTTGAATGGGAGTGACGTAAACATGATTTCATGTGGATCATCTCACAAGTCAATGCTCATTTTTCATGAACATGAGATGCAAAGTATTTCTTACGTGTGGCTTGGCTTTGGTGCATTGGTCAAATCTCACACATCTATATGGAATGATATTGGATGGAGCAGTTATAGTGTCTAGCCAATGTACATGTTCTCTGCAGACGTGAACATCTTGATCCTAAAGTTGTTATACAATCTTTGTTCATAATGGATACCTGATCCGCAGCTCAATCGTGACCCTGGTGTAATCCAACAGTCACAACTAAGGTTGAGTGGTTTATATACTGAGGGTTTACAGAATATCTGTGGAAACATGCCTGCTGCGTCAGATTGTTAGAAACCACTGATATGCCTATTTGGGCGTGCAGGGCAAGGTTGGTGATGCTGTTCCATTGTAGCATAAAGTTTTGAATGATCCTATTAGCATTCTAATTGGCCGTGATGGTGTTCTATGAAGGCTGTTACGAGGCATATTTTCCCTAAAGCTACTCCCTCTTTTGTCCATTTTCTGTACTGACGCTTATTTTGCATGCGAAGTGATGATACATAGACGTTTCGGAAGTCAATATTATGTGCTTTTCTTGATTGGTGCTTGCCATCCCGTTTCCAATTACTTGAGGGGTCACATTAGTTCCACTCTGTCTCCAATTGTCTTCCTGTCCCTGTGCATAATCATTCATCGGCCCTTTTGTAGCATTGATGTTGTAGCTGCATCCTTTGAGGGTCAATCAGCCGTAAATCGGCAGAGGATGGTTTATAAAGCCATATGGGAGGAGCTTCAAAATACAGTGCATGCAGTGGACCAGATGACTACACGTACCCCTTCCGAGGCTGCATCAGACTAAAATAATGCATCAACAGCAATGCAGGTGAAGACTTGAGTTGAAGTTGGACTATATCCTGATCAAATTATGTCAGTACTTGATTTCTCTGTTCTGGCACTTTCTTTAGTCTATGGCCAGGCAGGTGTAATCTAGTATCAATGATACTTGAGTTTCAATTTTGTTTGGTCAATTATACTGTGCGTTCTTTGATACGAAGTTTAGAGAAGATGAAGGTGCATGTGACATAGCACGCTGACTGAAAAGGCATTATTAGGAGTAATCTTAAGATGATTTGGTCTAATCGCAGGAAAAAGTTATGGTGGTACGGGTTATGAGGTGTTTTTTTTTTTTCCGTTTTGGCTGATCAGCTATATCATGTTATCGCAAAGCTGGAATGAGTACATCGGATTGATAACAAATTGCCATTTTGGTTAAAGTCCTATGCTGGAAATATCACGCAAACTGGATGGTTGTAACTTGTAAATGCTTAACAGGTGGGAACTGGGTCGGAAATAATAATAAAGCTCACTTTGGCATTTCATTTCTCTATCTTTACCAATTACAAGTACTACCTTTTCTTATATCTTCTTTTGGGAGGAAAGAAACTGATGCTTTCCTCGAAACTTCGACTTTTTCATTATGCAACTTCGGGAGTTATGTTTTCCATTTTGAAAATTGTACGTTTGACTCCTCGTCTTCTTGCGGTTGTTCTTTCTCTGGATTCTTTTGATTTCTAAAGAAGTTGTCATGGAAAAGAAATTTTCTACTCGAATCCGCTTTTAGTCCAATCATTGAGTTAAGTGCTTCCACATTTGCAATAATTGTGCATGTGATTTTGCAGGAAAAGAGAGGGAATAAATGTTATAACTGAAGTCATAGGTGGTTATTACAATATGCAATAGCTAAGGTGAGGGTTGCATTGCTGAGCTGCCACTTTGTAGGCCTGTTCTAACATTTGGAAATCACTCGAGGCAAGATGGGTCGCTGGCGGTTTGGTTCGACCGTGTATGTCCATTTGCTATATTTCAACACGAGAATAAGGTCTAATAGGCAAACTAGTCAACCAGTATTACCGAACAAATTCATAAATCAAATGAATAGACAAACAAAACTAATCAGAATGAGTATGATGAAGCAACATACAGTTGTGCAATCGCAGCAACAGACTAGTCCAGCATCGCAGATATTGTGCATGTGGACCAGAAAAGTCCGGCTCGAAGACTTTTTGCCTGATCTAAGATACACTGTAAAAGTTTGTATCGTCAACCAATGAGGATTTTCGATATTTGACAACAAGCCTTAGCACAATACACCATATTTCAATAAATTAAAATGCTTTTTATATCCTGAAAAAAGAAAAGGAAGGGCCGTTGGAATATTCTGTACAAGGGAAGAACTTCATTGTAGAATGATGTAAAAAATGTGTATTGTGCTGATATACAATTGGCAAAGATGGAGATATAACATGAATACTGTCATGACCACTATGGTTGGTCATTCAGATTTTAATTAATTGATGGCAGCATAGGATCCATCCCGAGTCCAGATCCCCCGAAACTACCAGGCTCAGCATGCTTCACTCTACCAAAATAGCGGATATGACGCAATAGCCTGGCCAGGAATGTGTTATGGCATATTGTTGAGCTATCGCACACAACAGCGACATGCTTCCGAGCCCTCGTTATGGCAACATTCATGCGCCTGCTATCCCCGAGGAATCCCACTGCTCCTAAAGTGTTTGAGCGGACCTGAGGTAGAGAAGAGCGCAAGCGTCAAATACAGGAGTAATAGCAGAGAGTGATTCTCCGCAGACTGTTGATTATTAACTAGCAGAGTAGAGAACACTTGAAATAGAACAAACAGAAGTTCAAATCTCATCATGCTTTATATCTTAAGACGTGCTCTACAAAAGTAAGTAGAAAGAATTAAAAAGGAAAAATAACCTAGAGAAATGGTTCCTTTTTTTGGGTAATTGAAATGGAAGGGAATAGGAGGTATTTATTTCCTCCAGAAGCCACAAAAAATCTCTCTAATTTTGGAGGGTTATGGAAGACATCTCATGTCTCTACCATTAATAGGTGACAAACACAAAAAGGTAATGAACAAAATTGATGTTGATGCAGAGCGGGGGTTTCTTATGGTTTCAAGGAAAATAGGTGTGGAAAATGCCTACTCTCAAATGATTAAATATCATGTCCCTCTTCATTCTTGTACATTTTCTTTAGTAGAAGCTTCTACAGCTAACTAAATTGAAATCACCCCCGGCAAAAATCTAGAAAGCCCCAGAATGGAGCCATACAAAACAAGCTCTAACTTGCGACAGGAATGCTGATGGATTTAAGGAGGCAGCTTGACCGGAATTTCTTAGCATCTTGCATGACAGAGGTACAAATCCTAGCTAAAAATACATGCAATCAAAGGTAGCTGAAATGCACAGCTTTCGTACAGATCATACCATAGATATAATGACAGCATCAGCCTCCCGACCTTGAAAACTATCAATGGTTGCAACCTCAACACCTGCTGCCTCTGGAAGCTCATCAAGCCTGTCCCTCAAAAGCTGTACTTGAGCAACATAAGGAGATTGCACAGCTATTGCTCTTGGACTCACACCTGTGCACAAGGCCAGCTAGGAAGTTATAGAACTAGTGCAAATTGCCAAGCGGTGCACACTGTATGGTGGGAGGAATTTATGGCTATGTTAAAATTTCGCCAGTCAAAATCCTGAGATGTATCACTGTACACGTAATCATTGCCCATGACAGATGGTTGTTGGTAAAAACAGCAACTAACTTGAAATAGTTGATCACAAAAAATATGCATATGTTTGGATAGTGTCTGCCCAAATGCACATTTCTAAAGAGGAATGCACTGTATATGAAGCACGTCAACCTTTAGAGAGGGAAAAATGTAGGTCTTCCAGAATAACAGGGAGCCTTGCAATTTGCCTAAGAACATAAATTCAGTACATTGAACGAGCAGCGACTTGACGTACAGACATCTATAGGAAGACAATACTTGCAGAAGATAAACTCAGCAATGAGAAAGAAAGAGAAGATAGAATATAGTCCAGCTTCAATGAAATATAAAAGATAAGCCTATGCGCAAACCGTCCAACACTGATAATCTAGAGGAAGAAGAGGCTTTTACCAGCATAAATCAAGGAAAACACATGCTGTACAACAATCTCTGCTTCCCCCTCATTGTAAAATGAGCCTGTTCCAGTTGGGTCCAAATGCTCTTCACAACCAGCTGAAAGACTTCCAAATGGCATTCTAGTATCAAGCAACAGCAATGGGCACTGTGTCATCCATGTTGGCTGCAGTAAGGCAGAGAGCTTAAATGATGCTTTTGGTTAACATTACCTTTGCAAGAATGTTACTAAAGAGTCTTTGACAGTAAGTTTAGGCTAGTCCACCGCCTTTTAAAATGATATATAACCTTACTTCAACATTCAGTTTGATAGTTTGGTGATCATACACTACTCAGGAAGTGCAGAACAGGAGTTCCACTGTTCTCATATATAAGAAATGGAACATACCAATAGTGAAATGCATTTCATCATTCTTAAATAAGAATGACACCGAATTGTCTTGGATGTACACATCAGCCCTATGAGATAAGGCACGCCGGATTGTGTATGTTTTAAGGAGGCCAGAGCCAGAATCTAAGCCAGTCAGTAGAACAAGGTTCTCATAGCATTTTGATAACCCAATTCTTTGTTTTAATGCAGTTGACATGGTTTCTGGTATCAATTTTTTTTTATTTAAGATCCAGTACGGCAAAATGATAGATCACAATTATTATTCTGAGCATGAATATGATACATTAAGTGCTATTGTGATAGCATGGCCCCTTCAGCATTTAAAATCAGTGAGATATAAACAAACCAAGAACCAAAAGATTCCCGGTGAAAAAGCTAGGTAGCTCTGGGGAGGTGGGAGAACCGAGTTCAGACACCTACTCTCGAAAACATGAGTACAAACCTGTGCTAGAATGAAAAATAATCTAGAAATCAAAAAGAAAAGTCTTACCTTCACAAATGGGGAATCAACAAGAAGATGCGAAGAAACAGTAGAAGAGGATTTTAATAATCCATCATACATCTCCTTTGAGGCCCAACTTGCAATTGCATCGTTCATACGGTATTGTGTTGTCAATAAGGTCCCCAGGATTCCTTCATGCAAATTTGCAGCTCTCTCCATTAGTGATACACCAAGGCCGCCTTCTAGGGCTTTCCTTGATAAAACCACAGGGGCAAGCTGGCACTGATCACCGGCAAGTATGCAGCGCTTTCCCTGCAATATAGGTATCCAGCATGATGGTTCAATTGCCTGACCAGCTTCATCTATAACAACCAGGTCAAAGGAATCCAGTCTGCGGATCAAAGGATCAGCTGCTCCAGTGTTTGTAGCAAGCACAACTTGAGCACCAGAGAGTACCTCCTTCACAGTCTCTTTCTCCTTCTTTTTTAAGGTCTTACCTAGCTGCTTCAGAAGCTGACGTATGCCAGCAGCCAAAGAATCATCCTTAAGGCAGTGTCTCAGGTCTTTCCTTAGATCTGCTTTCTTCCTCTCGAATTCTGTCCGGAAACTTTCAAGCCTCACATTTACTATTTCTCCTAATGATTTTGAGGCTACCGAATCAGATATACGTGCCGGATTGCCCACTCGTACAGTGTCAAGCCCTATATCCGAAAGTTTTTCAACCATGTTATCAACAGCTGCATTTGTTGGAGCTGTCATCAGCACCCTTTCACCTTGTTGAACTGCATGAACAACAAGCTCTTTAAGCAAACATGTTTTCCCAGTCCCAGGAGGCCCTTGGATTATCAATAGAGGCCGCCTCTTATTCAAACCCAAGGCGATTGCTTTTCTCTGAGAATCATCAAATGTTCTGAAACTCGACAATCCTTCAAGCTCTGCTTCAGCCCAATCCACCAACTGATTAAACTCTGGACTGGCAACATCTTCCTCATCTCCAAATAGAGTAGCCACTACAGCAATTGAAGGATTTTTCTTATGTAGGCCATTCTTCTGGAGTAGCATAAGTGCTTCACAGTTGCGCTACAAGATATCATTACAGAATCGTTCAGTCCAATTATAACCAGGTTAATAAGTTTCAAAAGCAGAGAAATAGAAACGCGTGGAAGAATGCAGGGATGATTATAAATCCTCCGAAGAAGGAAGATACTTTTCTATAGCCGAAAGGTCAAGTCTTTAGTGGAAACAAGCAGCTAAACAATTCCACAGGTGATTAAAATGGAATCAAGATTCTTGTCATCACTAGGGATTTGGGATTTTTGATAAAAGTTGCTAAAACTCTTACAGTCTAAATATTAGAAAGAGAACTCTCGGGATCAGTCTGCCAAGGCTTTCAGGGCTCTATATCCCTGCTATGGAGCCATTTAGTTTGACCCAGTGATAAAATTAGAGTACAATGGCACCTACATTGGAAAAGTGAGACAAAGCCCTCGTTTCAAGCTATATGAGAACAATGAACTTTTGGTATCGATATGGTGGAAATGGAAATGGAAATGGAAATGCAGATAGCTGTAGAATTCTAAATCTTCTAGTGTACCTCATATGTCAGCACATCTGCTAATCCTTGTATGCGATCAATTCGTACAGCCTTCCCAAAAAGCTTGGAGAAAGTAAGATCACCATGGCGAGACTCTAAAGCAACACTGATGCTGCAACCATCTTCGCCAAGGTTGTGTATGAAGCCTTGCATGCCAGATGTTGTGCTTGCACCCCGACTATCGCACATTCTCACGCATACCATGTCGCCAGGAGATAATGTTGTTGGTGGCAACCGGTGATTCCCTTCTACTCTAAACAACACCAGATGCATCCCACCCAATCCTGTTTAGTTCAGCACGCACCAGGAGCAGGAGCCCAGCAGCATAAAGTAACAGTAAGACATCAAATGCAGTGACAATAAGATAGTGCAGACAGCTGAGAAATTAAATGGAATCGATCATAGAAAAGGAACGCACCTGTGGATGTGCTAACTGCATACAAATTGCAGATGGTGTCGCAGAGTTCTTGCTGAGCCTGGCCATGGCTGACAATGAACTCAATCGGTTTTGATGAGTCGGAGTTAGTATCAGGCATGGGGACAGCATCCAACTCCTCCTGTGTGAACTCAAGTTCGGCATCCCGTTCAATACGGAGGAGCTCAGACATGTTCTTGGTGAAGTCGTCTATCCTCCTCTGTATAGACTTGACCTTCTCCAGGTCCAGCCCCAGAACACCTAGCACAGGCTTCGGCTGGGATGCCTTGCGGGCGATCGCCTTGTGCTGAGCTGAAAGAGTTAGGATCGCGAGGTCTTAATGGTGGAGTACCAACAATCCCAACAGAAAGGGAGAAATGCTAAAAGAAGAAGGGAGAGGTAGATAAGGAGAGTTAAGAGAGCAACCGGAAGAAGCGAGCTCCTTGAGCAGCTTCCAGGACTCGGTGCCACACCAATTAGGGACCACGGACTGACGCTCAAGGCCCTGGAGAACATCGCGGAGCTCACGCTGGAAGTGATCGAAGAGAGTGGGGTAGTGAGTACAAGCCTTGAGGCAGATGGCTTCAAGTCCAAGGGGCATGGGAATGGCGTTGAGGTAAGGCTGGCTTTGAATAACGAAAGTGAGGCCAGGTCCCATCCGCTGTCTCAGCTCCGAGAACTCGCCCTGCACCTCGGCAGCAGCGAAATCGGAGGCCATGGCACGCATGGCCTGGCATATCCACCTCACCACGCTCTTGCCCAGGTCTCTCCGCCCTAGGGGGTCCCCATTCTGGTGCAGCGCCCCCACACTCACCGTCCCCGCTTCCACTGCCGCCGCTGCGTCCTTCTTCTTCTTCTTCTTCTTTGGATTGTCTCCCTCCCCAGAAGTTGGAGTGGGGTCGATGGCGGGCTTCTTCTTGGGAATGCGACTCCGGCTCCTCGTCCTCCTCTGGGCGATACCAGTACCGCTGGCATCGCTCATCCGGTAGTGGATGATACTGAGGCGCCCCTTGTGCATCTGCAGGCAAATGGACGGAGGGTGAAGCTGAACATTATTAGGAGCAGATCGGACGGTGAGGGACTGCTTCAGGGCCAACGTTGCCGATACAGACACGCTGCCGCAGCAGAAGCAAGGCGCTGCTGCTTCCATAGTCGCCCGCTATATCATTTAATCCTCCCTCCCTCCCCCAAAACACACCTGCTGCAACTCACGCTGCACTCCACATCACGCACAAACACCCAGGCAAAAACCGACGATATTTAATTATTTGAGAGGCGCGTCAGAAATTCATTTATATTTGAGAGGCGCGGAATGGAGTTGCGTCGCGGTGCACATTCTGTCTTTGATTTTCTTGAAAGAAGGAAGCACAACCGCTGTGCACGAATGACATCTCGTTTGACCGCTTGCGGGAGGAACTCCAGGAGCGGATCCGATACCAACCACGTTCCTTGATTGGCCGCTCCTGATTGTGTGGTGCCACGGTTGCGCCCGGATCCTTGGCTGACGTGGATACTCGCTGCCCTGTCCTTTTTATATATCCCTTCTCGGCCCCTTCTTCTCTTTCCACTCTTGTATTCCATCCAAGTCAATTCCGGATTCTTCCAGACCATCCCCCAGCGAGATTCCGTGCCCTATTAATCACTTTCGGAATCATTTTTACGTTTTGTGTTCCGGGCATTGCAAGTGCGAGATAATTTTTAGGAAAATACTTTTTAAATTATTTATTTTTTGTGGAATAAATGGAGCCTAAAATTATATTATAACTTCCATAGTTGATTCTCACAAAGTGCCAATCGTAGTCAAGAACGTAATGAAAAATGCTTAATTGGATCCATATTGAATTTCTCTTCTTGCAGAACACACTGAAGAATGAGAGCTCTCGGAAGAAAGTCATTGGAAATAGTCAATCAATATGCTTCTTTTTTTCATCAGGTGTTTCAACCAAGATTACTCTTCACAAACCATGGAGATTGTGAATCGAGATTTTATCCTATGGTATATAAAAGCTGCCGCAAGAATTTAATCCCTAGGTCTGAAGCTTGTCTAATAACACTTGTCTGAAAAGTATACTTGAAAAGTATTGGTTTCGATGGTCACGATCCCTCTTGCCATGAAGAAACCTCCGGTCCACCCACAGCAGAAAGACACCTAGTTTTAGCCGCTATTATACTTGCGCCCATTATGTTGAACGTGCCCTTATGTTCTGTCGAATTGAGCACTAAAGTGTAGTCAAACCACACGTTGTAGTCACTCTTCATGTCATAGAAATAGAAGCCTTGAGCTCAAGTGATTACTGGGGAGAGAAGATGATTATCTCTTGTCATCGGGTTATTGAACACGATCAACAACCCGAAGTAGAAGTTTCCAAGCCCGGTGCCGTTGGTGACCGCTGCTGATGTCGGGTTGGCCATGTCGCTGCTGCTGAAGAGTTTGTCTTGGTTGTAGAGGACGAGCCTCTCGCATGGGCGTTCCTTGCTGAGGGTTTTCTTGGTGGCCAATGCAAATTGGCTTGTGAATAGGAGGAGGAGGAGGAAGCACGATTTGTGTGCAACAACGTTTCTCATGGTTGACTATCTGTAGTTGCTAGAAATTGGATAATGCTTGTGACCATAGATGGGGCTTCACCACACCTTATTTAGGAATCGGACCCCTCATTTCATTGTAGTGATTATACTCTTTTTTTTTTTAAATTCGTTATACCGTTTCCTTGAATTATTTTTTCATTTAAGATATTGTTCAACCGCTATTTGTCTTCTAATGGATGTAATCTGACTGTAAAAGCACAAGGTAACTCCATCTTGATTAGTTTGGACATGCAAAGAGATGGTGCAATCTTGTAGATGAGCTTGGATGGTTTGAATTATAACGAATGCTAGGATAGCGAAATGCCACATCTTTGGTTTGAAATTTTAAATGAATATTGTTGACAAATTTAATCATTTATCGGCTAAGAAATTTAGAGGTCGACCCCAAGCCTTAAACAAATATATCATTAACTTATTTCGCATTTGCATTATAGGCACTAGGAACATCTTTCATTTGGTAATAATATGCACAGGTAAATTGCATTTAAAGTCAGTCTAGTTGTAAATTGCTTTGGATTTAGCCGAAAGTGCTACATGGGTTAACGGAGGGAGGCCCAAATCTTATTTAAATTTCCAAGGGCAAGCCTGCGAGATGAGGAATTCGGCCAAGCCCATAAATTCTCCTAATATGGCCGAAATTTGCACATGGGGGTATTTTGGACTAGGAAAGTTTATTCTTTGATCAAATGTGGAAAGCAATAAGGCAATATATCACAAGAACTTCGGTCCCAATGGAATCAAAGGGTGACGAACCAGAACATCATGCACAACACTATATCTTTCCTTAAATTATTTATTACTTCTTTTGAACACGCGGAAGCATAATAAAATAATGAAATCATTCGGTAATATAAATTTAACAAGTTTAAATAATAAGCATATGCATCTTTCTTTTATATCCATCTTCCAAGTATTAATACAAGCATCCAAAAAGAAATTGATACAAACAATCTAATGAAAATGATACAAATAGTTTCTGAACCTTGGTTTAATGTGCAATTTTATCTCTGAATTTTCAATTTGTTTAATATAGTTCTTAAATTTTAGCCTAATGTTCAATGTGGTCCTGGAACTTTTAATTTTATCAATGTAGTACTCGGACTTTTGGTACATATTTAATGTAATTCCTGAACTATATAAAAATGTTCAATGTAGTCTCCGAACTTGAATTAATGGAAGGACTAAATACACCTGATTCATGCTCTCCCTATCTCTCTCTGGTGTTTTGTTAATGATATGAATCTGTGCGGAAGATGATCGTTCTACGAAGATCTGTGAGTTACGAATTGTTGACTTCGACCCCCAATCGAACCTGTGATTGGTAATCTCGGTATGAACGCGACCTGTTGACGAACCTGTGTCAACCAATCCACGCTATAACGCCACGAACAAGAGAATTCGCGATCTTGCTCGATAAGTTGAATTCGATCGCTACAAGAAAACCTTGATAAGATCTGGTTCTCAAAAGAACTCAAGAAGAAAACTTCTCTTTATAAAATTCTGCCTCCTCCTAAAATTCTATAAACAACCTTATATAAGGTGCTAACCCTAATCCTAATCCTACTATGATTAAAATTACAAAAATAACCTTAATTACTAAAAATTCGTCCAAAAATAGAAATAGGCCTAAAAGTTCATCTAAACGACTCCAAATCGCTAAAAAACGTCATCAATCACTACTAAAGTAGTGAGTATTGATCAGCGGCTCGTTTCCAAGCGTCCATCCAAATTTGAGCCAATTCGGAGTTCGTCAATTCTAAGCTCCTTCGGAATTCGCTGGACCAAGAGTAATCATGTTGCGCCAAGGAGCTTCAGAATCTTCAAGTTTTGAATCCAGATTGTCTCCATTCCAAATATCTTGAACAATAATGCCGACAGCTTGTTTGAATTCTTTCGCTCTTGCTCGAGTGATCGGGCCTGGCGGATAAAACAACGGGTCCCTAGCACCTCCTCCTCAATAGGGTTCGATGTCCACATCAGTTAATGTACTTTTCAATCTAGACACTAAATATTCTTCCGAATAATAAGTTCATATCTAATGTCGAGATTTGATTTTACTCTAAAACAAAAGAAAGGAAAATGACATAAATAGTCTACGAACTTTAATCTAATGTGCAATGTTGTCACGCTCCAGCTTGGGAACGTGAATCTGCGGGGGTTATTTTTGCGACGTTCCATTCATTTTTATCTTTTGTTACGAGCAAGCGGAAGCATATACTCGGGACAATCACAACAGCATCAAACAACAATGGGATTAAGAAACACACTACATGCACGCTTATATTTATATGATAGTGATTATCATTACAAGCCCTTATCTACGGGCCCTTAGCTGTTTGTACATCCGTCAAAACACACAGTAGGGTTATCTTACTCCACTACCGTGTCTTCCACAAAACCCTCCGAAGACTCGCTTCTTAAAAGCAAGCCTCCTCCCCTACTCGTTCGTCCTACCTACACGCCGTTCGCGGCACCCTCGGGTGTGGGACCATTCACTCCCTCGAATTGCTCATTGAACCTACAGAGGGGATCGAACAGGCCGCCCTTAGTCCACATGTACCAGACCTTGTACGTGTGAGGAACGGGGTTGTCAGGCTCTCATCCACCATGACCTGGGAGATGACCTTGCGGTGGGCTCTACTTTCGCCCGCATCTATGACATCTAACAAGTCCACTGCTAGTTCCACCAGGGTATCAAAATGAACAGGTGGGTCACCATCCTACACGTCTAAGGAAAAATCACGAGGAGTGAGTCGATGACTCAATAAGTAAATTTACTAATATCAGGTTAGGAGGAAGCAATCGTCGCCGAACATGCACCTAAACCTTTATCGCCCTTGGTGTTGATGGCAAATCATTAGTAAAGCCGTGCCTTACCTTGGTTACGTACTATTCAGGGTTCACACATCAACTAAAAGAACATCAAGCTGGCGTATGCATTAACACTCAGTATCTCGATCACACGAGAATAAACACATGAGATTCATTTATTATTAACCGAAATTCATCGAGCATCCAGAATTCACCAGGCATTCGGAATCGAAAGGGCTTGAAGGCGTGAGTGTAAGTGAAATTCATGGACAATAAAAACCGTAAGCATCTAGCATGTCGACCACGGTCTAGGGCCTGTGACTTGATTCGATGCGCCAAACGTTGAACAAAACTGTATTTGGCTAGGATTCGATACGCCTCAATATTGAACCTTTGCCAAGCGATGTTCTGTCCATACGCCATAGTGTACGTACAAGATATATGTTCCCTCTTTCGCGGCCGAGTCGTGCTTTGACTCATGACTATGCTTTGCAATTAATAAAACATGCAAACAAACAACAAGTCATTAAGGCATCACAATATCCTATCTCGAGATTAGGGAATTTACTTACAACAACTTAAACAAAAGGCAAGATTTAGTGAGGACCAAAAAGAAAGTGGGTGAGGAAGGGGTTGGCCGAGTGTGTGTGTCGTGAAAGAGAGAGAGAGGGAGTGGCGTGAGAAGAGGGGTTGTCCGAATGAGGTAGGGTAGGCGTGAGAAAGAAGGGGTCAAGTGGGGACACTTTTCTATTTATAACGTGGCTTACAAAGTTAATTATGAAGAAGGGACCAAAAGTCTAACTAATGATGAATGTGGTCTTGAAAGTCTTTGCCATAATTAAGATTCTTCCTTAAGCTTTTAACTTGGGCCATTCATTTCTCAACTTGGCTTCCAAGTAGCTAAGTAGAGTCATCATGCCCTATTAGGCCATTTAAGACTAAGGCTTCAATGATGGTCTTTCTAGACTTGTCTTTGGCCTTTCTTCCTTGTCTTGGGCATGAGATACCTTGTCTTCATCTTCAAGATACTCAATTATTGGTTCATAGTCTCTATTATTGATGTTGGTCCTTATCACGGGTGTATTGTAAGACAAACTCTACTATTGGCCAACTTGCAAGAGAAGTTGCCAATAATACCATTGACTTGGCTAAGTCAATTTTTGTCCTCTTGTTCATGAAGTCTTTGGACATGGATCATGTGCTCATTTTCAAGAACACTAAGTAATTGGTGCATATCATTTAATCTAATGGCTCATCTTGTTCTTGGACACTAATGTTCACCAATGCCTAGTTTAAGAGGCAACTAAGATAAGTGAGAGTTTACATGCCCATTCGCGATTGACCATCCCATTTGGATAGAGGATCGGGGTTGGAATATGCTTGAATATGACCGGGTACAATTGAGCCAAAGACCCAGTTAAATGGTGCAAGGCTAGACTAGTTGGGCTGTCCAGGCGCATGGCCTGTTCGGTCGAGCTTGATTAGGCACAGGGCCGGGCTACACGGGCGTCGTGTCAAGTACACGTTTGGGCTACACGGGCGCTGTGTTGGCACATGTGCCGAACGCAGGAATTAGCACATAGCCGGGCGCAGAGCTTGACTCGTGGCCAATCCTGATCGGCATTGGATGGTATTGGCTAAGTACAAGGCCTCGTTCATGGCATGTACTGATCAATCACAAGTACTAGGCACATGGCAAGGCACAAAGCCAAGCAAGTGGCTGAGTCTGACCAGGCAAAGGATCGAGTACTAGTCAGATCTGACGGGCATAAGAGCCGGCACAAGTGTCAAACATGGTGGCTAACACACGGCTGGGCATGGGGCCGGATTGATGGGCACATGACTAGTCCATGGTCGGGCACAAAGCCTGGTCTGCAGCCAAGTAGCAAGGCTCCTAGCCTGGTCCATGGCCTGTGCATGGGCTACTCGTCTCAACGCAACGATCTATGACCGATTCATAACTGGCTCATTTTCAAATATCAATGATCCATGGTCGACCATTGGTTGTCATGTAGTCGTGTAGAATCGATCACATTGGAATCGGTCCATGGTTGCCCGTGACCAGTGCATGGCCATGCGGAATCAACCATCATCGACGCATACCCGTGCGGCATCGATCCACGACCGTCTGTGATCATTCCACTGCTGACCCTTGCGGTCGAGCGGTCGATTTATGGTCGTATCACTATAATCGACTTCCATGATTGGGAAGTAGATTCACTATTGATTCCATGGCCGATCCATGGATGATCTTTTGATCGAAGCATGATTGATCCCTTAGTTACCTATTCTGACCAAATCGATTGGTCCATGGCTGAACCTCGGATCAGTCCACATACTGTTTTCCCTGGTCATTTCCCTTGATCGATTCGAGGTCCGAACAGTGGATGTCACAAATGTGGTCCACGAATTTTTAATTTGTTCAATGTAATCCCCGAACTTTAACCCAAAGTGCAATATGGTCCTTAAACTTTTAATTTGTTCAATATTATCCCTGAACTTTTGATATATGTTCAATTTGATCCTTGAACTATATGAAAATAATCAAATATTGCTTCCATTAATTCAAGTTCAGACATTATATTGAACATTTTCATATAATTCATAGACTATATCGAACATGTATCAAAAGTCCAAGGACTACATTGACCAAATTAAAAGTCCAGGGACCATATTAAATATTAGGCTAAAGTTCATGCACTACATTGAACAAATTAAAAGTTTAGGGATTAAATTACATATTGAACCAAAGTTCATGACTTATTTGTGTCATTGTTCCACGTGCTTATATGTTGAGAAATAGGGCATTTTTATTAAGTTCCTGACTGTGAGATGATCATGTCAAGGAAGAAATGAAGCAGCGGTTGCTTTTGGGAAAAGTAAACTTTTCTGAACTGCAAAGACAAAGGTGCTCACGAAGGCACATAACCTACGAGAATTCTGATTTATGTAAGGGCATATCGCATTCACCAAGAATTCATCTCTTCGAAAGTTGATAATAAAAAGAAGTACCATATTGTAAATGCAACAGTTCACATATATCTAATAAATAATGTATAGTTCCATCGTCCAAATCCACTGCCTCCCTAAAAATAATCCTCTCGCGGCAGAGCTACAAAGAAAAGAATATGAAAAGCAAATAAAAAGTCCCACGTTTGGAAAGCAAAAAAGAAAAACTGGGAATACTAAAGCAAAATCGAGAGAGTTTGCTGATATTGCAACTGTCAAGCTTCAAGCACTCATTTCTCTCTCAACTTCTTGCTTATGGCGAAGATTGCTCCTGCCACTGCAACCACCGCTGCGGAAATTAAGATGGCCGATTTGAGCGATTGCACGGCGTCTTTCTCTCTTTCTTTTTGCTGTTGAGCTGCTTCAGCTTGTTCCTTGAGTGACAAAATAAGACCAGCCAACAAGATGGGACAGATTAAATAGCAAAAGTCAAAATTTGTTTCTAAGATATAGTGATGATGGCGTATCTGTCTTGTTGACTTTGGAGGTTAACACACGAATATTGGACGATTGACAGATGAATTCACAAAGATCTTGTTGCGGAACAGCATGAGGTTGGAATTCAACGAATTCGTGCCAGAAAATTCCTGTAACACTTAAGCGGTATAATTGGAATTAATTACCTTAACCTCCAAGGAAGCAGCCACGGCAGACGATACAGGATCAACTTCAACTGTTGTGTTCAGACCGGGGTTCAGTTCATTCTCGATGTCCACAGCCGGGAATGTATGATTGGAGGCTTCCGATATGCTGTTCGCAGCTTCGGGGCTAGCCATTATCAGTTTTCTCAGCTGATATGTGTTGCCTTCTTCAGGTGGTGCGAGTTTCTTCTTCCTTCTTGTTTTTTTTTCCTTGGCTGCAAATGGTAGAGTGAGCAATAAGAAAAAGTATTTGGTAGTTGGTCAAATTGATACGTGTTCTTTTTCCCCTGACTTGGTGGCTTTGGCATGGATTTCTCTAAAACAACTTGCCTATTCTCGGTACAAAACTGCCCGTGAAAACTGCAGGAACCAGGAAGAGCCACTCACACTTCTGTACCGTTTGTGTGCTTGACCTGATTTTATTGCATTCCTAGCAGCTCGAACTAACAATTATTAAGGCCTTGTCTCTCTCACACGTTGCCTATGTCTTCGGTCAGAAAATTATGTTGTTATCCAGGCATTAGAAATTGTCAAAATCACAAAGCTAAAACATAAAAATAAATGATAGCTCCCTCCAGAGTCCGGACGCGGCAAGGTAATCTTCTGGTAGTGGATCCAGAAATTTGGTAAGTATTTTAGGATGCATTTAGGAACACATTTGCAAAGCCCTTTGGACCTCTAAAGGTCCTCAGACAATACAAATATGCTTGGCAAATATTTTTTGAAGCTCATTAGGATTATGCTGAAATTTTCAAGTATCCTCTGATCACAAACTTTTTAGGGCTAATGTGGGCCTAGAATTGTCATCGATGACGAGACAGGACGTAGAGTTAATTTGCCGTAAGAAAAGTAGTCGGGAAATGATTAGAGTGCATCAATTACAAAAAATAAAAAAAAAGAGAACGAAAGAAATCTAATTTCAGCATATTTAATTACAATTGTCCGATTACAAACACATCAAAATTTGCTTTAGCATTTTAGCAGAATTATGTCATCATTGTCACGGCGATGATAACCAATCCGACGTGGACTGGCTTAGAAGCACGCTAATGCTTTCACTGTATAACTTTGGACTTAACGTGCCCCCTAAGTATGTATAGATCACAAACTAGACTGCTTGCCATTGGACAGCAAAAGTATACAAAACATTAAAAGGAGTCGATGTTATCAAGCAGTCCTCTTTCATGCGTTATTATAGGTTTTGCAGTATTAAGTAGGAATTGCAACAAAAAGCATCTTAAATCATGTCCATGAACAGAGGCAGAGAACTTTCGACCCCAAATAAAGGGATAAGTATATTTGAAGTCCTAAAATTTATTGCGAAAGTACAATTGACTTCTAAAACTTTCAAAAAATGCAATCAAGTCCTAAAATTTGTCAAGTTGGTGTAATCAAGTCTTTCCATTAATTCCATCAAACTCAACAAACGAAAAATGCTAATAAGTTTTAGGAATTGATCAAACAAACTTAATAAGTTTTACAATTGATTAGACTAATTTGACAAATTTCAAGACTTGATTGTACTTTTTGAAAGTTTTAGGATTGAATTATACTTTTATGATGATTTTAGGACTTCCTTGCACATTTTGAAAGTTTTAGACTCAATTATACTATCGTCATAAGTTTTAGAACTTATAGTGTATATATATAAAAATAAAAAATAGAGACACTGAATTGACATGGGTGTTACGACCATGCTCCAAGAGTTAAATATTATACGAACAAAAAATGACCGACACCGTTTGTGAGGAGAGGCGAGGAGGTAAAGAGGGTATTACTTGGTTTTTTTTTTCTTTTACTACTTGGCGACTTCTCCCGTGGGAAAATTAAACCAAATTAGGCTCAGTTTGTTTTGCGATTTTTTTTTCTAGAAAAACATTTTCATCATTTTCTGACGTTTTGTACACTTAGGAAAATGAGTTAATGGAAAATATTTTCCTAGTCAACGGAAAACCTATGCTTCAATTCAGAAAATGATTTTTTTTTTAAAAATCAAAAAAACATTTTCCAAAATATGACTAGTGTTGCAACCTTTCCAAAGATGAACCACCTGGGGGTTGGCTAATGGTTTACTAAACTTACACCTAGCTCGGGCTTTCCTAAGCCTTTATCAATTCACAACTTTAGTTTAAGTTCTTAACATGCAAATCAATATTGTTTCGGAGCCATCACTAATCTATTTTTTATGGGTTGATTAGAAACTCAAGTAAAGTGCAAGAGCATACTTTACTTCTACGAACTAGAGATTTATGGATTCGGGAATTTGATTATGCTAGATTATTTTTACGCCCTTTTGATACCTTTTGCTATTTTATTTCCAAAAATATTTTGTAAGCAATCTTGATTATTTTTTAACCTAAACCACATGCAATGGGTGGTCATGCGGGTGTGCAACCATTGAAAATAGTACTCAATAATTAAAACGGTAAATAAATTGCTATAATGGGGAAATAATTTACTTACCTCCAAAGCAACAGACAACAATGTTAATCATATATGCATATTTAACCTCAACATGATTTCTAATTAATTACGCAATTGAAATCAATTCTTTTGGTTTTCCTTTAATAATGAAAGCTAAATTATGATATTCTAACCTAGTGTGAACAGGCATGATGAACTACTCTAATGACATGTGACATGACCTAACTAACAGGATATGCAATTCTAAATTAAATAATCCTAAACATGCAATTACTAAATGACATGGCATAGATGATATGGAATATATGACATGGCATAAATAGTGACATGGTGATGACATCGCATAGATGACGTGGCAGGATGACGTGACACGATGACATGGCATTGATGAAATGGCACGAATGAATGGCATGACATATGCGTGAATTTATGACATCTAATCCTATATGACATGCACGTGATATTTTGTGATTTTTTTTAAAATCGTAATTAAAAATTAATAAAAAAAACTATCCTAAATGAGATTTTATCTAACTCCAACTAGGAAATAATTTAGATTAATCCTATTTTTATCATATAATCATTTGAACTATATATATATATATATATATATATATATATATATATATATATTATCTTAGTGTGCAATCTGCCACGACCTACCAGTCCCGATCGGGGGGGATCAAAAATTGATTGAATAGGTCAAGGAGGTATTTGTCGATGGATGTAAACATTAATTGATTCGTTTGAAGGACAGACCAAATAGTTCATTAATCCATGGACCGAGGCACTCCCAAGTCTCATATATCATGTGAAGAGAATTGTCTAAACTAAGCATTCAATTGGAGTCGCCACTAGCCATAATCATGGCTTGGCTAGGAAGTCTCATCAAGATGTGGGAGTGTCATCTCGATATGCGCGTGTTGACACCTAAATTTTTGCGACCTAATTAGTCATTCATTGCATAGAAAATTAGGGATTGATCTTGGCCCCTAAACAAAAATAATAGTTAAATTGCATATAGATTAGAAGCATTTACATTAGTAATTAGGCCCATATAATTGCATTTCCTTTAGAATTGCAGCGGATGGACTTGAGTGAATGATTTTGAGCTTAATTGGACTAAGCCCGCAGTGGCTAAAATCATGTGTATCAAGTGAGGAAAATTTGATGAATATTTGAAACAATAAAGCTTGATATTATTAAGATTTTTTGTCACAAACAAAGCAATCGGCATAATTTCCGTGATATTTGTGAGATCAACTATTTGAGGGAATAAATAGTTGAGAGCAAGATTTAGTCAACAAAAGGAATATTTGATTGAAAAGAAAGAGGAAAGAAAATATGCATGCGTCCAAAGATTTGTTGGTGAAAAAAATATATATAAAAAGAGGAGGGGGCTTCAGAGAATTGACGACAACAAGATCGCTTCATAAAAGGCACACGACGAAAAAGAGAGGGAAGAGAAAAGAAAGAAGTCCCTCCACGACCGTCGTTCGTGTCCCTTGGTGCTGGACTTTCACGCTTCGAATTGCAGCGCCTCAGCCTCACTCCCTCGCACTCTCGTCGGTCCAGCCCAAATCCTAGCGACACCGACGAGATCCATTGCTGTGTTCAAGTTGAAGACTTATCCAAGTTGAAGGTTGAAGGCCGTGAGGTCAAGAGGTGGATTTTGTCGCCTTTTGATTACATCCTGTCAACTAAGGTCAAGGAGATTGAGTCAAAGAAAGCCATAGCTAGGTGATCTTGAGCGGAGAAATTCAACCAAAAGGCCTCTTCCTTTTGCAGGCATGCGGTAGCCTCCCTTTATGAACAACTACTGTTCTACTTCTTGCTGATTTGCTGCTGCTCTCTCAAACGAGAACCGAGCCTTCGAGCATCCAGGAGTGATTCCAGCGAGTTCTCAAAGAATCCATAACCTTGGCTTCTATCCTGCTGACCTTGTGACGATTTGCTCTAGCCTTGTTGAGCCCAACGACGCGTGATATTGTTGGATCATCGTGTCCTCCTCTTGGAGTCATCGACCCACCATCGAGCCAAGGAGTTTCGTCTCTGTTTTTGCAGGTTTGTCGGAGCCCTACGAACTGTTGTCCCTTGGCGGAACGTCACGACTAGTCACCATAGCCGGCTGAGCATCCGAACCATCATCCGCTGAAGAATATGTTGAGTACCTCTTCGTCATTGAACACTCCCCATCGGCTGTAAGTCATCCACTGGGAACATCCTTAGCAGCACCCCGATGAGGTTTTCTGGTGATCGAAAAGCTATTTTCCCTGGTGTCCGACGTCGCTCCTTGGCCAGCCATGAGTCATGTAACCCTCTCACCGTCCCTGGCCAAGTCACCCCTGCAATCCACAAGCCACCGTCCGCCGGTCCAAACTTGAAAAGCAAATATTCGAATTAAGTAAAAGTCTCATCTAATTTGTTTTCGAGTACATTGTTTCCTTGTTTAAAATATTATAATCTTATGTGAATCTTTTAGCGATAGTGCCGTATCCATGAAATTTTCGAGTAAACTTTAAATTAGGAATTATTTTCTAATTTCACAACGTGCATATGATCGACAGTCCAATTTCATGCTCGAAATATGAATCGCGATCGCACGGAAAATCGTCAATCTAATCTCCCGCCCGAGATATGATTTGCGATTGCGTGAAAAATTGGCCAATCCGATCCTCATGCTCGGGATACGATTTGTCAATCTATTGTTTCTAAAATTTAAATGGATGTTGGTAATATTTTGTGATATGGTGTCGTTTTTATTTTTTTTAAATAAAGAAAATCCAAAAAATATGTTAGGTAGGATTTAAATTAGAAGTTTTGCATGTTTAGGGAATCCTAAATGTATCTAGAAAATAGGATAATTATTTAATTTAAATTAGGACTTAAGATAATTTATTTCCTAGTTTAAATTACGTGTCATTCTAATCCTAATAGATTATTTAGGTTATTTTTAGATTTCGAATTTCCATGAAAATCCCAAAAAGAATGAGTTGCTTTAGGATAGATTAGGATAGATTGCATTTTTAATTTGAGTAATTTTTAATTTCGAATTTTAATAAAAAATACCAAAAAAGAAGTCGTTAGATTGCATGTTATTTTAGACATCTTTTTAATTCCGAATTTCATTGGAAAAATACCAAAAATAAATCATTTGTCCATCATTAGAATTATGCCACGTCGTCGCATGTCATATAGTTCATATACTAAGTCGCATTAATCGCATGTCATTACATATAGGTTAGTTCGCATTTTAATAAAGCGCAAACCCTAAAGAACATCTTGAGTGCCTTGCTTTGTTAATTAAAAATCATATTAGGATTGTCTGTATGACTTTCTACTAATAATGCAGATGCTTGCGTTGCATTAAGGTATGTCATTCTCCTAATCTTGCAATCTATTTATTGCTTTATTGGGTGTTACTTTGGTGGTTTGCGCACCCATATGATCATCTCACATGCTAGTGACTAAGTTAGAATGAATCCAAACTGCCTGCCAAAATATTTTTTTTGAAAAGAAAAGGTACCGAAAGGGCGTTAGACTAGATCTAGCGTAACCAAGTCCCCGAGCTTAGAATCTCTGGTTCGTAGGAATAAAACATATCTCCTCATATTTTATTTAGGATTCTAATCGACCTACCACAAATAGATTAGTGGCGACTCCAAGCATGAAAATATTTGTACGTTAAGAACTTAAATCCTAAGTTGCGAATTGGTAGGGTTTGGGAGGGCCCAAGTTAAGCTTAGTCTTAATAATTCATTAGCCTGAGAGAAAATTTTAGGTCGCGACAGCTTGGTGACTCAACTGGGGACTTGAGTTAAAACTCTTAGTGGACTTAGGCCGAATTTTTTTAAAATATATATTTTTGTTTGGCAGCGAGGATTCCAGGTACGTCCCTAACGTTTAATGTGTTAAATGTTTTTGCAGAATGAGAGTTATAAGGGGTGGAGTGTTTGTTAATCACTTTTTGGCAGGAAGGTATTGAGATTGGATGTTTTAATTTTGATATTGAAGCGCTGTTTGCATATGATCTGTTGTGCATGCCTGTGCATTTTCACTACACTCTAGCACACACAACCTGTCGCCAGACTTGGGCCGCATAGGATCACCTAGGATGGTATTGAGATGGATACCACTCCGACCGTCCGCCCGCTGTACGAGTTGCCCATCTCAATCTCGAAATTTCTTTCTTAATGTGAAGAGATTACCACCCCGGTCCGCATGCCCGTGACATGGGTCGGCTCTTTGATTATGCCGGAGTTACGAGGACCTGACTTAGTCCGCATGCCCGCGGCTAGTCCGATCATCCTCGTGGCTCCACTTTGTTAAACCTTTTAGAGTAGAAATCGAGCCACGTAGCATCCGTATGTCTATGTGATTGCTGCCCGGTTATTGGTAAAGTAAGTCTTTTGAACTTTTTTTTCGCAATTTATTTACTTTATCGTATTGTTTTGTCGGTCCATGACATTAGGTTGATCGCAAGTCTTGGTCAATATACAATGGGAAATTTCGACATTCGACTTATTCTCCCTCCAAAGAAGGAACTCAATGCGTGGTGGGATAAGTTAGACCGAGCTAGTCGTGAGTTCGTGGAATCAATAATTGACCGACTTCTCCCTTTGTTGCGTATCAACATTCATGGCGGCCTCATTCAAGCACTTGCCCATTGTTGGTGTCTAGAGACGACTACTTTCAACTTCGGTAAGCATGAGCTCACTTGGTGTCCAGAGACGACTACTTTCATCTTCGGTAAGCATGAGCTCACTCTGACCTTGGAAGAATATAGCATTGCCATTGGAAAAACTTTGGAATCAAAATTAATTAGTCCACTTATCGGAATAAATCCTATCTCGATTTTATCTGATTTTCTGAGAATCAAGGAAGAAAAGATAAGAAAAATTTTGAAAGGTCACCACAATACTTGTCCGTTTTCATTTCTTGATGAATGTTTTCAAAATGGCACTTCATTTCAAATGAGAAGGATTTTCCTTTTAGCTTTCTTTGGATTTATACTTTTTCCTCACTGTAAGAATGCTATTAATCCTTTGATTGCTAAGTTAGTAGGGCAAGTGTGTGGGGGAATGAACTTTGTTAATGCCCTCCTGGAAGAAACTTTTCTTTCCCTTTCTCGATTTAAAGAAAATGGTAACAAAATCTTTCAAGCTTCTCCTGAGCTTTTGCAAATTTGGTTCTTATCTCCACTTAAAAGGGTTTGGTGGTTTAATGATTATACGTGAAGTTAGCAACTTTGATCACCCTATCATGAGATTTGAGAATAAACAAAAACATGCACTGGATTATCATTATTCCAATTGGCTGGCTTTCTTTAAAAATCCAAAGTCCAAATGTTTCCTATGGCATGCTAAATGGTTCCAAGTTCGTGAGGCTAGACTCATATGTGGGCGTGTTGGCCCAATCCCTTTACTGGGATTCACCGGGGCAATGGAATATTACCCGACTAGGGTGACTCGCCAGTATCAAGTGGTGCAAGAGCTTCCCCCGGCTTTGAAGCAAGCTGATTCAATTTAAGTCGACTTCACTGATGGAGACCTCGACCATGAGGATAGCATTTCTTTAATCAAGTCGCCGTGGGATATGTCCCATCCACAAATGCTCATATGGCCCGAAAAAGAATTAGAGGGTAAAGAAAGAAAGTATTATGCTACGGCTGAATACATTCAACGACACAAGATTCCAGATAATTTACTCCCGAAGATATCTGTTAAAATATGTCTCGAGTTTTAAGCCCGAAGTGAAAATCTGAATATTCCGAATTAATATTTTGTGGACATCCGAAATCGAGCGAAAAGGAAATATTTGATTTACTTTCCTTATGCACGTTGGAGTCTCTGTTCTCAAGCTAGAAATATTGAACTTTGACTGGGATCAACACTTGTCAGACAAAGAAGGAAATAAAATTTCTTCTGGAGTCAGCTAAGGCAACGAAATAGGAAAGTTCGGCTAGACTTGTTTCCTTATTCAAAATTCGGTGTTGACTTCTTTGACCGAGACAATTATCCACATCCCTTGGCGGTGACTTATGTATATACTCGAGGGTGCATGTCGTAGAAGAAAGTGAAGAGAAGTCTTGAAGCGCCGCAGTTGACGTGAAGACGTTTGTGAGTGCTTGGCAGTGGGTTCGTGATTTTGTTCGTGCAATTATATCAAGAGCTCAAGTGTTCGTAGCGATTAAATCTTGTGTTAAGATTTGTGTATAATTCCTTTGCGAGATTGAGAGATTATTTCGTGAGGAATTGTGGGGCTAAACACTACATGAGTTATTAGGTATAATTGGGGTTTGGGAAACACTGAGAGTGTTTGAGTGACTCGAGTATAATTGTAATCTCCGTTGTATCGCTTGATCTATAGTGGAATTTCGTGCTGCTCTCCCCGTGGATGTAGGTCACTACGACCGAACCACGTAAATCTGGTGTCCGATTTATTTTCTTATTCTGTCAATTTTATTGTTCGATCGCTTGGCTTCCGCAACAATATCAATGGTGCCTGAGAAGATCACCAACCGTGCTGAGAAAAGATGTCTCAAGAGAAAAGCTGAGAAGTTACAAGAGCAAGTTACACACTTGGCTGAGGAGAATAAGCGATTACGTTTGGAAATCACATCCCAATTGTATATTGATCAAGCCAAATGAAATGGCTCGTGTCTTTTAAGATATTTTTCTTTCTAGATTCGTTATTTAGGAAGTTGGATCATTATTTTAACATATTTGTTTAGGGGATTTCAAGTTGTTGCTTTCATAGTTTTTGTTCAAGAATCCGTTGAATAAAGTTTTTTTTTATAAATCAAAGCGAGTAAGCCAATGTCATGGATCGGAGTGTGATTCTTCTTGACATTTATGTATGCCTGTTTTATTCGTGAAATCAGGTAATTACGGACTGATCACGATCGCCTATTCGTATGCGGTCGAGAACTAGAATGGCTGATCAAACTGACTTACGAGATCGTGTCGTTGGCATTGAGGACCAAATGAAGCAAGTCCTCGCCGCAATGTAACAGATGTCCATTGAGCTTAAAGCCCATCGACTGACTCCCATTCCTGCATCCCCTAAGGCATCAGCCCCAAAGCATAAAGGTGGAAAGAATGCCGATAGTGAGGAAGATGACGATCTTCCCGATTTAGTAGATGTCCCCGTCTAGATTATCGTCAATAAGGATAAATCTAATGAATGGGTCAACAAGCTTGAAGAGAGAGTGAAACAACTGGAAGGCTCACATGATTCACCTTTAAACGACTTGTCTTTTTACTCACGGATCAAAATTCCGAAGAAGTTCAAGATGCCGGATTTTGATAAGTACATTGGCACCTCCTGTCCAAAAGCCCACCTGCAGCTATACCACGTACAGATGACCTCATACGTTGATAATGAACTTCTGATGATCCATGCATTTCAAGCAAGTTTGACGGGTCATGTCTTGAACTGATATCTCATGAAGAAGATAAATGGCATCAAAACTTGGAAGGAAGCTAGTGAAGCGTTCCTAAAGCAATACAGGTGCATCACGGACATCATTCCCACTAGCGAAGACCTTGAGCGTGCTCAGATGAAAAACATTGAGTCCTTCAAAGATTATGCTATCAAATGGAGAAATATAGCTGCTCAAGTTGTCCCGGAACCCATAGACAGTGAATTGAAGAGGATGTTCATTAAAACTCTCCCGTTCGAGTACCGTAATCGGATGGTAGCCATTTCGGCTGACAACTTCAATAAACTCATCCCCATAGGCAAACAGATTGAGATAGGGCTGAAAGATGGGTGGTTTGTGGAGCCGTCTTCTTCGACCAAACGATTTGGCACAAGAAAGGAGAAAGAACCGACAGCTGAAGTGTATGTGACGTATACCCAACCAAATCGGAAGAATGTTAATGTCGCTCCAGCGATTCAAGTAGCAGAAACTCAACAACATAGCACGAGTCGTCAACCTTCTTAGAGGAAGAACAATAAGAGGCAATTCACCCCCCTCCACGGGTCGTTGTCTCAGGTGCTGGCGATCCTCCGAAAGAAAGGTTTGCTTACCACTGAGCCAAAGCGGTCCAACCCCGAGTAGTTCTATAACTACGATCCATCCAAGAAATGTAATTATCATATGGGTGAAGTGGGGCATTCAACTGATGACTGTATCACTCTCAAGCATAGGATCCAGAACTTACTTGATACAAGGGCATTTTCCTTTTCAACCCGCTAAGTCGAATGTTCAGAGCAACCCGCTCACTGATCACGCGGGCACTTGAGTGCCATATTTAGTTTCGATGCTGGTCGAGTCAACAATGTCAAGGTATACACCACCGATGTCTACGGTGAGTTAGTGAAAGCCGGTTATTACCCGAGTAAGGAGGTCCTTCCCCTGGCTATCATGAGAGAAACAATCTCAAGAATGGTAAAATAAGGGATGATTATTTATGCTGACCACAATGGCATCATTTCCACTATCTCCGAAGTGATTATTAATTTGGACGAGGAGTTCGCTAGATTGAACACCGGAAAGGACAAGCTCGATCTTTTGCTTGAAGACATGCCTTCGCTCGAAGATGCGACCGATGATGAAGAGATCGTAGTAAGCACGCCCACAGCCGAGGAAGGGATAGTGATTGATATACCTCAATCGCAAGAGTACTGTGAAAATAAAGCAGTCCCTTGGTCCTACAGTCTCGATATTGACTTAGTTACAAGATTTGGACATGCCAATGGCCAAGCTAAACAGTACAATTTAGGGTTTAGGGTTTAGGGTTTAGGGTTTAGGGTTTTAGGGTTTAGGGTTTAGGGTTTAGGGTTTAGGGTTTAGGGGTTTAGGGTTTAGGGGTTTAGGGTTTAGGGGTTTAGGGTTTAGGGTTTAGGGTTTAGGGTTTAGGGGTTTAGGGTTTAGGGGTTTAGGGTTTAGGGTTTAGGGTTTAGGGTTTAGGGTTTACGGTTTTAGGGTTTGGGGATTAGGGGTTTGGGGATTAGGGGTTTGGGGTTTGGGGTTTGGGGTTTGGGGTTTAGGGTTTGGGGTTTGGGGTTTTGGGGTTTGGGGTCTGGGGTTTGGGGTCTGGGGTTTAGGGCTTAGGGCTCAGGGTTTGGGGTTTAGGGTCTGGGGTTTAGGGTTTGGGGTCTTAGGGTTTGGGGTTTAGTGGTCTTAGGGTTTAGGGCTCAGGGTTTGGGGCTTAGGGTTTAGGGCTTAGTGGCTCAGGGCTTAGTGGCTCAGGGCTCAGGGCTCAGGCCTAGGGCTCAGTGGCTCAGTGGCTTAGGGCTCAGTGGCTCAGGGCTCAGGCTCAGGCCTAGGCTCAGGCTCAGGGCTCAGTGGCTCAGTGGCTTAGGCTTGTGGCTCAGGGCTCAGGCTCAGTGGCTCAGGGCTCAGGGCTCAGGGCTCAGTGGCCTAGGGCTCAGGCTCAGTGGCTCAGGCTCAGGCTCAGTGGCTCAGGGCCTAGGGCTCAGGGCTCAGTGGCTCAGTGGCTCAGGGCTCAGGCTCAGGGCTCAGTGGCTCAGGGCTCAGGCTCAGGGCTCAGGCTCAGTGGCTCAGGGCTCAGGGCTCAGGCTCAGGGCTCAGTGGCTCAGGCCTGTGGCCTCAGGCTCAGGGCTCAGGCTCAGGCTCAGGGCTCAGTGGCTCAGGGCCTCAGGCCCAGGGCTCAGTGGCTCAGGCTCAGGCCTCAGTGGCTCAGTGGCTCAGGGCTCAGTGGCCTCAGGCTCTGTGGCTCAGGCCTCAGTGGCTCAGGGCTCAGTGGCTCAGGGCTCAGGCCTGTGGCTCAGGGCTCAGTGGCTCAGGGCTCAGGCTCAGTGGCTCAGGCTCAGGCCTAGTGGCTCAGTGGCCCAGGCTCAGGGCTCAGGGCTCAGTGGCTCAGGCCTAGGCTCAGGCCTCAGTGGCTCAGTGGCTCAGGCCTCAGGCTCAGGCTCAGTGGCTCAGGGCTCAGTGGCCTAGTGGCTCAGTGGCTCAGGGCTCAGTGGCTCAGTGGCTCAGGGCTCAGGGCCTGTGGCCCAGGGCTCAGGGCTCAGGCCCAGGCCTAGTGGCTCAGTGGCCCAGGGCTCAGGCTCAGGCCCAGTGGCTCAGGCCCAGGCTCAGGGCTCAGTGGCTCAGGGCTCAGTGCCTCAGGCTCAGGCTCAGGGCTCAGGCTCAGGCTCAGTGGCTCAGTGGCTCAGGGCTCAGGGCTCAGGGCTCAGTGGCTCAGGCCTAGTGGCTCAGGGCTCAGGCTCAGTGGCTCAGTGGCTCAGTGGCTCAGTGGCCCAGGGCTCAGTGGCTCAGGCTCAGGGCTCAGGCTCAGGCCTCAGGCTCAGTGGCTCAGTGGCTCAGGGCTCAGGCTCAGGGCTCAGGCCCAGGCTCAGGCTCAGTGGCTCAGGGCTCAGGCTCTGTGGCCTCAGTGGCCCAGGCTCAGTGGCTCAGTGGCTCAGGGCTCAGTGGCTCAGGGCTCAGTGGCTCAGGCTCAGGCTCAGTGGCTCAGGCTCAGTGGCTCAGTGGCTCAGGCCTCAGGCTCAGGCCTCAGGCTCAGGGCTCAGGCTCAGTGGCTCAGGCCTCAGGCTCAGGGCTCAGTGGCTCAGGCTCAGGCTCAGGCTCAGGCTCAGGCTCAGGCTCAGGCTCAGGCTCAGGCTCAGGCTCAGGCTCATGGCCTAGGCCTCAGGCTCAGGCTCAGGCTCAGGCTCAGGCTCAGGCTCAGGCTCAGGCCTCAGGCTCAGGCCTCAGGCTCAGGGCTCAGGCTCAGTGGCTCAGGGCTCAGGGCTCAGGCCTCAGGCCTCAGGCTCAGGGCTCAGGGCTCAGGCTCAGGCTCAGGCTCAGGCTCAGTGGCTCAGGCCTCAGGCTCAGGGCTCAGGCCTCAGGCTCAGTGGCTCAGGGCTCAGTGGCCTCAGGCCTCAGGGCTCAGGGCTCAGGCTCAGGCCTCAGGGCTCAGGGCTCAGGCTCAGGCCTCAGGCTCAGTGGCCTCAGGCTCAGGCCTCAGGGCTCAGGGCTCAGGCCTCAGGCCTCAGGCCTCAGGCTCAGGGCCTCAGGCTCAGGCTCAGGCCTCAGTGGCTCAGGGCTCAGGCTCAGGGCTCAGGCTCAGGGCCTCAGGCCCAGGGCTCAGGCTCAGGGCTCAGGCTCAGGCTCAGTGGCTCAGGCCTCAGGCTCAGGGCTCAGGCTCAGGCCTCAGGCTCAGGCCTCAGGGCTCAGGCTCAGGCCCAGGCTCAGGGCTCAGGCCTCAGGCTCAGGCTCAGGCCTCAGGCCTCAGGCTCAGGGCCCAGGGCTCAGGGCCCAGGCTCAGGCCCAGGGCCTCAGGCTCAGGCTCAGGGCCCAGGCTCAGGCCCAGGGCCCAGGCTCAGGGCTCAGGGCCCAGGCCTCAGGCCCAGGGCTCAGGGCCCAGGGCCCAGGCCCAGGCTCAGGGCCCAGGGCTCAGGCTCAGGCTCAGGGCCCAGGCTCAGTGGCCCAGGCCCAGGCCTCAGGCCTCAGTGGCCCAGGGCCCAGGCCCAGGGCTCAGTGGCTCAGGCTCAGGGCCCAGGCTCAGGGCCCAGTGGCCCGGGCCCAGGCCCGACGGCTCAGGCCTCGGCTGGCTCAGGGCCCAGGGCTCAGGGCCCAGGCCCGGGGCTCAGGGCCGTTCTAGGCGCTGACGGCTCAGGACCGGGGCTCGACCGGTTGGTGGCCCGACCCCGGTTCTCCTTCCTGCAGTGTGGGCCCGGGCCCGTTACCCACTTGGGCCTTGGCTAGTTTGGGCCCAGGGCCCAGGCCCAGGCCCGAATATTTTAGATTTGGTTGAAAGCGCAGGGCCCAGCGACGGGCCGGCGGCGGATCGGGCCGTGCGGCACCGGCCCATTACTAGGAACGCTGGCTATAG